>JARHVA010007260.1:302500-720347 GCA_037957365.1 Torreya grandis | reverse complement strand
ACATTTTTTGTATTATTTTCACACCTATAAATTGAACCCAATAGGTTTTACTTGACACATGACCTCTTTCTCATCCAAGGTGTCTAGAGGGTTCTTCATCTCTTTAGGCCTATTTTGCACACAAGTGTCAAAATTTTGTTTCAGTTACTTAAGCTCATTCAAACTTCATGGGTTTCCTATTAATACTATATTAGACATAAAAAATATATATATTTTGAGGTCTAAAACTATCTCCAAATTTATTTTTTCTACCAAAAGCCTCAATTATGCCTAATTCCTTATAGCCTTTTTTATGTAAACCTCCTTATATTTAAGAAAGTATAGAGGATATTGAGAATCTAAGGGCATATTATAGTAACCTCTATTATCTTAAAACTCTGAGTTTAATTTAATGATCTGAATTCAATTTTATCTATAATTTTTATACCTATTCATTATTCTAGTTAGTCTTAATTAGGCCTCCCTACCAAGCGAGTGAGAATGTATCTACATTTTACTAACATGTGCTAAAACCTAAACAAGTGTGTTATTCAGTTTGTGAATATCCTCCTTGATATCCATGTCAAATTAGAAATTATAACTTGTTTAAAATGTGTTCTAAGGTATGCATGTAGTTTTCATTGTTGTCATGAAAGTGTCATTGATGTCATTCTGAGTTGTTTTGTTGTTCTTAAGGTTGAGTTCATGAGTCATGTGCTTGAGAGACCTAGTGAGAAGGCATAGGTTTGGTGCCATTGTTAGTTGAGTATAATAAGGCTTATAATAATATGTGTTGTATTCTGTGATAATTTATGAGGTTTTATAAAATGATAATGAGGTGTTTATAATAATACAAGAGGTTTCAAGGTGTGTTCAAGTTCTAAGTATGACTAACAGTTCAAGACATAATGTGTAAAAAGATAGTGTGGCATAATGAGGGGTTAAGTTCATTTCCCAAGGTATTAGATATATTAAAATCATTTTCATAGGTGTGAGAGGTTTTATTAATTTTTTTGACCAAGTCTTAGGTCAAATTCTAAAGGAGAAAGTATGAAAATTGGTGTTGAGGTTTTATGTGTGTGCATAATGAGGTATTATAGACATGATAAGGATTTTTTTATGATAATTGTCACTTGAAAATTTTGAATGAGGATAAAATAAGTTCATGTTAGTTGAGGTTGGGTCCTATATTAAATTTCCTAGCATTGTTTATGTATTTGAGGGGCAATCCATTATGAATGATTGTTAAGAATGGAAGACATTCTAAACCCTCATAAAACCTTCATAATGACCTGATATGAAAGATATTTTTGGAAATGGCTCATAATGGATTGGATGACCTAGTTTGATTATTTTATTAGGTAGAGGACTCACCCTAGTTTCTCTAGGTGGCATTGGTATATCAAAAGAGTGAGTGGAAGATACAAGAAACCCCTTATTTCTTGGAGTTTTGATCTAGTAGGAAAGGTAAACTAGGTCAAAACATGAAAATGATTGAAGGATGATGTGTGAGACTTTTATTTTATGATAATGTATTTTTATAATAAGGTTTTATACCTTAAATATTCTAGAATAGTCATAAAAGTTGAGCTATCACTAAATAGACCTAATGAAGATGATAGTGATAAAACCAGGTAGAAGTGAGAATGAGATTAGGGATGGGTTGTAGTGGATTAGGGATAGATACAAATGCAAGGATTTATCATTAAATTCCTATATCAAATCTCCACCTTGAATAAAATATTTGAATATAATCATATATAAGAAGAAATTTTCTCTAAAAGTGACATGTCTAATACATTAAAATTTGTGTCAGGTGAAGCAATAAGATTGATCTATAAGACAAATATTGATATTAAACCTTGTAATATTTATATTTAAATATGTTCTAAGGATTATTAAGGATCATCTAAACCCATTTTAAGTTCATAAAATGTTTTATATAGGTTTTTTAAGTCTTATCTTCCATGACTATGTTTTGGAGCTAAAGGTAGTCTTATATGTGTGAGTTAGAATGGTGTTTCTGAGTCATTTTGTATAAAGTTGAAGAATAAAATACACATGAAGTTGTATAGATCTTGTTGACCAAATTTGACCTTATAGGTCAAATTGGGACCCCTATAGGTAAAAAAATTATTTTTTAGATGTTTTAGGGGTCTAATATCTCTTCATGGTGTGTATTATAAGTTATTTGATGTCATTTAATGTCATCTTAGTCTTGGTCTTAGTCATATTAGTCAATTTATCATTTTGAGTCATTTTGAGGTCAAAAAGGGGCACTTAATGAAATTTAAAACCTCCTTGGGAAATTTTAATGTTTCAAAAGGTGATTTCATACCCCATGTGTCCTCATATGTTTTAATTAACTATTGGTAACTAAAAGTGGTAGGTTCTTCAAAAGAAAGAGTAGTTTTCTTGGGAAAAGAGAAGAGTTTGGTACTTGTACAACCCATGGGGGAATGTGACACATGGGATAAGGTGATGGAATGTATATTAATATTCCTCACACTCATATTATTTCTTGAAATTATTTTTAAGTTCTAAAAGGGTCCCAAAAGCATTCTACTCGTTTCTTGCCCTTCTAGACATGTAAAACTGATCAACAAGTTCATGCTTGGTACAGTCAATTGGAGAAATTACAAGTCAAACGACTTTGGGAGGTGAAATTATACACAAATATATTAGTTTAAATTAAAATATTTCAAATAATGGTGTCTTGTGCTTTATGAACCATCCTCATAAAGTTGACTATGTTTTTCTACTTGTTAATCTATGCACCTTGTAGGTTTTGCTTTGGTTTGGGAATTTATATACAATCCAATTTCTGAGATTGGTTATATATTATTTTTAATCCCTTATATAATGTTATAAATTATTTATTTCACATTTTGAGTTTATTTGGTGAGCCAACCATCTCAGTTTGTAAGGAGAAGTGGAGTGGAATTGCTATCCTGTTTTCCAATTATTAGAGATTTTTTCTATGTTATGTTTTAAAAATGAAGTGATGTATTATTTTTAATAAATGTACTTTAATAATATTAAATTCAATATACAACTTAAAAATAATTTAAATAGCCAATAGAGCAAGTAAATGCATAAAATGGTCAACTACAATAGTTGTATGACCTACCACTTCTTGAAGGAGCATGAAATGTGTGTTTAAGCATTATCTAATGTTTTTAGAGTAAAAATATGCTTGGTAATAATTTAATGTAATTTTTAATTATTTTATGGGAACTATATAATCAAAAATGGTCTTGGATCAAACTTGTAGCAGTTTGGGACAATTTCCCAAAACTATTAAAATAGAGGTCCATGCCCTCTTTTGAGGTTCCTCATATAGAGTTGCATTGGATTTTAGGACCTCAAAATACATGAATTTAAAATATAATAAATATTTATTTTTATTTGAAAAATAATAATGGTTTTTTTATTTGGAGAGACTAGTTTTCAAGAGGTCCCAAGTTGCCTTCTAAACACTAAAATCACTTAGTGTTGTCTACAGCCATGTGAGATAAATTGGTCTCCCAAATCAATGAAATGATTTTGGTTTATACTAATGGAATGGGAATGTATTTTTTCACTAAATAACACATAATTTACATGTAAAAAATATAGGATTTACATGGAATATGGTTTTCATTCACTAAGGATGAGTCAGTCTGGATAAATGGCTTAAACACTGTCACTTGCAACCAACTTAGTGCTCAGACTTGAGGAAGTGTTCACATTATAAAATATGAAATATAATGACATTATTAATAGGTTTAAATGGGTATATGATGATTATAAGTTTTTAAAAAGGATTTTAGTTTCATATTATTAGTAACTTTTAAGTTGAAATGGCCTCTAAAGCTAGTTAATACCTATAGCCACACTACCTCCTTCAAGGCACAACCCAAGGTCATAAGACTAGATCATGATTTAAAGATTTGTATAGCTATAAATAGTATAAAGGAACATTTATGACCTAAATTATCATCATTATGAGTTTGTATTAAATTATTTGAGTCTCATTAGCACCTACATGGGTCCTTTTCACAAGAAAATGTTCACCTACAATAGAACAAGCAAATAGTGACCCTAAACTGAGTGTATTAGTGGTGTTTTAAGCCATAAAAAGTGAATAAAATTATATAAAATTGATATATGACCTCAATATTTAAATTATGACCTTAAAACATCATTACCAAATTCTAATTGGGTAAATTACACTTACAAGAATCAAGGAAGTAGGGTATCATAGTCAAGAAAGGAAACTCAGTCTTGTGAGCTCAAGGTACAAGTAAAGAGTCAAGGAAGAGTTATAATGATAAAAAACATATGATAACCTTAATTAGGAATATTATGATATTAAAAACATATTTAAAATTTGAAATTATGTAAAATGGGAGTTATAAACAAGCAAAACATAGTCAAAGGAAGCAAACAGTCTAGACTAGGTAGTGAGCAGGTTTAGGGATTATGAGTGTGGGAAGTGTATATAGATGAGAAAATGGAATCCAAAAAATTCCAAATGATACAATAAGGTTTTAATATGTATAATTAAATTTCATAGAGTTAAATTTAAACTATTAATATCTACAAGTGTCCCCTCTAATGTAGTAAACATAGTAAGGAGTTGTGCACATAGTCTTGACTGAGAAAAGGTTATAAGGAGTATATTGAGAGTTGGAGTTATAAATTGAGATGGAAACATAATAATAATAATAATAATAATAATAATAATAATAATAATAATAATAATAATAATAATAATAATAATAATAATAATAAGAATAATAATAATAATAATAATAATAATAATAATAATAATATAATTAAATAATAATAATTTATTTTAAATATGTATAAATATATTTAAACAAACAACATATAGTACACACCACCAAATCCTACACATAGTACTTTTATATAATCTATTTTGGGTTTTAGATAATTTGGAGGGTCAATTGACATAGTCAAGGAATGGAAATGTGTGTAAAGTGTATATAAAAATTGTATAAGCCTCTAAAATACTTGGTTATTATATTATAATATGGTAAGTTCCCTTTATTTTGTCTTAGACAGAGGGCACTTACCTTATGCATGAAACATGTAGTTTTGGAAGGTAGAGATTGGCTAGGTGAGTTAGGAGATGTTTGGACCTTGAAAGGAGATTTTCAAAGTTTAATTTAACCTAGTAAAACATGAAAAATATTTCATATAAGGAATAATCCCAATAGGGTGTCCTAAAACTCTAAGGCTACAATCAAACCCCAATGGTCTCAATTAGGCCTAGTTGGTGAATGAAAAGAAGAGATGAGGAGTAATTGGAAGGTTTTAGGGTGACTTCATAATTTGAAAAACATAAAGGGAAACATGAAAATAATATCACAAATGGTATAATATTTATTTGGAGATATCAATATTGAAAGGTGTAGACAAGAATGCTAGGTAGGGTTTAAGCCTAGAGACCAAATGAAAGATCCAATTCAATTTTAACATGAGATGAGAATTAAAACCTATTATATAATGTTTGTGGGGTTATTATAGATGTTTTTAAGATATTTTTATTAAGGTTAATTCATGGAAAATCCACTTTTGGGCTTAAGATAGCCTCAAACCTATAGGGAATGGAGAAATAAGCTTGATAGGAGAAATTGGAGGCTCACATATATTTTAATGATTTACATAGGGAATAAATAAGCTTGGATGAGATGTATAGGGTCCCAAACAACCTTTTTGTGGAATTTTATTTGAATTTAAACATCAAATCTACATGAACAAACACTAGTAGCTAGGTGAGTTTAGGACCTACCAAGGGATAAAGTACTACCACATGTGCAAATCAAACAAATATTACAAACTATAATAGAATATAATATCTAAAAATAGTCATTTTATTCATCTCAAAAGGTTAAAAATCTCAATCTTGGTAGAGTTTAATCATGCCCAAGAGAGGGATCTTGAAAAATGTCTTAAAAGCCTAAATATATAGAAAAAGAGATTTTTTTTAACTAATATATTAGCATAGAGGGAGAAGAGGTCAACTTAATATTAAATTAATTCAAAAATGAGTTACAGTCTTTATAAAAATCTTAAATACATCTCTTTTATCTTGAAAAACCTTGCATGAAGTTCCTTTTGGCATTAAAATGAAGTGGTGAGACCTTTAGACTTGCCAAATCTCCTTTTACATGTATGATATACCAAAAATTGTCTATTAACTCCACTTAAAGTGAGTTCAAATAAATTAAATGTCTTATATTGCATGAAAATCATGGAAAATGCATGATGCTTAGTCAATTCATGATTAGTCAACTAGAGTGATTGACACTTTATAATAAGTTAACTCCTTCCTTATCCCTTCCTTACATGAAATGTCACTTGAAAACTAAATGTGCATGGAAATTACCCTTTAATAATATATATTTAGTATGGAAACTCAAAAATAACGTAATGATATCCTTCCAATGCCATTCTTTACTTGACTTGTTTGATCAAATAGGCTTACTAGGCCAAAATGACATAGTAGCCTAATCTTTTATACTTGGTGGCTATTGGAACCTATAATAAAACCATTAAGACCTGAAAAAATGGTGATATTATACCTTAATCAACTTTCCATCTCATGAAATATATCCTGCTAGTGAAGAAACATCCATAACTCAGTCAAATTAGGTGGCTAAGTCAAACTACTTGAATTTCCCTCTAGAGTGGCTATTTTGGATGATATGGTAAGGGGAATTTTAGGAATATTCTTGACCATATTATTATTTATTAATGAATAAAAATTATCATACTTCACCCTCCATGGATTGGATTTCATTGGACTACCTTGTAGCTCTTCTTTTATGCTTTTTCCTCTCAAAAACCTATTTTTTGACAAATCCATACAACTAATGGTAATGGTAATTAATATATAAGATTATAATATCCAAGTCATATTAAAAAAAAATCAATTATATTTATTTAATAATTATTCATATCTCTACAAAAAGGTCTGCTAGTGAGGTTTTGTAAGGGTTTAAGAGTGCTCTGGGATCTTAATAATTGTTCATAACATAAATATATTCAATGAAAAAACAATTTACATGAAAATGTTCTATAATAAATCCCTAATAATCATTTAAAATCATGTTATCACATGCAAAATACTCCTCAAGTTCTCAATGTGGTGAAGTTTGGTTTTGAGAGGTTGCCAAGATTAAGTGTGTAAGGAAAGAGCCTAAGAAATGGTGTTAAAACTAGTTTTATGCAAATTATTCCTTTATCAGATTTTTAAAGGTTTAATTGAACTTCCACCATTCCTCCAAGTCCATATATTGAAGCAAAATTTCATGAAAGAGTGTAAGAGTGTGACTGTGTGCCTTGAGGGTTTCTAGGCATGTTTGCTTACATTAGCCCTCAAGGGCATGGTATGCTTGGATAATGGAGTGTTAAAAAATAAAAAAATATTTTTTAAATATTTTTAAAAAAATTCCAATTATTTAAAAAACCTTACCTTGAATTTTCAAACATAGTTCTAACTTGTATGCAACTTAAGAAAAGTGCCTGCATGGATCTTGACTGTGTTTTGATACACTGATGACTATGTCAAAAAAGTGAGGAAAATATACTAATTATTTTAAATATACAATATTTTTTTCATATTATTTCATAATTACCATATCCAAAAAATTTCAAACCATTTTTATATATACTTTATCATGTAGGCTCATTTTATTGGAAATTGTTTGAGATGCCTACTTCTTCATGTGTTTTGATAGGCTAAGGAATGTGTAAAAATAGTGAGTATATAACATATTATAATTACATATAAAATATTTTATATGTATTTATAAATTAAAAATTACCATACCCATAAAATTTCATGTCATTTGGATGCATATTTTATCATGTAGAACCATTTTACCAAAAGCTAGTTTGAGTTGCTTGCTTGGTCTAGTCTCACTAGGCCTATGACTATATTTTCCTCTTTTCCACCTTGGTTTGAGATTATAAAATGTTTAATATTAATTTAATTTATATTCAATATTCTCCTTACATTTATCTCACTCTCTATTTCCCAACTTCCATCTTCATGTCACCTCCTCTAGACCCTATCTTCTTAAGAACCTTCACTATGATTGTTTACAAACAATGCTTATAGGTGATGATTACAATGTTTAAATATTTTTATTATCCATATAATAATTAATTTGTGTATATATACTCATTTAAATTTAAACCCTCTTCATATGTTCCTGCTATCATTTTATATTCTCAAACAAGCTCTTTAGGCCTTAAAATTGTTATATACGTATAATTGATGTACCTTCACCTTCACAATCATGTTGGTTATTTAATGGTTTGATAATTATGTTTTAAATGTCATTTTATAACTTTAAATCACCTAATATATTTATAAACCTCATATCCAATCTTTGACTTAAAGGTACTTGTATGCATCTTGCTCATGACTATGCTAGAGAAAAAGGTCATTAATATGGCTGTAGGTGTGTGTTTTGAGTGGTATTCAATTGAGTGATTGATAATTTTACACTTATTTTTAATGTGAACCATATAAAATCATGAACACCCAAAATATGAATAACTTTTATCTGATGCTCCTATGAACTATTAGATAAGCTTGTGTTCTCCATGACTGTAAGTCCTTTATTTACTAGGTGTATGATTGTAGGTTACTTGTTAAGTTCATCACATCGTCATGAAACCATGATCTTAGGAAAATAATCTTGATACATTTTCATGAAAATGAGCATAAAAATCTAATATGATCTATTTTACTTTACTTAAAATTCTTTTTTCTTTGGAATATGCCTACCCTTAAGCATGGTTATAGGTAGGTGTATGGATTGATTTTGGCTTTTAGGCCTTGAAAAACTTCAAATAATACCTTAAACTATTGAAATGATATAACTCATTTTGAACTTCTCCCTAAGTCCTATATTTCCATCAAATATTTCTTTGACCTTGTTTCAATACTGAACCTCTACCTTACCCTTTCTCTAGTTTGGTTGTATCCTAATTTTTATAATTGGTTGTAGGTGGAGGCTTTCTCCTCTTTAGCCCTACTTGAAACTTGGAATGTACCTTTGCCTATCTTTCCTATTGATTTTATTCATATTAATACCTAAATATTCCTTTTATTGGTCTAATTTTCATATTTATAGGCCTCTTGATGAGGTTGAGACCCTATTCCATTGTAGGCTTCCAATGCACAGGCATGTAGGTGCTTATGTCATGATGTTAGACATCCTTTTCATTATTTCTCAAGGATTTATTACCTAAGATGTGTCTTAATTGGATTAAGAATACATATTGACTACTCATATTATTCATAATATCCTATCATAACCAAACCCCCAAATATTATGCCCTTTCTCATCATAGGTGACTAATAATGTCATGTTTGTATGAAATTAACTTGGAAAATAGCCTTAAGGAAAGATCAATATCATGAAATGAACATTGTTATTATCATATCTATCTTGATGTGACCATTTGTGTATATTAATTTAAAAGGACACCTTCCCAATATGATTTCGCTTATGAACTTGATGAAAATCATGGATGTACTATGCCTTTGATATAGGTGTCTCTTCTTAGCTATAAGTGATAATGATAAGATGTGCATAACCTTTCTTGAGTAACCAAGATGAACTTTACCTGCTCTTACCTCTTCCTTATGATAAATTATGAAGTGTATATGAATTGAGAGGGATACAACCATGAATGGAGGATGAGAAGCTTTAATGGAGGTGAAAATGAGTATGATAATAGTAAAATATGGCTATTTATGACAATGTTATGAGAGGTGAATAAGATGGAGGTGGAAAATGGATACTAGGAGCATGTCAAGATTGGATTGAAGGGAAAAATGGAAGAATGATCACATCCTTGACATGATGTATCAGTTTTTAGGCCATTAGAGGATAAAAATTTGAAATTAAAACCTAGGAATATGTTAGGTACCTTAAACAATGCCAAAAAACCTTAAAGTTTGCTAAGCAAGGTTCTTCAGATGCTTGAAAGAAATGAATGACTTTGTTATGAATATTTTTTAAGAGTATCATGATAAAATTTGAATGAGTAACATATGAAAACATTAATAATATCCTTATAAATAAGAAACTAATAAATTTGTGAATCTCTTTCTCTCTCATAGACCGTACAATGTCCTTTACATGCTTGTACAATGTAGATTTGAAATGATTGTCTTATTTAGATTTAATGTCTATCACACATGGGAAAATGAACTTATGGATGATATGTAAATTAATAACATGTCCCAAATAATCCATAAAAATTTTAAATTTCTTGAAATGATGCTCTAGTCAAGAGAAATTATAGAAAACTAGTTACCTTCATGGATGAAAGACTCTAAAATTAAGCTTGGATTAAAATCGATGGTTCTTGAAGTAGAGGAGGAAAAATTAAGATACACTTGAACCATCAAGAATATTCTTGAGTCTAGTTTATTTAACAAAAAATCAGACCTATACCTTCTCTCTAATGGTTGTACCATCATGAAAACTATGTGGCAGTCATTATGTGCAAAGAAAGAAATTGAAGGATAGAGGTTTGTTTTGGGAAAATTTTGATTCTAAAAACCATGAAATTCATCATGAACCTATGTCATACCATGCTTAACCTTTTCATGTTTCCTTTTGTATGGATGTTCATATGGATTACGTACTTTACTTGTAAATATACATGAAATAATCCATTTGCTTTAATTCCAATCTAAGATCTCCACCACCAAAATTACTATATTTTAGTAGATAAAAGAGTCAAATAAGTAGTTGGGACAAATATTTTACCTTTTAATTGCCAAATTTGTCACATGGGAACCCAAATAGCCTTTTTCACACTTGAATTAGCTTTAAAGTGGCTTTTTCAAATATGACACTTTATGAATAATATAAAATCATATATATGAATATTTAAAGGATATTTTTGATTATTTTAATGGCCTATTAATACCATTATTTTAATATTTAAAGACCAATTTTGTCTTTTTTGGTGAAATGATATAGTTTTATAACGAGCAACTGACATTGAATGTCAAATAAGCATGTGATAGCCTTATGAAAGGATTAAAATGAAAATTTTAATACATTTTATCATATTCTTGGGTTTATAATTCATTTCATATCTTCATACACCAAATTATATTGGAAAATCTTCATGACGAGTCACAAATTATCTTCTTTTCACCATCTCCTTTAGAGCACTTTCAAACCACAGAACCACTTGAAACTCTTTCAAAACCTAAAAATGATGCTTGACATGGTTAACACTAAAAAACTCACTTTTCACTTGATAAATAATACATAATGACAAACTATGAAAAGTTTTTGACTATAGGGGTTGTAATTTGGCCTTGATAAGCCAAATTGCCAATAGGTCTAAATGTGTAGTTTGAGAATTAGGCCTTTATCACTACATTAGATGCATAAAATTTATTATTTCCCATTTTAGGTTTCCTAAATTTAATAAAGTCTATATAATACTATTAGAAAAACTTTTAACTTTATTGTTCGTTGCCTTCACACATATAATCCTGTAAATGATTGTTGAGAGTAAATGACTATGTTTTTGGTCTTGGAGATCTTTTCAAATGATATCATGACACTATAGTTCCCAAAATTCATAATTATTTCCTTCTCATTTTTAATTTAAAACACATTTAGATTATTTAATCCATGTTTAAATCCTGTACATTCAATGTTCATAGTCATAGTCTTGTAGGTGACTGTCACTAGGTTTTTATTAGGCTTATTGCACTTCCTTATCTTAGGTGATTAGAAAGTCTTATTGGTTCATGACCCTTTAAAAATTGAAACATAATAATGTTTCATGATTTTATAACCTTCAAAAAGATATTGAGACCATGAACCTCCATTAAAGTTGTAGACCTCTAGGTGGTAGGTGATGGAGACTGTAACTTATGTGTTAGAACTTGAAAAGGGGAAAATATGACTATTATGACCCAAATATCATTACCTAAATTTTATAAACATACTATACCAAGAAAATACAATTATTAAAATCCTAAAAATTCATATTTAAACCATTAAAACCACCTCAATTGCTATACACATAGAACATAATCTAAGGTGGTGAATGGAGATATGAATGTCTCTTTAAACTTATACCTTCATGAAAAGATTTAAAAATACTTCAAGAAACTTGAGGGTTTTGTTGAAGAACCATACAAACTTTTTCCTTCATAAAATATTCCACCATTCTTCTTAGAAAGCTCAATAAAAACCTCTATCATGGTTGATTAATTTATTTTAGACCATTAACTTCTTAGAGATTATTCATAGAGATAAGGAGATTAATATGAGAAATAATTTCAAAAAAGAATAAAATAAATTCCCAAAGTTTCATGGCCCCACCTTATATTTTTTGGATACACCATTCAAGTCATTTTTGCCTATGTGAGCTTGTGAAGGAGTCAATAAGAGAGATATGATGTTTTTGAATTCCTCTAACCTTGTAACTATTGGAGAGTCATTGTGATAGACCTAATAAAACCTAAGCTTGATGACAACCTAATTTATCTACATATTCTCTCTCCTCTCATGTTGTACTTTCTTGGGAAGCCTCTAAAACTAACTTTTCTTGATCATAATTGACTCTTTATGACTTGAAACTCTTTGGTCCATACTATGACATATTTTAAGACCATTATTTCCCTCACTTAGCCTTTGACACATTTTCCAAGGCACCAAAAATGACCTCTTTTACCTTTTTTAACCTAAGAGACTCAAATATACCAAAAGACATAAAAGAGACTTACCTTTATATTTTTAAAATTACCTTAATAAATGCTAATAAGGTATTTTTGGTTCAATCAGGACCTCATAAATCACCTAAGGTTTAATATTTTGTCTACAGGGGGAATATTTTGACCTAGGGGGTCAAAATTGGATAACAATAGCCTTGAAGTGTTTATCCAACTAAAATATTTCCTTGTCATGGTGATTTGTCTTGTTTTCCTAGTAGTGTTAGAGGTATCATAGGGTGGAATATCCAAATATGAGGTCATGGTCCCAAGATTGACTAACCAATGGTCATTTATTAAATCCTTTATCGGGGGTTTAGGAAAGTTTAAGGTAATTTTGATGAAATTAAGGTAATTAGGTTTCATTATGCTATGCTTGATTGTAGTCTCTTTTATGAAAGACTTTATTGTTAAAGGTCATGAAGATAAAATATCATGTCAAGAGTGAAATAAATGTATTTAAATTAATTTAATGTTTGTGTGATATCATGAAATGTACTTGGTCATACGCATTGCCCAAAGTGTTTTGAAACTCCTTTTCTAATGTTGAGATAATTTTGTAACTTTCCATTCTTCATTTATAATGTCCAAACAAGATATAATTCAAATACATATAATAGAGTGAGTTACTAGTCCAATCATTCAAAAAACACTTCCATTCTTTCATCAATCTCTTAGAAAGCTCACAATAACTTTTTTTAGATGCTTTATATAGAAAAGAGAGAGAGATTCAGAACCTAAGATATTGGATAAATATGGGGGACATAAGGACCTTAAATTTCCTTTCATTATTTAAGAGTTAAAATGGTAAGGCTTTATGAATGATTACTAAAACTGTAGGGTGGTCTAAAACTATATAAAACATGAACTAGCTTAGTTTTCCCCTTGAAATGGCATTTTAAATCTTGTTGGAAGCATGGGATAAATTGGAAAGGATATATATTTTTTGTATAGTCTTTTCATATGACATTTCAAGCTTTATTTGGCATGTGTTATCTCAAAGAGACAATAAATCTCCATTTTAAAATAGGCTATATACTAGTGATAATGGGATTTTTGAGGTTTCAAGGTTACAAGTAATTATAATAATGTGGTAAATGATATCACAACTCCTAAACACCTCTTTGATGATTTTCATGTTCATTAGAGAGTTTTTCAATTCCTACATATAAAAAAAAGTTGCAAGTGAGTAGGGGTGGAAATAGTGAATGTTCCCTGTCAAAGTGGTATTGTTGATGGGTTGTTAGATTGAAGTGAGATCCAAAGTATATGGTACACATGTGTAATTACATAAAAAAACTTACATATGATCATTAAAGTCTATACTCTTTCCCAATGTTCCTTTATTGCACTAAACTAGGAGATGGAAGATAGGCTAATGCTTACAAGCAGAGTAAGGCCTTGATGACATCTTGAGATGTTTTCAAGAAGGTTTTGACCCTACCAAAAATAATGAAAGGATAATTGGATGATGGAATGGTATATAATATTCCAAACATTATTTTTATGATCCAAATAAGTATGAATGTAGACTTATAGGTCCACATTCATAACCAAAACATGGGAGTTTTGTAAATAAAGTGGTGCATTGAAGTTACTAGGACAATCCCTAATTTTCCCACGTATAAAATAAGTAAAAAAAAATATTGGATACAATTACCTATAGCATTACATGATGAAAAATGGCCTAAGTAAAGATCATGTATTGAAAATGTTAAAATCCTAAACAAGCCTAATGGAAAATCTACTAGACTACTTGCACAAGAACAAACTAAAGTAGATAAATATTGCCCTGCATAAGAGGTACGCAAGTCTTCAGAAGATGAGGAATATTTTTAGGTGATGAAAATATGATTTTAGGTTTAGATTACTAAATAATTCATCATGAAGGGCTTAATGTGATAAAAATGAATAACTACAAGTCTACAAACCTGTAGGTCTCCATTTTCAAGAAAATGTAATAGACCCTATAGTGAAGGATGAGGTCTAAGGATTAAGGGAGTGATTTAAGACATAGGAAAGAGTTGGGTAGAAGAGAGATATATAATGATATAAATAAATATCATTGGTAAATAATAAATATTTGACCAAGAGAGAACACCTACAAGCCTTATTGGGACCTATAGGTCTACTCTCTAGTTGTAAAGAAAATATGTAAATTTTGCATTGAGGTTTAGAATATGATAATCATGAAAAAGGAATAAAGAGTCTTAAAAAGGGATTTCACAATTATTTTATCCTTGCAATGATTAATAAAAACTCTAAACAAGGCTATTAGTGTTAGATTGGGCTAATAGCCTACAAACCCTAACTGAGACTTCAATGAGATTATTGACTAAGTGGAAAGTTGATACAGATACAAAACTACCCAAGGACCTTGGCAAGGGCGTAAAATACCTAAATAAATGATATAAAACTCAAAACAAGCATAAAATTATCATTTTAAGGCTAAAACCTCTCTCTAAGTCTTCACACTCAGGTTTGTCAACCCAAGAGGCAGTCTAAGTGGCTCAAAACTTCATGGAGAATATGCATGAGAAGGATTGGATATAAAATATATTTGAGAGACTCTCAAACTCCAATATTTGAACATTAGTTTTTCTTCAAAGGTCTTAAATGTTATGAACATTCACTAAGAAAGAGGGGTAGTCCAAACCAATATTTTTCATTAAGAGGAACTCAAGAAGGCCTAAACATTTGCATAGAACATCTAAGAGGATTTGCATGGGACCTAAATATATTATCCATAGGAGAAAACCCTTATTTACTAAACAATTTTGGAATTGGTTCAGGGGTTAGGGTCCTCATCATTGCGAATCATCATTAAGATGATAAACATGTTTAAACCCTCTTTAAACCCTTCTAAGAGTTTAATGGAGATATAAGTTCTTATAATGGCCTAGAATTCCATTGAATGACCATATGAAAAATATAATGACATATTCACACCTAAGATAATCTAAGTGAATAAATTAATTGGCATGTGTGGGAGGAAATGTACAAATACATGGCCTAAATATTGCCTTTTAGAGTTAGTTTAAACTTTTTTTGAGCTCTATAGGTATTCCAAACAATTTATAGAGTGTTATTGAGCTAAGATACAGGTATTTTTTAACTTCACAAGTCATTTGAGAGGTTTTAATAATAATAGTACAATTTAAAAGGGTCAACCAAGCCTCAAAAATGTAAGGTGATCAATATCTCACTAAGAGGGTTGAATTATAGGTTCTTGGTAACATGAACAAGTGTGAAACTTAGTTCTCATTCTCTCCCAAGATGAAAAGAACATGGAATTAGCCTAGGATGGAATAAAGATCTTAAGGAAACATGATCAAGGATGACACATGGAAATATAAAGACTTTTAACTCCTCCCTGACTAATAATGGGTAGTTTTAGGCAAGGTTGATTAATCATCTTAGAAGGTGAAGGTTAATTCCATGCACCCTTGATGAAGAAGAAGATCACATCAAGCTGACACATGTTAAAGGAGTTATTAATAATGATCTTTAACAATTTTCTTTATGATAACTTATTTTCTCAAGAGATGACACTTGTCATTGATCTTCTTACACCTGTCTATCTCCCTCATCACTTTATCTTATATATACAACCTTTAATGGTTTGTCATGGATATTTTGGGTGAGTATGGAGAATATGTGCTCAAATAAACACTTGTACTATGTCTTTTAATGTTGAATAAAACTACTTATTACTTATCATATGCTTAATATTAGTGCACTTATGTAATTATTGATGATTGCTAGTAGTAATGCTCTCTCTCTCTCTCTCTCTCTCTCTCTCTCTCTCTCTCTCTCTCTCTCTCTCTCTCTCTCTCTCTCTCTCTCTCTCTCTCTCTCTCTCTCTCTCTCTCTCTCTCTCTCTCTCTCTCTCTCTCTCATTTGTCTTCTCCTATCTCTTTACAAATGAATTGTATTATTGTATATCACGTGATGAGTTTGAGGTATCTTTTCATAGTTTTAAAGTGGATTTTAGTCATTAGTGTTTTTATTAGACCTCTTGATTATCCTTTCCATTCAATACATTGTCTATGACCTCCATGTTGAAATACTTATGCTTGAAGGGCCTTATTGAGTAGTATGATCAAACTCTGACCTAATTCATGTTCTTAGTGCATGATATTCAAGTGGAGGGTGTTAATTTAGTAAATAAACTCATTATAGTTTAATTTAAATTATCTTAACCTTTTCCTTTAGAAGTAATATGTCTACCAGTAGTTTTAAGAGTGATAACATCAAGGAAGCTAGACCTATATAAAGATTCACCTCACCAATTAGGCCACCCATATCCTAGAGTTGTCTCCATGCTATCACTTAAGTGATAAGGATTAAAAAACCTCTTAAAGGGTACAAATTTTGATGTTAATAGATCTAGAACTCTTAGTGAGATAAGTGACTTCATCCATTGAAGAGTGATTGGTGTGATCTTTAATGAATAAACATTTAGAGGAATGAACGCAATCACCAATGGTGACTCTAAGCATAATTGGCTAGTTTTAGCATCTCAATTATTCTTACAAGAAATTAATATTTGTATTTTTATTTCTCATTATATTTCATGGTTGAATTTGGAGTAGAATTTTGTTTTACTCAAGTTGGTGAACCCTATCAGTGGCATATTAGTCTTTATCAGTAGCCTAATGAACCATATCAATCATATTTTGATCCATATCATCCCTATAATGATCCAACTTACACTCCATATGGCCCTAGTTATCGATGTTATCAACCTTACTATCACTATCTCTATCCTCCCTCCTTTCCTCATCAAACCTTAAGCTTGTCATCTTTCATATCAGTCTTAGAAATCTTTCCATTATTAGGAGTTAAGGTATAAAGAGGAGTGAATATCTAGACAAATCCAATCTTGTTAAGCATGGGATATACTGAGAGGGGGGTGAATCAGTATATCATATATCTTATAAATCTTTTCCTTAACCAAATTCTACTTAATCAAACATTCAAGATATGCAGTAAAACTCAAACAATAAACACCACACAAGATAGAGAGAGACACCAGATATAACATGGAAACCTAATGTGGGAAAAACCATGGAGAAAAATCTCAAGTATATGAATGAGGACCAACCCAAACAATATTTGCAAGCCAAGCTTACAGGAGCACCAACCCCTTTGGTGAGCACCAACCCAACAACTATTCATGAGCACCAACCCATAAGAGCACCACACCCCTTTGCCGAGCACCAACCCAGCTACTATTCATGAGCACCAACCCATAGGAGCACCAACCCCTTTATCGAGCACCAACCCAAAAACAATTTGTGATCATTAATGCATAGGATCACCAACCCCTTTATCGAGCACCAACTCAGCAACAATTCATGAGCACCAACCCCTTTGTGTATACCACACACCTATCTCTCAATGTTTCTATCTCAACAAATGATAGATCAATACAACATCTCTTTCCTCTCTCTCACCTTTGCTCTTCTAAGGTAGATATAACAAACACAAATCATATTCATCTCTCACAATTGCTCTTCTAATCTAGATATTACAATATCAAATCAACCTCTATCTCTCATATTACAAGTGGCTTCTCAAGCCTTTATTTATAGCTTTCCAAATGACATTTGGCGTTCCCCCTTTGTGACCCTTCAATCCTCATGGAAAATGGTGCCAAACTTGTATGACCCTTCATATTCAAGACTTTGAAAAGTCATGTGGTGACCCTTCATGACCAAAAACATCCTTCCCACTTTTGTCCTTATCTTGGTGACTTTTAATATTCCTCAAAGTGTCCTTTCATGAGAAATTGTGCCCTTACTCTTTTGTCTTCACTTGGTGACTCTTGGAATTCCCCAAGATGAATTTTCATGGGAAAATGCATCCCATCCTTATTTTTTCTTTACCTCATGGCTCTTTGACTTCTCCATAGGCCCTTCTTTTGTCTTAAATGCAACCAAAAATATATTCATTAATATTAAATAAATATTAACTCACATTAGCCAAGATAAACAACATTAAATGCAATGGGGCCTATATCACCAATAATGCTAGACCTTTGACATCAATGAAAATATTTCCAACAATCTCCCCCTTTATCATTGATGGCAACCTTAATCTTGAAACTGCCACAACCTATCACCTACACATACTATCATTTAAAAACATACAGTAACTCCCCTTTACTGTAGTAACTTGTACTTGTTTCTTGTACCTATTTTTGCACCTATACTTGTACCTATTATTCTCCCCCTTTGACATCAATAGAAAAGGGCCTACCTAGAGCTAACACTTAGCTCTCCCTTAATTGATGTTGAACATCAATGGTAGGAAGTAATAGAAATTACTCCCAACTCCTCTTGTAGATCATTGAATGTGTCCTTTGATCGTGCCTTTAAGAAGATATCTGACAATACATACACATTGTTCCCTGTGCTTTGAGAATCAACTCATTTGAATCTTTTCTTTTAATGTCACAACCTTTACCATGAAACCTTAATGTGTATCCTTGATCACATATTTGACTAATACTTAACAGATTATGCTTAAGACATTTTACATACAAAACATTCTTAGTCTTCGTTCTAGCAGTGGTTTTATCTCTGAATCTCACTATACCACCATTGATCTTCTTTAGAGTAATGAAATTACTTATATCTCCTATCATATGCCTCAAACATCTGTTATCAATTAACCATGGCTGATCTTTACCTCTTACATGTAGAGCTATCTGAACCATCATAGAATCTTCAGGTTGTTTCTTCTACCATGAACATGTCTGAACCTTATTCTTAATGAATGGAGCTTTGAAGCTCTAATATTTCTTGACTGACTCGAACACGCTTCTACAATACCAAGCTATGTGTCTGAAGTTGTTGCACTTGTAGCATACTATGGTCTCTTCATCAAAGCTTGATAGAGGAGCAAAAGAGTTGTGGCTTCTGCTTGACTCTACTTGACTTTCCTTCTCCTTATTTCTGAAATTGTTAGCTCTTTTTCTACATTATAATTTCTTGTCACCAAATCCATTATAATAAAAACAATAGCCATAAAAATAAGACCCATTTGTATATCTCTGACCTGATTGTCTTTTTTAGCTTTGTTCTCTCCAACCTTCTCTATTTGGAATGTCCTCTGTATTTTTCACTTCTCCCATTTTCATTTCCTCTTGTGTAAGAGCTTTAACATAGCTCTTTTTATTTTCAAATCTGATCACTGTCTTATCTAAATTTGGTTTTTGTCTTTCCAATATCTTATTCAACATATTAGTGCTATCTTCAAATTTAGAATTACTGACTACTTTATCACTGACTGCTTTCTTAATATCTTCTTTTAAAGAGGCAATTTTAATAACATACCTTTGACATTATTTTCTTGCTATTTCCAAATCTTATCTGAGGTCTTCTTTATTCTTCTTGGCTTCTTCAAAGTGTGCTTATAGATCTTCAATCATTTCCTTTGACTCTTGTTCTTTTTGCTCGATCTGGTGCTTTAATATTTGATTCTTCTTCTGAACAACTTCTAACTCTTCTAAGGCACAAATGAGTTCTCCTTCCATATTCACTTCAGCTTCCTCCTCTTCTTCTTCTTGATCATCTTCATGTATGGCCATGAATAGAATCTCTTTTTCTTCTAAATCACTAACTCCACTATCTTCACCTGAGATATGATCCTTATAATATAGGCTCTTCTTCCCGAATCCCTTTTTAGATTTGCCTTTGAAATTATTCTTATATGTAGGCTTTTATTCTTCATCATCATTAACCTTATCTGGGCATCTAGCTAAAAAATGTCCAATCTTTCCACAATTAAAACATTTAAAAGGTAATTTTCCTTGATATTTACCTGTTCCTCTTTTTGGCTTGTGAATGAAAAGTGCTCTATTGTCATCTTCATCATCACTAGAACTATCACTTGATTCTTGAATCTTAGATTTCTCCTTCTTTGATGTCTTGAAATCCACTTCTCTCTTTGAGGGTTTATCTTGTTTTGTCCGCATCTCATATGCCATGAGAATTCCATAAAGCTCATCCATCTTTAGCTTGGCTAAATTATTCATCTCATTGATTGCCGAAACCTTCACATCATATCTCATTGGTAGAGATCTCAAAACATTTTACACCATCATTGACTCATCCAATGTTTCTCCAAGACCTTGAATCTGATTTATGATTTGATCAACTCGCAAAATATAACTTGCTATATCTTCTTATTCTTCAATCTTCAAACTTTCAAACTTCCTTTTAAAAGTCTGTAGCTTAGCTTGCTGAACCTTTCCATCACCTTTATAAATATTCTTAAGTTTTACCCAAGTTTCATGAGTATATTTACATTGTATAACTTTAGCAAATTTAGATTCACATAAACTACATAAAATAGCATTTAAAGCTTTAGCATTACATTCACTCGCCTTCTTTTCTATTGGAGTAATTGCAAATGTCTGTGGCTCTTCATATTCCTCCACCACTGCTTTCCATATGTAAAATCCAAGAGCCACCAAATAAACCTTCATTCTCATGCTCCAAAAAGCATAGTTCATCTCATCAAACAAAGGTGCCTTATTTGTATAAAATCCTTCCTATGACCCAGCCATCATTCTTTCCCAATCTACCTTCAAGTTGTAGAACTTTTCAAAAAGGAACGCACTCTGATACCAATTGTTAAGAATGGGATATACTGAGAGGGGGGGTGAATCAGTATATCATATATCTTATAAATCTTTTCCTTAACCAAATTCCACTTAATCAAACATTCAACATATGTAATAAAACTCAAACAATAAACACCACACAAGATAGAGAGAGACACCAGATATAACATGGAAACCCAACATGGGAAACACCATGGAGAACAATCTGAAGTATATGAATGAGCACCAACCCAAAAAATATTCACAAGACAAGCTTGTAGGAGCACCAACCCAACAACTATTCATGAGCACCAACCCATAGGAGCACCACACCCCTTTACCAAGCACCAACCCAGCTAATATTCATGAGCACCAACCCATAGGAGCACCAACCCCTTTTCCAAGCACCAACCTAGAAACAATTCATGAGCACCAACCCATAGGAACACCAACCCCTTTTCCAACCACCAACCTAGCAACAATTCATTAGCACCAACCCACAAGAGCACTAACCCCTTTGTGTATAACACACACCTATCTCTCAATGTTGCTATCTCAACAAATGATAGATTAATACATCTCTTTCCTCTCTCTCATCTTTTCTCTTTTAAGCTAGATATAATAAATACAAATCATATTCATCTCTCATAATTAATCTTCTAAGCTAGATATTACAATATCAAATCAACCTCTATCTCTGATATTACAAATGGCTTCTCAAGCCTTTATTTATAGCTTTCCAAATGACCTTTGGCCTTCCCCATTTGCAACCCTTCAATCCTCATGGAAAATGGTGCCAAACTTGTATGACCCTTCATATTCAAGCCTTTGAAAAGTCATGTGGTGACCCTTCATGACCAAAAATGTCCTTCCCACTTTTGTCCTTATCTTGGTGACTTTTCATATTCCTCAAAGTGTCCCTTCATGAGAAATTGTGCCCTTACTCTTTTGTCTTCACTTGGTGACTCTTGAAATTCCCCAAGATGACTCTTCATGGGAAAATGCATCCCATCCTTCTTTTGTCTTTACCCCATGGCTCTTTGACTTCTCCATGGGCCCTTATTTTGTCTAATATGCAACCAAAAATATATTCATTAATATTGAATAAATATTAACTCACATTAGCCAAGATAAACAACATTAAATGCAATGGGTCATATATCACCAATAATGCTAGACCTTTGACATCTATGACAATATTTCCAACAAATCTAAGAAAGATCAAGACTCTCAACTTCTCATGAAAAAGTTAAGAATGAAATGGTAATGAGAAAGGTATATACAAGTTTATAATTTTTCTAAGTTATCCATAGTCATCTAATTCAAAAGATAAAGGACTCATTATAGTTTTCAAGGAGTGAGTGGGTATCCTTTGAGATGGAAAATCAACATGTCCTAACCAATGAAAGGATGGAAATAAGACATTTGAATCAATGTATGGAGGATAGATTAGTAAGATAGGAATATAAAAAATTAAAATCTATTAAACCTCAATTATCTTCCCCAATCCCAAGTAAGTCCTCTTGTGTTCCTAATTTTCTCCAACTTACAATAAGACATCAAAAAATGATTGAATTTATGAATGCCTCATTCATTATTCCTCCATCTAAAATTTCTCTCCCTCATGAACCTTCTCATATACTCATTTAAAATCATAAATTTGGTGAGTCTTTAATGTATTCAAATCCTTCATCCACCCATAAAGTTGCAACACACCATCAAGATAAGGTTCCTAAGGCCAAGGTTATAAGTTTAAAATAAGTAGTAGAGTCATGGGGAATAAATATGAGCCATGCGTAAATCAATAAGTTGAGGCCAAAAAGGAAATTGTGCTTATTAAATCACCATCCACTTCTCCTCAAGAACCCTAAACCTTCCCATAATAAAACTATATTTGAGAGGGCATACAAAATAAGAGAGACATCCCAAGCTTCAAGACAATTCATGAACCTATTCAAACCCCTCCCATCCCTCCTTAAAAACCTAAAACATTCCCATTATAGAGGTTAATTCAAGAGAGATTTAAAATTAAGAAGTAAGTCCTTGTGGATAAATTTGAAGAAAAAATCGTATCAAGAGTGGAGGGATTGATTAGTGAATGAAAGAATAAGAAGGATAGGCTCTTTGATCTCTAAATTTAAAAGCTTGTTTATGAGTTTGAGCAACCCATCATTAAGGAAGAACATGTTCTATTTGAGGTTAATAAAGGTCAATTTGTATGTGTAAGTGATAAAAATGAAGGATATAAAGAATAATATTCAAGTTAACATGAGGAAAAATTCATCATTGGTACTCCCCTTAGCGAAGAAAGGAATAAATCAGTCTTTGTTAATGAAGGGTAAGGTGATATTCATCATGTGGTAGTAGAATCTAAAGGATAAAACACTCTTGAAGATGAACAAAGATCAATTTAGGTGGTTACAATAATAGAACATCTAACTAATCATCTCATTGAGATAATAGATGATTAATAACATTAGTTCTTAGAGCCTCTTGATGAATTTGAGTAGTTAAATGTAATGAAGATGCATTTCGGTACTTTAAAATATGTCTCAAGTAGCCTAAAAGAGGTAAAAGTTTATTTTGAACTCTTTCCTTTGAATAAAAATGATGGCTTACTTTCTTATTGAAAAGAGGATATGGTTAGGTTGGAAATAGAAGAATCTCAAAGGAATGTTTCAATAAAGAGTCTCAATGAAGAGGTTATAGCTAGTATTGAAATAGAAGATCTCCTAATTGAGCAAGATGAGGTCATTAGTAGGCTTGAAATGGACTCTAATGAACATGAATCAATAACCTTTGATGCACATGAATAAATCACCTTTGATGAACATTAACAAATCACCTTAATTGATCATATTCAAGTTATAGTAATGATTGATGTTATTCAAAGCAACCACCATTAAGGTCATGATCATACAATAGTAGTTAGGAAGGTGATGGAGACAAGTTCTCAAGAAGGCAATCATATGTAGCATGAATTCCCAGATCAACATGAATATTTTTTAGATGACATGAAATATCTATTTTTGAATATTTGTAATGACTTTAAGGATGTTCAAGGGTATATACCTCCTATTGGGTAGATTGAATATGTTTATGAGGATGCTCTCTTTCTTGAGAAATAATATCTTAACCCCAAAGAGTTAATTTAAGGTCAAATACATCATTTTATGGAGTCACTTGAAACTAAAGTTGATTATACCCCAATGAGCCAAGATGCGATCATGTTTGAGATGAGTTAAAGCATGAAAGAGAGACATGAGGTAATTCTTGGGCCCCAACATGATTATTTATTTATTGGAAACATGTTTATTGTTGATAACTCACTTAAGAGTATGCCTAATGAGTTATAAATAAAGAAGACTACTACACTAAACATCATGTCCAATAGATAACTTGATCTACATCATTGATCATCTCATGGAGGAAGAGTTTGTATAAATTTTCCTTTTCATATAGGAGGAAATTATCTCAAGATTAGTTTTTTTAGTAGTTTCTTGTCTTTATTTTCCCTAAGTGATTTGTAGAATAAGTTTTTTGTCTTGATTTTTTGTGTGTGTCTTGATTTGGTGTGTTTACTTATTATTTTACAATGTTGGTGAAGGTGGTCAGTTGTTTCATTTATTTTATGGAATTTTTAGTCAAATTTCAAAGTCAAATTATTTTTGAGGTTTAGTGAGAGACAAATCCATGCCCAATGGATGGACTAGGAAACCAATATAAGGTGCATAGAAAGCATGCAATCCCAAAAGGTATCCAAAGATATTAGTCAAATTTGGCTATCAATAAGTGATTCTAAAAAAAACTTACTTTTAGCTCAATTTTAACTTTGTTAATAACATTGAAAGTGTTTGTAAAACTCATATCTTGTCTTGTCATGGTTAGTTATCTTGTTATCATAATAGTGTTAGAGGTCTCCTATGGTGGAATAACCAAATATGAGGTCATGGTCACAATATTAACTAACCAATTGTAATTTATTTGATCCTTCATAGGGTATTTAACAAATTTAAAGGTAATTTTGATGAAATTAAGGTAATAAGGTTTCATTATACTATTCTTGCTACCAGTCACTTTTATGCAATTATTTATTGTCAAAGGCCATGAAGTTCTAATATCATGTCAAGAGTGAAATAAATGTCCTTTAAGTCATTTAATGTTTTTATGATGTCATGACATGTGTACTTGGTCATACACTTTGCCTAAAGTGTTTTGAAACTCCTTTTATAACATTGATATGCTTTTGTAACTACCCATTCTTCATTTATAACATTTAAAATAAATATAATGTGGAAATTATAAAGGAAAAGATATGAGGAATGATTTGGCATATTGTGACACTTTTGTATAGGTCAAGGGAAAGCTTCATTATTGTCTGGTTCATCATCTCCATCAATTCAAGAAGGTAAAATGGGTATAATCTTGAATAAAACAAGCTTTTAGAGGTCTTCTTGTAGGGAATTTTCATTGAAATACAATTTAAAATGTTTTCTAAGGCTCATATTAGGTCTTGAAGATCCAAATCCATGCAAAAGAGTGAGTTATAGGTCCAATCATGCACAAAACACTTCTAATATTCCATTGATCTCTTGGTAAGCTCACAATGACTATTTTTAGATGCTTGGTGTGGACAAGAGAGAGATATTTAGAAGCTAATCTATTGGAAAAATATATGGGACATAATGAACTTAAGTTTACATTAATTATTTAATATTTTAAATGGCTATGCTTTATGAATGATTTATAAGAAGGTAGGGTGGTTTAAAACCCTACAAAATCCCAACTAACTCAATTTTCTCCTTGAAATGGCATTTTATAGCTCGTTGGAAGAATGAAAGAAATGGTAAATGATATATAGGGTTTTTTAACTATTTTAATATGACATTTAAAGCTTTATTTTTCACATGTGAGCTCAAAGAGATAAGAAATATCCACTTTAAAACAAGTTGACTTGTGATAATGGGTTTTTTGATGTTTGAAGGTTCCAAAAAAAATTATGCATGTTTTTAATGATCTCAAAAATACTCAACACCTCTTTGATGATATATAGGTTAATTAGAGATTTTTTCAATTGCTACATGAACCAAAATATAAGTTTGTAGGTTGGTAGGGGTGAAGAGAGTGAATGTTTCCTATCAAAGTGGTATTGTTGATGGGTCATTGTCTTGAAGTGAGAGACAAAGTATATGGTCCATGGTCCACATGTATACTAACCTCAAAAAAATTCCCCTTGATCATTCAAGTCCATATGATTACCCAATTTGCATTTCCTGCACTAAACCAAGAGGTGGAAAATACGCTAATGCTTACAAGTAGAGTAAGGCATTGACAACATCTTGAGATGTTTTCAATAAGGTTATGACCCTTATAAATATTTTGAGAGGATAATGGGATAATTTAATCATATATAAGATTATAATTTTTTTTATTATCCAAAGAAGTAAGAATGTAGACCTACAATTTTGAAGACCTATAGGTCAACATTCATAACCAAAACATGTGAGTTTTACAAAGAAAATGGTGCCTTAAAGTTCCTAAGACAATCCTTACTTTTATAATGTATAAAATAGGTCAAAAAATATTTTATAAACTTCCATAAAATAGTTCATTATGACAATGGCCTCAATAAAAATAATGAAGTGTAAGGGATAAAATCCTAAACAAGCCTAATGGAGAATCTACTGGACTGCCTACACAAGAGTGAACTAAAAGAAGGCAAATCATACCATATATAGGATATATGAAAGTAATGATAACATGAGGAATACTATAATGTGATTAATAGATGATTTTAGGGTTAAATGACTAAATAATGCATCATTAAGGGCTTAAGTGATAATAATGTAAGTCTACAAATCTACAGACTTGTAGGTCTACATTTTCATTAAAATGCAATAGACCTTATATTGAAATATGAGGCATAAGGATCAAAGAAGTGGTGGAAAACATGGTAAAGAGATGGAGAAATGTGTGTATGGTATAGGAGAGATACACAATGAGCAAAGAAGCATCATTTGGAATTGATAAATATTGGGCCAAGAGAGAATGGTTACATGTCTAGTTGGGACCTACAGGTCTACTTTCAGGTAGTAAAGAAAATATGTAAATTTTGCATTTATATTGGGTTTTTGATGATAATTAAAGTCATGAAGATTCATAACAAGTGTTTTATCAATGATTGGAGCCTTGATATGATGAATACAAGATCTAAATAAGGCCATTAGGGTTAAGATAGCCTAATTGCCTAAAAATCCTAACTTGGATGTCTATAGGATTATTGACTAAATTAAGATTTTATATAGATATAAGAAAAATTTAGGGCCTTGGTAATGGTGTCATAAACTAAATATATCATATAAAAAAATCATCAAAATAGCATTTTAAAGCCAAAAAATATATCTCAATCTTTCACACTCAAGTTTTTCAACCTAAGAGGTAGTCTTGAATGGCTCAGAACTTCATGGGAAATATACATGGGAAAGATTGGATATTGTATGTGTTTTAGATAATATCACACTCTAATATTTCAACATTGGTTTTTCCTAAATTTCCTACATGTTATGAACATTCATTAAGAAAGAGGGGTAGTCCAAACTACTATTTTGCCTTAAGAGGAACTCGAGAAGGCCTAAATTTTGAATAGAAATTCTAGGAAGATTTGAATGGGACATAGAGATATTATCCATATAATATTACCCATTTATATTAATAATTTATGGAATTTATTTAGAGATTAGGTCCCTCATCTTTATGAATCATTGTTAAGATGATAGGCATGTTTAAACCCTCTCTAAACCCTTATAAGAGTTCAAAGGAGATATAAGTCCTTATAATGACCTAAAATTACATTTAAAGACCATATAAACATTGGAATGAATTTTTAAACCTAATATCACCAAAATTAAAAAACCACTTGGCATGTGGGGGGAGTAAACGGATGTATATATGACTAAAAAACTACCTTTTAGAGTATTTTTGTAGAGTTTTGAGCTCTATAAGACTTCTTAGCTATTTGAAAATTTATATTAATCCAAGATATATGTATTATGTCACTTAAAAAATAATTTTAGAGGTTTTCATAATAATTTTATAGGATATAAAGGGTCAACTAAGCCTCAAAGAGGAAAGGTGATCAATCTTGCATCAAGAGGGCTGAATTACAAGTCCTTGACAATATGAACAAGTGTGAAACTCAGTTATCACTCTCTCATAAGATTAAAATAGCATGAAATTGAACTGGGATGGATTTTTAGAGATTAATGAAGCATGATCAAGGTTGACACATGGCAAGACAAAGACTTATAACTCTTTCCTGACCAATAATTGGTAGTTTCAAGTAAGGTTTATTAGTTATCCTAAAAAGTGAAAGGTCATTCCATTCCACCCTTGATGAAGGATTGATGAGTTATTAATAATTATATTTAATAGGTTTCTTGATTGTAACTTGTTTTCTCCAGAGATAACACTTGTAATTGATCTTACTATGCCTCTCTCTCTCTCTCTCTCTCTCTCTCTCTCTCTCTCTCTCTCTCTCTCTCTCTCTCTCTCTCTCTCTCTCTCTCTCTCTCTCTCCTCTCATGTTATCCTTATATAAAACCTTAAATGGCTTGTTATAGATCATTTAGTTAAGTATGGATAGGACATACTGAATGAAACACTTGTATTATGCCTTTTAATGTTAAATAAATCTCATTATTACCTTTTCATATGCTTGTAATTAGTGTACTTATTTTATTTTTGAGGAATGATAGTAGTAGTGATTTCAATCTCTCTCTAATTTTTCCTCTCCCACATCTTTTAAAATGGATTATCTTCTTGCAGATAAAATGGTGATTTTGAGGTAGATTTACATAGATTTTAAGGGGATTTAAGTCATTATTTTTTTACCTAGACCTCTTGATTATCCCTTCCATTCAATATATTCTCTATGACCTCTATGTTGAAACACTTTTAAAGATACTTTTTGAGTAGTGTGATTATATTCATGTATAATTCATGTTCTTAGTGTATAATAGTCAAGTGGATGGTTTTAATTTGGTGCATCACCTCCCTTGTCTAGTTTACATTCAGTTCTCTTACCCTTTTGATTTACAAACAATAAGTCTAGTAGTAGTTTTAAAGGTGATAACATCAAGGGAGATAGCCCTATCTAGAGATTCACCTCAATGGTTACACCATTCAAAGCATATAGGTGTGTCCATATTATTACTTAAGTGAAGAGGCTTGAACAAAATCCTCAAAGGTGAAAATTTTAATGATAAAAAGAAGGTTTGAAGTTTCCCTCTTTGTAAACATATTTAAAACATTAGATTTTTAAATTAACTATTTATTTTTGACCTCCTTTGATAGAAATATAGGTTTAAATATTTGATGTTTTAGTTAATTTCACTCATTTCTTAGTTTTGTAGGTAAAGTAATGAGACTAGTAATAAGGTGTGTAGAGGAATACCTGATAAAGTGCATGCATGAATCCAAATGATGATGGGAACTCTTATTTGGATTAGAAGGAATAACTTGTAGATAAGAAAGACATTAGAAAGGGGATTGTTAGATGGATGGTTGAGTGGACTGCCTAGTGTGAGCTAGATCTAAGAAGCATATTGTATGCTAGGAGGCTATCAATCCACTGTTATAATAATAAAATTAATATAAATGAAATGAAATGATAATTAAATTTAATGATACAAAAGTAAATGTATGAAATTAATAGAAATTAAATTCTTATTCAAAGAAAAGAACTAAAATAATAAAAAGTGGGTCAATACTTATGCTAAAGTAGTCAAGGTCTGGTCCAAAAAATTAGAAAGGATACTGTGATCAAGTAGAAACTAAGAAAATTGGGTTTGACTAGGGGTTAGGGGCTCAAAATGGATTTATATAATTTTTTACCACAGCAAATTGATAGTGTTTAAGTGAATTGGCTATGGTTGGGTCTAACTATCAGTCATTGAGTGAACGATGATGGTTAGGGTAAACCATCAATGGTTGTGTAACTATCAGTGGTCACTTGTGTAAGTATGTAAATGATCAGAATAGAAAGTGAAAATTAGATTTTTGGACAAACATGGGTCTGTTATGGTGTTGAGGGATAGAGAATAAGATATGGATAAGGATAGGAAATTAGAAAGGATATAAATAAACCAAACAAACAAAAGATGTCTAAAACTTGATAACAAAATGTTAAGGTGATTTAGCCAAGGTAACAATACCTTTGGATTTCAAATGTGATTTTGATAGAACTATAGGTCTCTAATGATATTAATTTCTCACTGAAAGGATATTGAATACCTGTATGGAAGATTTTAGATTCTAGATTATGGATTGCATATCTCTTTCACTTCTTCCTCTTCTCCTTTTATAGGATGAAGTCACTAATTGAGATGGAGGAATTTTCTAGTTTTATAAGGGGATAAAGCTACCCATTCATGATTTTTAAATAAATTTTAAAAGTGAAAATTTATTTAGGGAAATACTTATCTCACAAAATGATGTCAATGCTTTACTTCTTAAAAATAGGTTTGGGGGCCTAACCATCAATAGTCGAAGGGTAAAAGGAAAATAGGTTAAATCAAGTTGAATTAAATGGTTTAGTTAAGCATTTTAGGTTAGGGGTCAAGTTAGTAAGTGAGTCTAGTTGACTAAGTGGTCCACTAGGTATGAGGTTAGGTGAGGGTTAAAGAGGCAGTTTGACATCAAAAGTTATTGTGTGCATTTTTTAAGTGTCTATATTTTGCCACTTTTTATTATGTGGATTTGATATAACAAGTTATAGAATAATAATAGATGACTAGTCAAGGTCTGATTGCCTTGAGTGTAGGAGGGGTATTCCCCCTCAAATTGAGAGTCAATAAGGCAAAATTGAAATCAATTTGAGGTCTGATAAATTGTAAATGGGTAGTCACAAGTGGGGTGACATAAAATGGTTGGGAATTTGAGACATAAACATTTGCAAAAAATGTGACTAAGAGTGATAGTCAATATCATGCAAAAACTCAATTTGCCAATGTTGGTAAAAAAATAAGGTCAATGTTAGAGGGACATATGACAAGGATAACTAGTCCATAACATTAGTCACTGCTAATCAAGGTAGGCCTATCAAGCCATCTATATCGGGTTAGTGTTGGTCACAAGTATCTAGGGTAAGAAGTGCTCTCATAAAAAAAATAATATTTTGGGTTACGCATGAGGTGATGCAAAGTTTAATAGTTCAACATGGTAAGGTTGGTCGTTATGATCAAAATGACCATGAAAAGTCATCATAGAATATGCAAATGGTTTGGGTCAAAAATGACCAACATCAAGGTGGACATGGTGTAATAGTTGGTTGGGTATAGGTAGGTAGGGGATGGTTGATCTAACTCCATATGCACTAGGCAAGTGGATGTTTCCTACATAGCTCTAGGGATATAGTAGCTAGCCACCATCAAGGAGGTTGATATTATGAGGTGATAGTGCTAGCATAGTTTCCATTAGATATGAAGTATGGTGAGTATAGGGATAACTTAGTAGGTGGTCCATCAATAGCTACTCTAGGATAGTGGGCCTTGATAATAAGATAGGTAAGGATGTCAAGGGGACCACCACCAAATAGTAGTATAAATCTAGGTCTAGATGGTTTAGGTGGTAGTTGTGTAGGTGGTAGTGGTTCTGGTGCCCTAAGGGAATGATAGAAGGGAGGTTTTATATGTACGTGATTTGTATTTTGATACCATCATGCATGTCAATGATGTGAGATGTATATGGGAGAGAGAAACTGATATATGATGACATGTATTGCCTCATTGATGTATATGATGTTTTTTGTGATTATGCATTTGATTATATTGATTATTATGTTGTTATGTTGTTTGATTATGTTGTTATGTTCATGATGGTTATGTATTGATTTTATAGATCATGGATGACACATGGTTAATGTTGATTCTTTAGTGTAGGTAGTTGATGATGGATATGATGGATGTTATTTAAGATATGCTTTTGATTAAGGTATTTATTGCTATATGTCATGATTGCATGTAAGCATGAATATTTGATTCATATGTTTTAATGAGGTTGCTTATGAGATGATTATGATAATGTGGTTATTTGATCAATGGGTTTTGATGATGATATTATGAGATGATTATGATGACATCTAATGATGATATTTATGATGTTATAATTTTATGATGGCATGTTGTGATTGTTCATGATTTATTGTTATCAATGTTTTGTTTATGGGTAAGATGTGTGCTAGATTCATAATGTTATGGGAATATAATGGAGACACATAAATTAGGTATAGATAACAAACTAAATGTGGGAATGAAATAATAATTATGAGACATATGACCATATGAACTAATGAATAGAGGGAAAGACATAGTCATGATGTTTTTAGTTGGAAATGATGAAACAACAAGAAGACTCATAGTTGGATTGACTTAGTGAACATAAAACTTCTGAATGCTTTGCAAGAGCATGCACTTATTGAGAAACAGGGTGTCTTGATCACTTTGTATCAAGTAAAATCATAGTCCCTTGATTTTAGAGAAGGATTGAAGGGAAGGGAGGTAATAGGTTTGTGGTTAGATTGGTTAAATAAGTGAAAGGTAACCTGATGTAGGTTATCTTTCCCCTCCTAGAGGGGACCAAAAAACCATAATAGACAAGTCCATATCTAAATATGATATATAGACTGATCAATGTGGGTAGTCTACTAATGTCATATATAAGAGATGACTATGACATAATAGGATAATGTGTAGATTGATTGATGCAATAAGTATATAAATGGTATTTGTAAGATCTGATTGTGGCTTAATTAATTTAAATTTGACATAGGATTGTTTGTTAATTTTGTCATTTTGACAAGTTATTGAAGTTGATTAATAAAAGAAGCCCCAAATGATTATTATTTAGCCATCCTTCAAGGGAGTGGTCTAAAATTGAATTTTTTATAGCTGTCCTTCAAGGGAGAAGTTTATCTAAAGAAAATTCTAATTATTGGGAAACTATCCTTCAAGGGAGTAGTTTGGAATGCTAGAGAAATGGATGCAAGTGATATTTTAAATGTGTGTGGGACATGGGAAAGTCTAATGAGGCTTAAAGGTTTACCCTTAGGGAGGCAAGACTTTAGTAGAAAAGGTGAATGCAAGATAGGGAAAGTGGTTTGAGAGACAATTGATCATGGGATTCCATCTGACTAGAGACACATATTATCCATTAAAACAATATCATGGGTAGTGCTACAATGCCCAACCTTACTATTAGGCCATAACTTTGATGGATAATTACATGGTTCTATGTTGTAATAAATTATTTCCAAAGGGATTAGTGATATGTAGGTGGAAGGAAGTGATTATCTCATAGACCAAGGGATGAGCTTAAGTTAGATTCAAAGGTGAGTTTGATCCTAGTTTCAACAATAGAAAGGATGAAAATATGAAGTGTTCAGAGGTTTAGGTTCTAGTTTGCCTTTTAGAGAGGACAAATGATAATCTCGTGATCCATACTTATGGGTTATGATTTAGGGTCCAAGCCAATTGAAATCAAATTTTCCCTTTTTAATTTTCTCCATATTAGTTACATGTTGGTTTTCATTAAGGATGAGGTTTCCAATGTTAAACTCTTCCTCTTTCAAGTGTTTATTATATGCATGTTTGATTCACTCTTGATAGACGTGAATATGGTTAAGGGAGGTGATGTGATGTTTATCAAGGAGTTTAAGACATGTAAGGCATTTTTGATGATAGTCACTCTCAAATATAATAGTTTGAAAAGATATATGAAGGGATAAAATTTGGACATTGAGAGGAAAGATAACCTCTACTCCAAAGATGACAGAGAAAGGTGTAACTTGTAGAGGTTTGATTTTTAGTGTGATAGGCCCATAAAATGAAAGGAATGTGAAAATGCCAATCCTGACTTGAATCATTTACTACTTTGGTGAGAATTTTGATAAGTGTTTTGTCAGATGCTTTTGTATGTCCATGTGTTTGTGGATAATAAGGCATGGAAAAGCTTAACTTGATACCAAAAGCATCATAGAGGCCTTGAACTTTTTAGTTTTTAAAATATTTCCCATTATCAATGATGATTTTATGGGGAACCCTAAAGTGGTAGATGATATGGTGATTGATTAAATTGATAATCTTATCAGCTTTGGTGCATATAAGGGGGATAGCCTCCACCCATTTGGTGAAATATTTAGTGGTGGTAATGATGTATTGGTACCATTACAAAGAATAGGGATTTATTTCCCCAATAGGGTCAAGTCCCCATTGTGAGAAAGTCCAATATTTTCTAGATACTTGATGGTCATGAGGAGGTGCATGATGTAAGCATGTTGTTGACATTTGACACATTTATTTACATAGTTGTAACAGTCCTAATTAAGGGTGGGCCAATAGTATCCTAGGTGAAGAATACACTTTGAAATAGCTATCCCACTAAAGTGTTCCCCACAAAATCCATCATGAGTTTCCTTGATAGCATGGGAGGATTCATGAATATGTAAACAATGTAAAAGGATGCCATCAAAGCCACACTTGTAAAGGATTCCGCCTAGTATGGTGTAACAAGAGGTACCTTAAACAAAAGCCCTTCAAGAATTCTTTGAAAGGTTGGGTGGAATAATTCCAAGGTTAATGTAATTGAAAGTTTGGTCATACCATATGTCAAAAGGGGATGCTTCCACACTATAGATGGTAGGAAGATCAAAATTGATATATGAGGGTGTGATGAACTAGTGGATGATTTCAAATAGTTTAGATTTGGTAGGTTGAGATGGAATTTGGGAATCAAGGGAAGCCATCATTTCCATGAACTTGTTAGTAGATTGAGGAAATGACTAGATAATGTAATGATAAAATGAGGCTAAGAGGACTTCCGTGAGATGTTTATACTTCAAGAGGACATCATTTATACATTGATAAGATCAATTAACCTAGTTGATGACTAGTTCAGAGTCACCAAAGACACTGATGATTTTGATTCCCAAGGCTAGGGTGGTTTGGAGACCTATGACTAAGGCTTCATACTCAGCTATGTTATTAATGCATTCAAATTCAAGTTTAAAAGAAAGAGGAAGATGTTCATCATTAAGGGGAATGAGAATAAATTTGGAACCCCCACCATTATGACATTGGAAGCCATTGAATAACATGGTTATTTGGTAGATGGTTCTTCTTAGGATATAATTACAATGGACTCATTTAGAATGGTAAGAAGAAGAGGTTGATTATCTAGTAAAGGAGCTTCAACTAATTGATCAATGATGACCTATCCCTTAATAGACCTTTGTAGAAGGAACTCAAGATCAAACTCAGCTAGAAGCATGAGCCACTTAGCCATATACTAATTTTGGTATGGATATGAGTGAATATACTTGAGAGGGTTAGTGTTAGTGATGACATAGGTTTTATGATTAAGAAGATAGTGACAGAGTTTGGAGGCCACAAAAACTAATCCGAGGAAAAAAAATTTAGCATGGGTATACCAAGTTTCATATTGGATAAGGGTGTGGTTGATGTAATAGATGACCTTTTATTTATTTTATTCATGATGATGCACAAGAATTGCCCCTAGGGAATGGTCTATGTTAGATATATATAAGTAAAAGAGTTGGTATTCCCTAAGAGGGATGAGGATAGGTGGAGAAATAAGATATTCTTTGATTGAATTGAAGGTTTGTTGACATTCCTTGGTCAACTTAAAGGAGGTATATTTATTTAAGAGGTGGTGAAAGGGTTGACACCTATCTAATAGTTGGGAGATGAATATTCAGATGGATTGAAGTTTTCCTTATAGGCTATAGAGTTGGGTAAGGTTGGTAGGAGGTGGCATCTCCAAAATTGCTCTAACCTTGGTGGGGTCTATTTTTATTCAGTGAAGAGACACAATAAAGCCAAAAAAATTTCCTAATAAGACCCCAAAAATGTATTTCTTGGGATTGAGTCTGACATGATAATAGATTAGTCAGTCCAAGATGATCACGAGGATGGCTAGGTGATCTTTATAGTGTTTAGATTTCCTAAGGAGATCATCCACAATTTTATGGATGAGATCATGAAAGATATAGGTCATAACCCACTAATAGGCTACCCTAGCGTTTTTAGTCCAAAGGGCATGACTTAGTAGTATAATTTTCCTCATGGGTGATAAAGGAAGTTTTATGCTAATATTTTGGAGCAATCAAAATCTGATTATATCCCAAAAAACCATCCATGAGGGATAAAATTTTGTGGTTGGCTATAATATCAACAAGTTAATTGATGTTTGGAAAAGGAAAGTCATATTTTGGGAAAATAAGGTCAAGGTCATGAAAGTCAATGTAGAGTTAAAGTCCCCCTATGGGCATGGTGATAGGAATGATGTTATAAACCCATTGTGGATAGTCAATATGTTGAATGAAGTTAACGGATAAGAGACATTAAATATCTTCTTTGACAAGAAGAGCTATGTGAGGGTACATGCTTTTATTGAATTGGCTTAGCCTTAGGGTATGTGATGATGTTGTGAAGGGTGATACAAGGGTAAATTCTAGGCATATCTTGATAGGATCAAGCAAACACTATGCTACAGTCTTGAAGGAAATAAGGGTGGTCTTATTACTCGATGGAATTAAAAAATTATCTTAATTTGATGATGTGGGGGTTATCTTGAGAACCAAAATTTACATCAATGGTTGATTCATTTATCATGGTTTGGTTCTCAGGAGGAAGATATTTGGGGATATAAGAATCTCTCACACTAAGGTAGGTGAGAATAGAATCATCATCCTAACATTTTATGGTATGGATGGTAGGAGAATCATGTTCAATCATTTTAGGATGGATGAGAGGAAGGGTTTTTTTAGCTACCCTTTTGATAAGTTAGGGGGCCTAAGCTAATGCTATTGATAAAAAAAGTTAGACTGGATGATATCAAAGTCCTCAAATTTGGAGGGAGATGGGTTTGGTGAGGATGGAAGTTCTTCATCAATGGTGGCAATGGGTTTTAGGGATATGGATTATTATACTGGTACAAACCCAAGACCAAAAAAATCATAAGGTTTTTGATTTTTGATGATGGATAACTCGTGAGGTCCCCTATTTATAAAGGCCAAGACCACATCCCTTCCAAGAACACATGTAAAGGTAAGTTGTGGAAAATGTTGGTCTATTTAGGTGGGAAAAATTAGTGGTGAATGGTTTAATGCATGGGGTAACAATGATAGCAAGAAGTGGTTGGTTGAGTCCCCCATAAACAAAATTTGTTTAATTATTTGGGAACCCAAAAGGGATAATGGTTCTAATGTTAGAATCATAAGAGGGTTCAGATTTGTTATTCCCATACATTGCAGAGTAGGGAAGGAATCTAAGGCAACAAGGTGTTATTCTTTGAGGGAAAGATGTTGCAATGTGGATTGCAATAAGTCTTAAACTAGAATTTACAATGAAGGGATGGTTGAGATAGATGATGTTTCATCATGGTTATGAGTGGAAGTGTTGATAGTTTTGGTTGATGGGGTGGTTTTGTTAGAGGTTGATTGCGAGGTAGATGAAGGTAGAATAAGAATGTCATTAGGCCCATATGTCATATTTCAAGAGGTAAAAGGATTAGGATCATATTTGATGGTAACAACTTGTCCATCATGCTCAAATTTGATGCATCAGTGTAAGGTGGAAGGTATGCAACTCATAGCATGGATCTAAGGGTGTCTAAGTGAGACATTGTATTGGAACTTTCCTTATATAGCATAGAATAGTTTGGGAATGGTATGAGGCCCCTAGAAGATATGGAGGAAAATAGTCCCTAGGGTAGTATCAATGGTGTCATTAAAGGAGTGAAGGATTGCTATACTTTAGGAAATGATATTTTTGTGTAGCTAAAGTTGGTCATATGCATGGGAGGAGATAATGTTGATGCTAGCTCCTTAATCAATCATAACACTTTTGATACATGTTTTATTGATGTATGCAGGAATAAAAAGGGGAGGATCATAGTCCTTAGGATTATCAGGTGGTATTTTAGAATCTTAAAAGGTGATGAGGGCTGAAAGGTGGAGGGTTCCAACCAAGGGTGTAAGAGGTTAAAGATCATATGGATGAACCTTTATAGATTCTAGAGCCTTTATCAATGCTTGGTGATGGTGGGGTGAAGTTTTGATTAGTTTTTAGAAGCTTATTTTCATCGGTGTTTGGAAAATTTGTTTCAACACTAATAACTATATGAACATGGAAGGGTTAGAGAGAGAATCTCCCAAAATGGATACTTTGGATTTTGGTGGTTGTGAAGGTGAGGGTAGAGATGCTTAGTTTTTGTTGGTGGATTAAGGTATTGAAGGGTATGTCCATGGGATGGTTACTTTAGCTTTTACGTTATTATTTTATTGGGCCTAAGATCAGGTCACCATAAGAATAGTGTGGATAAGGGGGTTTACTAGGTTTGGTGGTTTCTTTGGTTCATCCCTCTCATCCCTAGGTAGGAGTGGAAGAGTAGGTAAAGGTTGGGTAGGCTGGGTTGATGGTAAGATTGGTAAAGGAGGTAAGAAGGTTTCATCTAATAATAAATCATCCTCATCATATAGGCTATAAATGAAGTCATGTACATATTTACAATTCTCTATGTCATGTCCTAATGCCTTATGGTATGCACAGATCAAGTTATCATTGAACCAAGAGGGTTTAGGATGAGAAGGGTCAAAAGGTTTTATTGGAGGTAAGTTAATGGAATAATTTTTTAATAAACTTTGTAAAATGGTTGAATAGGATTCAATCAAAGGTGTTGAATGTAGTGGATTGTTAGTTTTAAGAGTGGGAACCTTCTTAGGTATAGGTTTTATTATGGGAGTTGTGGTTGGAGTAATGATTTTAGTTGTTGGATTTGGTTGGGTTTACTTGGTTACAGTAGGTTTGGGGGTTAGAGATTTTGATGTGAAGGATTTGGATGATGAAGGTTTAGCTATAGGTGTGAGGGTTAGAGATTTTGATAGGTGTAGTTGGAGAAAAATGGGATGGTTTCCTAGAGGAAGAATAGGTAATTGGAATAGTAGAAGGATGGGGTCCTAAGATGGAAGGTAAGTGGGACATAGGTGGTATGGGTCTAGTTTGAGGGAGATCTTTGGGTGACTCTACCTTATTAGTTGGATTAGTTGGAGGTTTTCTTGGTGGACTATATGGGGTTAAGTCTAACCTTAAAAGAAGGTGAGTATGAATAGGTGTGGGAAGAATTCCTAGGTTCTTGATTGGTTTGGTGAGAGGTGCATAAGGTGAGTTGGAAATTTTAGGAGGAGGTGGTTGGGATGGTTTAATTATGGTTTTGGAAGTGGTATTTAGTGAAGGAATAACTAGTTTAAGAGTGGATTCAAGTGAAGTTGAGGATTCAGGTTTTCTTTGGTAAATAAGTCCAAGTCAATGCAAAAAGATGGCTTTATCAAAGTTAGGTTGGGAAGTGAACTCTAAACTTTTTACTAGCCTAAAAAAAGGCTTGTAGATAGGTTTAGTTCCTTATTCATTAGTTTCAAAGATTAATCCCTTTGGTAGATAATAAGGGACATTTTCTCTATCCTTATTTTTAGTGGATGGTTCCAAAATTGGTGGCTGGATAGGTGTGGTAACCTTCCCTTGGTTTGGGATAGTTTCGAAAGAAGGTGTGGATGGTTTTAAAATGGGGGAGGTAGGTGTGTTTTCCCCAAATAAAGGATCAACCATGGTTGCTTCCTTCACTTGGGTGTCCAAAGGAACGGAGTGAAATTCTACCACTTGAATGGGTGGAGTGGAAGAGGAAATGGTTATAGTGAAGGTCACCTCCTTTGGTATTTCCATCAAAGGAGAGGTAGATAAATCTATGGTCTCATCAAGTGAGGAGAGAGAGGTGGTTTATTCATCCATTTGGGTATCCAAAAGGATATAAGGTGAGTTCACTATTTCCATTTGAGTGATTGAGGTAATGGTCTCCTCAATAATGGGCTTGTCATTAACAACATTGATCGTATGTGCCTTATGAGAGTGAGATGATTCAGGTTAGTTATCATGGTGTTGGGTGGAAGGAGCATGATTGGGTAAAGGTTTATGAAATATGTCAAGGGGATGATTAGGAGGTGTATTGGGATTATCATATGTGAGTTCTCCACTATCAATCAAGTTTTAGACAAGACTTTTGAAGGTATTACATCTATTAATGTCATGTCCTACAACTTGGTAAAAGGAACAATGGTCATTTTCATTATACCACTTAGGTATGGCCAAAGAATCATCAAATTATTAGGATGGTTTAATTGGTGGGAGTTATATGAGGTTGGATTTGATAAATTTATCCAAAACTGATCCATAAGATTCTCTACTGGGAGTGTATTATTTTGGAGGGGCTCAATTCTAGTTTCATTTTTGTTGATAAGAAGGGTTGGAAGAATTAGCTTGAGGTGATTGGTAGACAATTAGAGGTGGAGTGGTTTTTATAAAAACAAATTGGAAGATAATTTTACCTTGGTAATGTATTGGTTGGGGGTTTTGGTGGATGAAGGGTCATTGGATTTAAAGATGGAATTTTTATTTCATAATTTTTATTTTCCTTCATCAATGGCTCAGTTTTCTAGTTTAAATTCCATGGTGAATGCCTCATCAAAAGTTATAAAGGTTTAAACTTGTAGAGTAGGAGATATATGTTTGGCACAATCCCAAGAAAAGAGTTCAATCAATTTGGGTTATGTTAAGGAAAAATTAAATTGGTTAATTATTCTTCTCCATATAGAAACAAAATCAATAATTAAATCATCATCAAATTGCTTAATGGAATAGATATCAGTGATAGAAACCTTTTTAGATATGTTTACTGAAAAATGTTCTAAAAAGATTTGGGCTAGTTGAGAGAAAGAAAAGATGGAGTGCATGGGAATATCACTATACCTATAAAGGGTGGGTCTAAATAAGGGCATGGGGAAGGTTTGAAAAAGGAGAGAATCATCATATGAAATTAAATATAAAGAATGATAGAATACTCTAAAATGTTGTTGGGGGTCCTCCTTGCCTTGAAATTTGGAAAACTTTGGGTAATTCTAATTGAGGAGGATAATCATGGATAGGGACAGATGGATGAATGGGTTTGTTAAAAAATTAGTTGTAGGATAAAGGTTATGAGACTCAAAGATGGATGAATCCAAGTTAGTCATTTTGTCCATTAATATCTTGATCATATTTGGTTGGAGTCAGGAAGTTACATAGTAAGGGTCACATTCTATTGAGGTTAAGTGGTAGCTATATGTGGATAGGTGATAGAAGGTGCGAAGAAAGCCACATATTGATAGGTGGTCATAATAGGTTGAGATGGTGCCCCATAGGGGTTGATTGCCACAAATGGTTGAGTGGAAGGTGTTAAATACCCTTGTAAGTTAGTGACATATTGATAGGTTATTATGGGTACTTGTTGAGGGATAAATGTGGGTTGACTTACAGGTATGGCTAAAGTAGTGGGTTGAGATTGAGTAGGTTAAGGTTGAATGGTGATCCTAAAGCTAAAGGGTAGAAGTGTTTGAGGTATTGAGAGCACCAAGTTTTGAAATGGTGTGGAAGTTGGTGGATTGGTTGAGATAAGGGGAAGGGTGGATATAGGAGTAGAAGATAACCCCATGGTGGGTGGAGTATAGGTAACTAAAAACAATGTTGAACCTATATCAAAAGTGTGGGGTGTGGTAGGAGGTGTTAGGTTGAAGGTTGGAATATTGGATTGGGTTTGGGTCATGGTATTAGATGGGATGTTGTAAGAAGAAGAGGTTTGGGTTAGCAAGGGTTAGGTTGAGATGGTACCCACCATAAGATGGGGATGCATACCATAATGAGGGTCCATATGAGGAATTGAAGAAATAGAGGTATGATGAGGTAAGTTGTTAAGATAATGTTGAAGGGCCATTGGATTGTTATCGAGCAAGGTAGTAAAATATGCATCACCCTAAAAAATAATCAAGATTATTATAGGAGGGGGAGAAAGATGAGGTAAACCCTCATCATTAGAATCATATTCCATGGAGGAGGAAGTGGAAGGTGGTGGTTGATTGGTTTGGTTTCTTAGTTTTTTTCTAATAAAGACCATATGAGAAGATAGGAGAAGGTGGTAGTTGATTGGTTTGGTTTCTTAGTTTTTTTCTAATAAAGACCTTATGAGAAGATAGGAAATATGACATAACTCATACTTCAAGCAAAGATAAATCAAAAGAAAAGAATTTAAGGAAAATAATCAATACACTAAAAGTGTGTTAAATCCTAGAATTATTTTTAGATCACTTTTGGCTTATGCCTTAGAAAGTGTGAGAAGGGAATTTGGCTTTTAAATCAGGTCTTAAAGAGGCAATTTAAGGTTGGTTTCAGGTTATTTAGGTGCTCAAGATAAAAATATGTCTTAAAATTTTGTACATGGCTTAGTATCAGGCCCTACCCCCTCACTTCATGGTCCCACAATGATAAGAATGTTTGGTGCTTAGCTAGAATAGACCAAGTTCAAAGTTTATACTCAACTATAGAGCTGAGTTGGTTCTCCCCTTGGTGGTGAAATCCAAGTAAGATAGCCAAGAAGGGGTAAGGTTTCCACTAAGTGATGAAATCCTAGTCAAGCCTTATCTCAGGTATGTTTTGATGTGTTATTTTTTTTGTGGTTTGGCTTAGTGTATGATAGCAAGTGAGAAAGCTATGATTTATTACTTTTCCCACTATGTTACTAGATAAACTAGGATAAATAGACAATCAATGTATGTAAGAAGTTTATTTTAAGCCCAAAATAAAATTGTCATATTTGATTTGATAAGAAAAAAATAAAGGAATGGAAAGGGAACTAGGTCTCACCAAGCATACCAAAATGTTTTAGTTAATTTCACTCATTTCTTAGTTTTAGAAGTAAAGTAATTAAACTAGTAATAGGGTGTGTAGAAGAAGACTTGGTAAAGTGTGCACATGAATCCAAATGGTGATGAGAACTCCTCTCTAGCTTTGAAATAATAACTTATAGATAAGAAAGACACTATAAAGGGGTATTATTAGATGGATATTTGAGTGGACTGCCTAACATGAGCTAGATCCAAGAAATGTATTGCTTGATAGGATGCTACCAATCTGATATTATAACAATTAAGTTAATATAAATTAAAATAAAGGATACTTGCAAAAAAAGATCTAAAATAGCAAAAAATAGGTCAATACTTATGCTAAAGTAATTGGGGTCTAGTCTAGAAAATTAGAAAGGATATTGTGATTAGGTAGAAACTAAGAAAATTGGGTTTGAATGAGGGTAAGGGGATCAAAATGACTTGCTATATTTTTATGCCTTAGTGAATCGGTGGTAGTTAGGTGAACCAACTATGGTTGGGTCTAACAATCAGTGGTTGGGTGATCGATGATAGTTGGGGTAAATTGTCAGTGGTTATGTAACTATCAATGATTGCCTATGCAAGTATGGAAATGATCATAAGAAAAAGTTTAAATTGGATTTTTGGATAAATAGGGATAAAGAATAACATACAGATAAGGCTAGGAAATTAGAAATGATATAAATCAACCAAATATGTAAAATATGCCTAAAACTTGATAATGAAATGTTGAGGTGATTTGGCCAGAATAACAGTACCTTAGCTTTCAAATGTGATTCCAATAGAACTCTAGGTCTCTAATGATATTTTTTTCTCACTCAAAGTAAAATGAATACCTATATACAAGATTCTATATTCTAGATTATGGATTGTAGATCCCTTTCACTTCTTCCTCTTATCCTTTTATAGGATGAAGTTGTTAATTGAGATGGAAGAAGTTAATAATTTGATAAGGGGATAAATCTACCCATTCATGATTTTTTTAATCAATTTTTAAATCAAATTTCTATTTAGGGAAATGCTTATCTCACATAAGGTTTCCAATGATTTAGTGCTTAAAAGTAGGTTTAGGGGCCTAACTATCGATGGTCAGGCTAACCATCGATGGTTAGGCTAATCATCGATGGTCAAAGGGTCAGATGAAAATAGATTAAAACAAGCTAAAATAAATGGTTTAGTTAATAATTTATGTTAGGGGTCAAATTTTTAAGTGAGTTTAGTTGACTAGGTGGTCCACTAGATACAAGGTCAGGTGAGGGTCAAAGAGGTAGTTTGACATCAAAAGTTGTTGTGTGTAGTTTTCAAGTGTCTAAAATGCCACCCAAAGCATATAGGTGTATCCGTGTTATCACTTAAGTGAAGATGCTTGAACAAACTCCTCAAGGGTAAAAATTTTGATGATAACAAGAAGGTTTTGGAGTTCACCCATTTGTAACCATATTTAAAACATTAGATTTTTCAAGTGCATCTTTCTTTTTAGCCTCTTTTGATAGAAATATAGGTTTAAATATTTGATGTGTCCATATCTACTTTTTTACCTTGTTTTCATTTGTAGTTTATTGATCTTTGACAAAATGTATCTTTTAATGAATGGTAGTAGCATTAACAATATATCCCAAGCCTTGGTGGTCATTTTGACTAGATTTGGAAATAATATGAGTGATTCTTTGGGAATGTTTTCCCAATCCTTGACCATGATAACCAAAGTTTTGTAAATGTTTCTTTCCAAATCCATATTTCTTGAAAATCTAAGTATCATTATTGAGAGGTAAATGTGTGTCCTTTTCTTGTTCTAATTTGTCTTTTTGGCCCCTTTTTTGCTCTATGTTTGATATTTACAACTATTTTTGCTCTTTAGTTTTCTTTGGTACCCACATTTATTTTTTGGGAACTTGTGTTTTAGGAGAGGTAATCATAATGTTAGTGGTTTTCTTGAGTGATGTATTAATTATAGGATCATCACTATCTTTAAGACTTTGTATTTGGTTCTTCAATGCAAAACAATGGTTTGTATGATGCCCATGCATTATTTGATATGCACAATAATATTTGGATATATGTATAGGATGTATAGGAGGTAATTTTATCACTTTGTATTGTATCATTTCTCTTAGAATTTCACTTTACCTATTGATATAATTTTTTTCACTTGTATAATAAGTTGTATTGGATGTATTCTATTTTAGATTTCTAGTTGGATTAAAAACCTTATTTGACATAACATTGATAGATGAAGATATAAGCACATGATTAAAATTACCATGTGTTGGATGTTGTAAGAGTGTAATATTATTTTCTAATAATGCGATATTTGAATTTTGAGATTATTTTTTATTTTTTAGTTGATGTGTTAAATTGGTCATAGTATTGATTTCTTCTTTGAGAGTTTCACAAGTATGAACCCTAGGTACCTTAGATTTAAAATGTATAAATCTAACCTCAAGGGATGTGGGAAGGGTTTTATGGTTATCCTCTTTTTGAAAAATATGATGATCCACCTTACCCTTTAAATAGGTTATAGTATGAACCTCATTAGAGGGATGATAAATATCACCCTCCTTAGGGTTAAGAGAAGTAAGTTCATTGTATACATTAGAACAAGAAGGAATATGAAAGAATATAGGTTTTTAATCCCTTATATATTGAATGGATTTAATTAGGAAACTAAAGTAGCAAACCATAGAAACTATAAGATATTGGACCATAAAATAATTTAAATATATTGACATGGGAAACATGATTGCAATATTATAACAGTCAAGGATTAACAACATAAAAATTAGGAAAAGTTTATTTGACCTAGGGTTTGATGTTCAAAGATAAAATTCAACAAATGTTTAACCCTAATTTGTATTAGGATACTACTTGGGTAGGTAGTGTTAAGGATATATAAATGATGAGGCATAAGGATGAATATTATATTTACAGTAGGCCAATTAATGTGTTAAACTTAGATGTACCATATGTTAAATTTATTAAACTAATATATGTTATAAATGGAAATTACAACTATGTTAGATATAGAAATGACATAGAACAAGGTACTTATCAAGATTTGATGATAATGTAGATTTGTATCTAGAATAAGTTGATAGTAGGTGGGAAGTATATTCTAGAATAGTTGTCAGATTCTATATTTAATGCCATTAGATCTTTAGATAATTCCATCAACTTTGGATTATTATGTTGATGATAGTGTCCTATATAGAATATAAACTAAAATAGGATTTGACCACCAATATGTTTTTGGGTTTGGAATCATATTCACTCTAGTGCATTTAGATCTTGGTCATGGACTATCACTCCTGGTGAAATGGTAAGACCATAGTTTTCCATATTCAATGTGACCTTGGGGGAAAATGGGCTAGTGAACACACAATGTCGATCTAGACCATAATAACCCTACTATCAAAGGGCACTACCTATATATATATAATACTCATAAATAGGGCCTTAGACTCATTTAGTTCTCCCCTATCTATTGGCTTGTGTGTGAATCATGTAATGTGTGTAAATCAAGTACAATAATGACCTAGCTTATAACTTAGTAGATAAGAGCTTATGACTACTCATTTAGTACTTTAGATCTATATATGTGTTGTAGATATTAATGGTGTGTAACTAAGAAATAATATTGATCAATTTAATTCTTTATAGGGTATTTTTGATAATTGCCTTGGTCTCTTGGTCTGATTTATAAGTGAGGAATGAATGGGGTTTGTTATTGTATTTAAACCAATCTTATTAGGAGACTACTTGCATTAAATCACTTAAGTTGACCATTGTGATATGTTTCATTTCTAAATTAGATGACTTCATGGAACTTTACACTTACATCTGGGCATGACAATAAAGTTGATGATATTATTTATCCTACATGTTAGTGTCCAAAGAACAAGAAAATAGGTATAAGATTAGAGCTTGTAGATGTGTAAGATAAGTACATTTTAATCATTTTAGGCAAGATAGGATGTTTGTGTCATCAATATAAAACTAGCTAGATTAAGAGATAATCCAAGGGGCATAAGATAGAGTAGATGTGAGTATTTCAAAATTAAGACATGCATAGAACTAAGAGGAACAACCAAGGTCTACATTTTCCAAGTATTCAAGATTGAGGTGATAAATAATCATAAAATATAGTCTATTAATACTTGAAATAAATGGAACAAGGAAGGAGTACACCTGTGTGTTGATGCAATCATGTTGTTTCTTGGTAGTTTGTCTTAGTAGAGATGTTTACTATCTGAAGCATTGGAGAGAGGTTCAGAACTAAAAATTAGAGATGTGAAGAGTATAATTGGAGGGTGATCATGCCCCTAATCTAGTATAAGGATGAATTGTGATAATTCCATTGAGATCACATAATCTCATCATACAACTTAAATATAACCAATATAGCTAACTTATCCAATCTCTTTTGAGTAAAATAGTGTAATAATATCAACATGTAATAATAGAATCATAGTTATAGGTCCATTGAGGGTGGATAATAAAATAAATCCATATACTGAGACATATAAAATCTCAAACGATGCATATTGGTAATATTGGTGCATAAATATGTTTACAATATGAAACTATATCTATAATTTGGTGCATGTACACCTCAAATATATATCAATATAAATTATAAAAATATATCCTCTATTTTATAACATGTATATAATATTTATCATAAATCTAAATATATTATCCTAAATTTGTTCCCAATGCATAGAATTCTATTTCAAATGCATATGTAAATAATGTAAATTGATTCAAAATTTTCCCATTCTATCAAATGTATATATGTAGATTCATGTATTCTATGACATGTCCCCACTAATATGCACTCATTTTGATGTGATGGGATTGAAAAAGTGATAATCACCTTATCTCAAAAGTATAATACAAATATATTATTTCTACCTGAATCATATAGTAGTGTCATGTTGAAGAATATATATCATGAAAACACATAGTATGAATATATAACAAGCCCTAATATGCATTATAATAACATGAAAATGTCTAGAAGATAAAAATCTTAAGAAAAAAACAAGCACACACATAAGAGTACTCAAATGTCACATAAAAATGGGTCCAAGGTGACCAAAAATAAGGGGCATCTTCAAATGCCACACACTCAAGTGGATGACATGTAAAAATATCCACATACCCATTAAACAAGAAAAAAATAGGGCATTATGGCCAAAAATTAAAGGAACATGTTTAAATTTCAAAAATTGAGGCAAAGAAGCAAATAACAATCACACTCAAGTTTGCTAATGTAATTTTTTATTAGGTAAACAAGTAGGTTTTACAAGGATCACATAACATAACTATTAAAAAAGTATCAAAGTAAATTAGAGTAAGCCCTAAGGGCTTCAAAATATACTACAACTAAAATAAAAAGAAGATCAAACAAAAACCTATAGCATAAAGTCAAATAGATATAACATAAAGATGTAATTACTCAGGGGGTGTAGTGTCCTCTATGAGTTCCTTTTTGGGATACTTATCCTCCACCTTATCCTTTGAATTTTCATTGATAATTCTTACTTATGTCCTTTTTCTCAGGCCCTTAGTAGTGTATTTTAGGAAGATCATCCTTGATTTATTTTGAGCTTGCTTTTTTGGGTTCTTCTTAGGAGAGTTATCTAGAGAAAGGGGTTTAGGGGAGGGTTTGGAAGTGTGTTAAATCACCACTTTATCATATATTTTCTTGTTGTGGGTTCCTCTACCTCATTTATATATGAAAACTCTTTTAGTACCTTCATAGATTCTTTGTTGATTGAGTTCCATTCTTTAATAAGGGTACCCAGACCAATACCTACTATGTGGAGTTTGTCAATAAATTCCTCTAGGTGTCTTTTATTTTTCTAGACTAAATCAATAAAAATGGTCTTCCCCTTCCCTGAATACTTTGCCTCATAATCTTATTCGAAGAAAAAGGGTTTATTTTTGTTAAGAAGGATTTTAATGGGGATGTCATCTATGAAGCTTTTAATATTAGGGTTTACAAGGGAGGGGTTGGTAGGAGGGTGGGGAAAACCCGAATGTGGGTCTTCATCTGGGGACTCCTCCATAGAATAACCCTCAACAAAACTTCTTTTCATTGCATGTATCCCCATGATTGACTAAAAAAAAGATTATACCTTGTTGAATTATGGAATTATCTTCACTTATTTGGAAGGTAAGGGTAGTGCTCTTAAGGGATTTAAATATAAAAAATGGTAGAATAATTTTATATCCTTGAAATTTATTTAGTAAAAGGAAATGATGTTAGAAGATGAACATGAATTTACCTTCCAATGTTAAGTACTTCATAATATATAGGCTAACATTTGGCCAATGTCTTGGCAAATCCATCCTCAGGAACCCCTTGTATACATAATATTTTCAAACTCTATCAATTATTAATGTTTTCTATCTTAAAAAAACCCATCAAGTATCAATATTTATAATTACCTACCCTAAGGGGTGCACTAGGAAATAGGTGAGTGGACCATTGGTACTTTATAGGATTGTTTTCCCTTATTACCATTTACTATCTACACATCCATCTCTTAAAAACATTTCCCTAATATTTGCCTCCTATTTTGCATCCTCTTCTAGTCATTTTACACCTTAATTAGCCATTATTAATCCTAAACATCTTTTTTATAGTTTAAATTACATTATTGGCCCCATAAAACTTCTACTCCAATTGATAAAACTTATTTAGAGTCTAAGCTGGCCCTTGGATGACCTAGAAAGAGACCTAATTAATTTTTTTCAATAATGATACAAGGTTGATTGGGGAAAGCTTATCATCCTAAATTTTTGGAAAGGATTAGGGTTAGATCCACCTATATAAACACATCAATTTAGTCATTTATAAGATAAGATAAGAAGATATATATATTATGCATCTATTTATCCACCATTCTACTTGAGGAGTAACATATCTTAGGTTTCCTAGTTTATTTGTAGATATAGATCTTATCTCTTAGAGAAGTATTTTGGATGCATTGGTAGGTTGTGTATCCTAGAGATGATTTATCCTTATCATTCTTACATACCAAAATAACCTCTTTTAAATCACCTTGGACAAAGGAGATATTTAGGCTCGATGGGTTTGTCTTTAAAGGTAACTATTCCTAACTTTGTTCCTCCTTTCTAAGAGTAGATAGATATGCATTTGTACTTCTCTCCCATGCATTAGGATTGTGTATACATTGATGTGAGTATATGTATTCTATGCATGTTTAGTTTTTATGTTTTATTACCCCAAATTTTTTCCATAAGATTTGATGAGAAATATATTAGATTTTAGTTTACTTTTTATTAGTTTAGTGAATATGAAAACATAAGACCTAGTTAGGGTTATTGCATAGATTTGCTTGATTGGAGGCTTTGGAACCCTCCCTAGTGATATTATTATGGTAAGAGATCCCTTGGATAGGTCTAGTATATCTATCTTGGTCATGACCCCAAATATGTAATGTATCCATTATCAAAAGTGTAAGTAGGATTTATCTTCTCTGAGATAGGATAGATTTATAGATCTACTACATTTCTCATTGCATAAATTTTGGTAAAACAATGTGAATCTAACCCTTTTAGGTTTTATTTAACACTATCATTTATATCATTTTATTATATTTTTTCATATTTTTAATACTATATCAAACCAATTTTTATATTTCTACTTTATGTGTGTAGGTTTAACACATAGCCACTTCAAAAAGACTCTATTATATATGTACAGGTCTTCATCAAATACATGTTACTAGATCAAATAGGTTGAATTAGTACTCTTCATCTATTCTAGATTATCATATAGAGTCAAATAGGTTGACATTGTCTTCTGATTATTTCCACTAGCATACAGGTCAAAAAACACTATCAAATAGGTTGACCTTTTTCTTTATTCTTCTTCAACACAAAGGGTTTTGTATAACTTGGTCAAACCAATCAACTCAATTTATATAATTTAAAAGTAGTAATTAAGGCACTTTAGCATAAAATTTTCAATCTTAACCATCCTCAATCCCATCAAGGTTCCTCTCTTTCCCCTCTCTATCATTTTATTACTTTCTTCAGTTCTTTTTATCACAAGTTAACAATCTTAAAAATGTCAACCCTAAAACTAGCTAGGTCAACCTAGTTGACTTAGTTTTATACTATATATTCTATTTGAGAGACATATCCAACCTATTCAACTTTGTTTTCAAATAACTTGCTTCTAAAGAATAGTAGTGACCCAATTGACTCTGTTATATAATATTTGCATACAGTTTTACTTGAATTTACTTTGTAATATTCTCAATCAAGGAATCAACAAACTACTTGATAATACTTAATTCACATTTCCTTTTCAGTTGTTTGTATGTTTAGAGTAGCTCACATAGTCTAAATAGGTGGTTTTTAAAATTACCATTTAGTTACACTCTTTTAGTCTTTTCCACACACTACCAAATCACATAACATTCATCACACATTTAAACACTTATCTTCCCAAGGCCTACCTACTTAGATTTCATCACCAAGGGGGGAAGCCAACTTGGTTTTCTATCCAAGTATAAATACATGGTCAATGGTATATATTGAAAAATTACCCAACACCCTTATCATTGTGAGATTATAAATTTAGGGGGTAGGCCCCAATACCAAACTAGTACCATTGCCAACATAGATCCATTTCAACCCAAACACCCTAAAACCATCAATAGATTGCCTTTCTAGTTCCCTATTTCAGCCAACTCTCCTATCACATTTAAATCAACACTTTTTAAAAATCTAATAACACTTAGGATGACCACTTAGTTTGCATTTACTTTTCATTTGATTGATTTCTCTCTGATCATTGTGTGTTTTATTGAAAACACTTGTATTGGCCAACATTGGTGCAAGTTTTTGTGTTGTGTGCTCTAATTGGATCACTCAAATTGATCCAATTATTCATGTGTTTGATTTCATTCTTGATTCACTTATCTTTAAAAAAAATTCCTTGTTTTAGAAAACTATTTTTTTGGCCGATACAATCTCTTCTAGACTGTATTTACCTTATCAACAATACATAATCAACCTATATGACTATGTATCCTTCTCATCCTATCTTATTTCCTTGTCTAAAATACACATCCAACCTACTTGACTCTATATTCTTCTTTTCCAATTAGGTTACATTACATAGCTAACCTACATAATTATGTATCATTTTAGCCTCACTTATCCCCCCATTTATAATATAGAGTCGACCTATATGACTATATTCTTATTTAATTTCTAGGTTACAAAACATAGTCAACCTACACAACTATGTATCCTTTTTCTCACTTTGTCTTTGCATCATCTTATTCCCCCTTAACCTTTTTATCTAATCATGAATTCTTTTTTGAGGAAAATACTAAGTTGAACTTAATAAATATGATGATCTTTACCCATCCCAATATATTTTCTCATAAATAGCTTATAGATCCTACTTTAGATGAAAGTAATGTGCATGTGTCCACTTGCACTACAAACTATGGGACCCCTCCTAATATGTCTTCTATTTTGACCCTCTTTTATCCTTAGAAGATCAACCTAAATTAGAGTATACTCTAGAAATTATTTTCTTCATTAATGAATTTTCTTAACATTGAGGAAAATAGACTTATACTATCTATCACCTTATGATAAATGTCGATATAGAAGAACCCGATTCACCTTCTTGTACACTCTCACATGGATTTAAGGGAAATATCTTATTTGCCTCTCAACCTCTTCCTTCTCTTTTAAACCTTGATCATATTATTACCTCTTCTTCTTTGATTTTATCTACCTTCATGCAAAGTATCTCTACTAACATGGAAATTTCAACATCTATGAACCTTTTCCAATAATTACTCTTCTCAATTCCTCCATTAGTGAATCATTTTCTACCCATGGTAATCATGTTACCAGAGCTAATTATTCTAATAATTCTACTAGTGCATATTTTACAACATCTATAAATCATGATTCTAGTGCCTACTTTTAAAACAATTCCTTTCAAGCTACTAATAACATGTATTCCACCTCTTATAGTGGTACCCAAGCCATTAATACCAACACTAATTCTTCACATGCTTCAAATAACACTACTCAAACCCATCAACTTTGTTGCAAAATATTAACCAAATGAATGATTTCAAAGATAATAATGCCAACCAAATGATGCAAATTCAAAATCATCTTATACATCTCCAAAATCACCCTCAATAGTTTCCATGGGGAGATCACAACCAAAAGGCTCCCCACCCCCCTTAGACATTCCCATGGAAATCTTATCCCTCGACCTACTCTTTTAGAAAAATAATCAAACATATTTAAAATGAACCTCTTAATCCTCAAATTTCTAACATATATATAGGAAGTATCACCCCTACCATTAGCTATAATGGTTCAATCAATCCTATCCTACACTTAAAAACATTTGTAAATCTATACAAATATTGGATCAAGTCAAACACTTTTACCACTACCAAGCTCTTAGGAAAAAACCTCTCTAGATATGTTTTAGATTGGTATAACCAACTCAAATCTCATTCCATCACTAGTTTGGAAGATATAGTTAATTATTTAGTACAAGAGTTCTAAACTAGTGACCTCCCTAAAAATACCTTGGCTCCTTTTATTAATTACAAGAAACTTGAGATGGAAACTACAAAAGCTTTCATCAAACAATGGAATACCTTGTCTAGCAAGTGTGAACACAACATGGCATATGATAAACTCTTTCATATATTCACCAATTATCTCTATCCTAAGTTACAATATTAGGTTAGGAATCTCTCTCAACAAACTTTGGAAGAGGTCATTGACCAAGACAAGTACCAATATTTCCTCATGCACCAATTCAAGCTATCCTAAACTTATATGTGAAAATATATGATAAAAACATCATGCTACTAATGATGGTGTCACTGATTCCTATTATACCATTCATAACATTCAATATATTATTCTCGACCAAGCTCTAGAATAAGTTCTCCCTCTAGACCACATCCCTAATTGTCACTTTTTTCAACAAATAACATCAATGTTCATAATCCTTTATCCTTATAAGAATTATAAAAATTTATACTAAGGTCTCTTCCATGAGATCTTGATCCCACTCATTCCATGAAATCATGGTATGATCTAAATAAATTCTATTAGTTTCATGTTAGTTGTGGTCAATCTCATGAAACTTGCAAGGAATTATGTAACTTATCTATGGAATTCATCCATGGTCCCAATTTTGACAATAATTATCTCATTCATAAACATCAATGTGCATATGACATTGACTTCAAATATTATGAAACACAAAATAGAACTCAAGATTTGAACCAGGATAATGCTTGTTTGGTTATGTATAAATACCCTCTTCTAAATCACCAATATAATAATGATAAGCCTACTCCTTCTACCAATAATGTTTATAGTATTCTAAACCTAAATCCTAAAGATAATGTGGTCTACATGACTAATATATAAAGGTTAGTTTCCTTCATTGATTCTCATCCCACTCACACTCACCAATCATCTCACACTTTCTCTATTATCCAATATTCTTCCCTCACCCACCTAATAGAGTTGGGGAAAAAATACCTTATCTATTTTTATGAACTAATTCCAACACCTCTAATGGATAACACTTATCATTACATTTCTAGAATTCCTCTAACCCATTTACCCATCACCAATGATACTCAATATTCTTCCATCACTTATTCAAATATATCTCAAACCAAACCTGAATCAACTACCTCATCATATCATGATAGTCATCTAACTTGTCCCCCAATTAAACTTCCTACATCCTATCAACATAAATTTACATGCACTTAAACTCTTCCCTCTAAGTAAATATTTGAAAACTATGCACCTCTCTCCTAAAGTCTCCATATGGGTTACAATGAATGGAATACTATCATAGAACTTACTAATCTCCCATCTCAAAACCCATTTCTTTAACTCATGTAGACTTCTATGCATCATCATAGTCATCTTATGCAACTCCTATTTCAAATGAACATCCCTCATCCTCCCCTAGCAGGTTGTGAATATACCTTATCTAGATCACATGATATCATTTCACAATAATGTGAAGAGATGTATATACATGTTGAGAAAATAATGGACACTTCTTTCTCTCTTAAATTATCCATTTCTTATATGATTCCTATTAAGATTTTACTTCATGTGGATGATCTTCCCCTATTTGTAATAATTCAAATTAGTGACATCAAAGTAAAGAGTGCCTTGATTGACAAGGGTTCAAGTGGTTTTTTACCTCTCTCAACTATATTAAAACCCTTTGATACTCTAAATGTAATCTTAAGTCTGCATGCACCATGTGTCAAGGTTGTGTGTGGTTCCCTATCACTATTCTGCTTGTCACTATTCAAGTAAAGGTTATGATCTTCAATTTTACTCTCTCTTATAATATCTTACTTGGTAGGTCATGGACTCATTACATGAGGGTTGTTGCCTCTTCTAGTTTCCAATGTGTCAAGTTCCCTCACTGTCATGCTATCTATATGATTCAAGGAAATACCAACCCTTGGAATTTTGAACAATTCCAAAACCATGGTTTATTCAAAATTCTAACACTTGAACCCTTGTTGATTATTCCATTCTAAAAATCTAAATGATTTTATTTCCCTATCAACCCCACGTGAGGTTACCATGGTCACCCAAAACTCATTAGGAATATACCACCTAATTTATTATATTCTAATGATGATGAGCTAAAGGAGATCAATCTCAAGATAAAAACTTACAATTCTCTCTCCTCATCTCATTTCTTAGCTTCCACCTTTTTTAAAGTTACATTATCATCAAACACCTAATGATGATATACCCATAGTTTTAACTAAGACTTGTCACTCTATTCATCACACCACCTCTAATGATAATGTCCTCCCTACCTACGCTATTGATCTTCATACACCTAACTATGATGATGGTTATATCTTAGATGACCCATTTCTAGGAGGTCTTATGCAAGCTCGATATATTGAAATCATTTATTATCATTCTTATTTGATTTAGTATATCTATTTATCTTATCTCATTCTAACTTATGTAGTTACTAATTTTAGTATTTTTGCTCTTATTCACAGGGTAAAAGTGGTGTACACACCTCTAGTTTTTAAAGGACCTCATAGGAGCATGCTTATGGATCATGTTATAACTAGTCCCTATCAATTAGATAGATAATATGACCCCTATAACCAGTTTTCCATTGAGGTTATTACTACTATCCTTTAACCCTTTGTGCATCCTACCCCTCCCTCAGCTAAGCCAAGTCTATATCTTATTCCCACTCCCTCTCTAGTTAAGTCTCTCCCTACTTTTATTTCTATTACTCCCTTATTTGAGCCTCATATAGTCTCTCCATCATCCTCACATTCCCTTGGTGATGGTTTTCTCCTTTTATCACAACTTGCTCATTTTTACACCCAATGGGTTAATCAACCATACTATAATATTCATAGAGTTACCTATTATTGTATTAGATATTGTACATTATCCCATCCTTCCCTAGATTATGTTTCCACTCCCTCTATTATTATACCCAAAAAGTCTACTAACAAACATATATGTTGTTTCCATGGTATGGATAATCATTCCTCCATGCATTATCATAATCTTCAATAATATATAGACACCTTACATCTTACTCTTCCTCAGCCTAAAGACAAGGATATACCTCCCCTGAAAAGTATTGGTTGAATATATTCCCAAATATTTAGGTATATTGTTTATGGAACCAAAGTATTACCCATCACATTAATCATTGACACATCCTTCAACAACATCTCTAGGATCACCTTATGACCATTCCTACACTTACTATCACTCCACTCATAGGTCACCCTCATAAGAAGGCTACCCCTTCTTCCCCTATATATCCTTCACTTGTGTCCCCTTATCCACCTATAGTTTCTACACCCATGAATCCTCTACCCATGGATCCTCCTTCACATGTGCTCCCTTATCCACTGATGACTCTTTCATGTCTCATATTCTCCACTCCTATTTCTTCTCTTGAGTATCCCTACATAATGACCCTCATGAGCACAATCCTTCAGTCATGCCTACATTTTCTAGCAAGGAGATTCGATGATAAATATTTTCTCAACTTTCTTTAAACATTGATGATACCCTCACTAAAATTAGAGTCTAGATTAATAGATATTTATCAAATGTCATGGACAATTTTTGTGGACAAATCTACCAGTATTTATGAACACATCATGGTGTTCCTTCATTTCTTTCTTTTTTAGTGATTGGACATGTGCTCCAAATTTGTATTTATCTATCTTATATCATTTACAATTATGTCAAATTTTTATCCATCTTACATGGTTACTTATATTTCTTACTACATGTTATCTATGGTGCCATTTCCTTCCCTATTTTCTCTTATGGATTATTTTCATGATTACACACTTTTTATTTATATGCTCATTTATTTTTTATTGATGTCTTGTTTATTTATCATGATTGTCCTTCACCTTATCTCTATAACATGGACAATCATTATTTTGACTTGGTCATACCAACCTTTCTCCCCTTAGTCATTCCTTATTTACCATGTGATCAATTAGGAAACAAGTCATCTCCTTATAATCTCCTTTTACTAGTCCATCTTTGATCTCCCTTTATTCCCCTTATTTCCTTTTACAAACTAGGTATACACATGGTTGAAAGTTGAGATAACATGTTGGTTCATAGGTAAGCCTAAGTGTTTTAGTCAGTCATATCTTTGAATACTTAACTTACTTTAGCCAAAGTCTAAATATCATTCATGTGTATCACTTTATCTCTCATGATTGGTCATTCCAAGTCTATATGGAAGAGGAATATTAAAAGCTTTAAACATTTAAAATCTAAATCATTTTAAAAAAAGGCAATGACATTAAAGGCAACATTATAATTTCAAAAGTCAAATCACACTAAAAAATGTGATTTCAAGCACATTTCCTATTTATAATTGAATATTAAACTCCACATTTGGCCTCATGATAGAGTTGAGGTCCATTGGGGTGTAGTATACTAGTAGATTAGGAAAGGATAATAAAAAATATTTTAGTGCTACCTACTTTCTCATGCAAGTACCCAATCTTCATAGTAGATCGATGACTTTGTAAGAGGTCCTGAGGAATGGGGAACACATTGTGGGAAGGTAGGTCCATTATATTTTATTTATTCAAATATTAAACATGAGTTTATCTTAGTACCTCACTTACTTACCTATATAGCTTTATGCCTATTGTGAATAAGTATCCTTTCCATATTGATGATCACTAGTCACTTAGTGTCTTTATATGTCCTTAGTGTGCCTCATGTTTCCTAAGGTCTTCTCATAGATGCATGAATTTTGTTTTTTACATTCCCTATTTCATTTAAAATAATCCTAATATTCCAATTGATAAATATTGTTTTATTCATTAATCACTCCCCTTAGCAATTCCATTTTTGAGTTGCACTATAAGACTATGGATAGGACTAGGCCTTACTCACAAATTATAAAATTACCATTCCAAACATTCCATTTAACATATTATTATTATTATTATTATTAATTTCTACCTCATTAGTGTTCCCTTTGTGAGTTTTAGTGTAAGATCATGGATAGGACCTAGCCTTCTTCACAAAATTTTACACTACCCAAGTTACAATGAAATTACATTTGTCAAATTTGAGATAAGTTGTGATGGATCATGAGTTACACATCATTAACATGATTCCCATTTTTATATAGTATATTTTATGACTAATTCATTGATCTTTCACTTTTATCCTCTTACTTTTTATTTCATGTAAGAATAAAACCATTTTTGTTAAGTTTTCCAAACTTCCCAGCTTGAATTAGTGTGATCAATTTAAGTTCATTTTTTCAATTTTGTTTCTCTTTTATGCTTCCCAACATGATTTAATATGATTGATTGACTTAATTTTGTTTTTTTATACCATTTAATCCTTCATGTGCTTTCCATTTTATTACATTACTTTCATACTTCCCAACATGATATAGTGTGATTTTACTTGTTTTAATTTGGTGAAATCTTTTCATGGTTTAAAATCATTTTGTTATCTATTTTTCCATCTTTGGTTTATTATATTTAGTGATATTTTGTTATTACCCATTTTCCATCATGATATAATGTGAAGTACATTTTTTTTGAATAATTATACTTTTCCAAGTAATTGTTGCCTTTTTATTTTTAACCATGCATATGTATCACATAATCCTAGAAAAGAAAACACTCCACACATATTTTACCATAGAGTATACAAAAAAAGAAAAATACATGTGATAAAAAAATATATCCATGCATCAACAACCATAACCAAATATGAATCTTGAAATCAAATCTAAATTGTCAAAATAAATATATATATTTATATATATCATGTGTTTTATATAATACAATGGTACAAAATACAAAATAAATGGCTAAAGCTCTATGACATGGATTCATCATGATCCTATGGCCTATCCACATTACCCATTTATGCCTAAGACTATCCCCTCTACATGGTGCATTATAATAATGTAGTAGATGATCTCAATTCTACTACCTATCCCTCTAGGTTGGCCACTTAGGCCTATACCTATCCAAGCTAGATCATGGTATCCATGTGTGTTTCTCTCTCCTAAGCCAATGGCTTCCAACCCTATGCCTCTCCTACTTCCACCCATATTAGTGGATGTAATCCATCCTCACATGTCTATAAATACCTTATATCCTTACCCACTAGTCTAAACCATCTTTATTAAGGTAGAGTAGATGATACCAGAGGATTATCTAGTGTGGTGGGGTTGTATGGTACCATCATCCCATCCAAAATGTCATGGTATATAGCCATGACTAGGGATCACCATATAACCTCCTCTATTGCAACATCTAAAAAACAAAAACTAGATAGATATTATATCACATGTATATCTCAAAATATATCTACTATAATCACATGAAACTAGTATTTTAGATCAAAATAAAAAATTATGACATTTATCACCAATCTCAATGTCACCAACCACTATCTCCCCATCTACTCACCCATCAAGAATAGTTTTTTCATCTGCTCATCCCCTAATCACCTCATATATAAATTTACTCCCTATCAAGACAAATCTAGTAGTCATCACTCATTCCCATCATGAACCTCTCATAAGAGGTGACTTTATTGACTAGTTATGTCTTAGACTAGATATTAGGTCATCATATGCAGCTACCCTCATTTATGCTTGCTCTCACTGATGGTGAATTTATTTATGATGTGCTTGAGGTGGTTTATTTTAATCCTACTATGCATTTTTTTATCATACTTATTGTACCTCTACATCAACATCCATATCCTCTCCTCCTCCAGCCATCTGCTATCATGCTCAACTAGTCCATGGCCTCACACACTATGGCCTAATCATTGGTATCTTGACTAGTGTTCCTCCTCCACATCTCCCCTTTAGATATTTAGTATGTTTTTCCCAAAAATTAGGAACTACTAGAGGAGATTATGGGTGTGGGAGTTCAAACTACTCTAACAAGCATTACACACATTTTTGATATACCCACTAGGTATAGTGGCCCATGATCTACACCTGAGCTAGCCTTGATGCTATGGTCTCCCAAATAGGCCAAATATTAATAATATGTGTGTATGTTTGTAACATATTCTCCCCTCATTTGATCATATATAAATATAGTATATAGGGCATAGCCTATGCTACTTGGTCCTACTCCATATAATCACCCAAGGTAACCTATCATAAACCACATGGGGTAACCCAAATGACTAATACATAGGGAACCTCTCATATATCCATGCACTAAGAAAAACCACCATTCTCATGGTATTCTTACCTCTATAAATAATCTTATACATATCATGCATGATCTAGACCTAAATGACATTTCCAAATTCATATAGTGCCCCTTGATCTAAAATGGACTAGCAAAAGGCTATTTCATATAGTGGTACCTTACCATCCAAATTTTGACACAACACTCATGTTGTCACAAGTCTGATCATATAATTTTAGATGTCTATAATATGAATTATATACACATCAAATGAACTAACCCTCAAACCTAGGTATATCTTATATGAGTAAGTCACCCACATGGCTAGTGTTCATCTCTCCTCCAAATCATTTGGTGTCCTTATGATAACTAGTGCCCCTCCCAATGGTATTCCAAACAATACATGGATGTCCTATAGTGTGATACCCACCTCTATGGTATCCCCATCCAACACCCATTCAAAAGTGTTGGTTAATCATTCCCATGCTCTAAGGAACATGAAAAAAAGATCAACAGTCAATGGAATGCACCTCATCTCCATAATACCTCCTTGGCCCAGTATAACTAGTCATTCTCTATCCACATTTGTCAACTACTATAGTAAATCTGATAGCCATGATGCATTAATTGGTTTCCAATATCTCTAGTGTCTCTATAAAATATCAAATAATAAAGGATATATCAGATATCCATGTCATTAATAATCAAAATACATTTTTAAATTTTCACAACACTCAATTGGCTTGATTTAGTTTTTCCATTTTCTATAGAATTGGCCTATTCAATATAAAATAATCCTATACTTAATTTGGGATACTAAATCAACCTTGTCTAAATTTATACTAAATTGGCCTATTCAATACTAAATCGACCACCTTTGTGCCTTAGAGTACTAAATCAATCACCTTTTTCCCCTGAAGTACTACATCAACCATCTCGAAAACATCTAATTTGGCCCACTGCTATGCATTCAACCCACTCTTTTATAAAACTAAAATGGACTACTACTACGTAGTCAACCTATTTATTTTCCTTTAACTTGCAAACTAAATTGACCTAGTCAACTATATTCATCCACAATAATGAATTTTGATCAATTATCGTAAATACCTTAGACATTTATTGGTCTGAGTCCTTCTTACCCAATACCCCATTTCACCCCTATTATCCCTAAAAATTTCCTAGGGTTCATTCCGGTGCCTAAATTTTTCCTACAAGTCAATTTTCTATAATTACCCCAATTTCAAATTAAAAAATTCTAAAATTAAATTTTTTTAATTACTTACATGTGTTGTACTCATTACATATACTATGCATCCTTCTCATCTTAGCTATAATCTCCTCACCATGATGTCTCTCTAGTCTCCAACTAGGTTTCTCAAAGTTCTATTTTCTCATAATAGTAAAAATGATAAATGAGTTATTTTTCACCTTATTTATATTTACTATTCAAAATTATTTTACTTTTCAAATATTTACCATCATATTTATTATTTTGATCATATATTTGTCATTACTAACTCTTTTTCCAAACCATAAAATGTTCTAAAATCCTAACATCATAGATAATATTTCACCTATTATATCTCCAAATTGCATAAAATTTGATTTTTTGATCTTTTCTTGCTAACTTTTATAGGTTTTCTTAATGTTCCCTACATTGGAAACCTTCAAATGTTATTTCATATACTTATTTATTTATGACACTAAGGTAAGTAAAGGTATGTATTTTTTAATTTTGTCCATTCATTTATCTATTTTTCTCCTTACTATACTTTATTCAACTTCAACATTGTGTGTTTCTATGTTCTTTTTCTATAGCACCATCCTATGTTGTACCTACATGACACATGATGAGCTTAAAGTGGGGCATATTTATACACATAATATTTTAAAAATTTATCAATTATTGATTATTTATATCTTTTAGGAAATTTTTAAGTCTCAATCTCTTTGAGTGCATGCTTTAATGGGTGCACCAAGAAAGGGGTGGGTAAAGTATTAGTGTTTCACAAGATTGTTGTCCCTTATTACCAATTATTATCTACACACCCATCTCTTAAAATAATTTTCATAATATTTTTATCCTATTTTCACCCTCTTTTAGTCATTTGACTCCTTCATTATCCCTTCCCTAGCCTAAAACCATTTTGGATGGTTTATATTACATTGTCGACCATGTCAACCTTATACTCTAATTGATAAAACCTATTTTGAGTCTAGGTCAGCCCTTGGCTGACCTAGATCGAGACTTAATTTTTTTTTTGTCAATAATGATACAAGGTTAATTAGGTTGACCTTGTCAGCCTAAACTTTAAAAAAGGATTAGAGTTAGATCCACTTATATAAACACATCCATTTTGTCATTTCTAAGGGAAGAGAAGAATAAGAGATATATATTGTGAATTTTATTATCCACCATTATACTTGAGGAACATAGCTTAGGGTTTCATACTTTATTTAGAGATATAGATGTTGTCTTGTGGAGAAGTATTTTGGATGAATTGATAGGTTGTGTATCCTACAGATGATTTATCCTTGTCATCCTTACATACCACAACAACCTCTTACAAAGCACTTTGGCCAAGGGAGATATTGAGGATTGATGGGTTTATTTTCAAAGGTAAGTATTCCCAATTTTGTTCCTCCTTTGTAAGTGTAGATAAATATGTATTTGTACTTATATCTTATGCATTATGATTCTATATACATTGATGTGAGTATATGTCTTCTATGTATGTTTAATTTTTATATTTTATTACCCCCACTTTATGCCTCAAGCTTTTGTCAACACTAGATTAGATTTTAATTTACTTTTTATTGTGATCAAGGAATCCAAGAAGGGTGGTTAGATCATTTATTAGAACAAGTAACAAGCTTGAATAAAAGCACACTAACATGCATAAAAATTACTTACCTATATCATAGGAGGGATCTTAGTTAATAAATAACAAATGATAAAGCTCAATTAAAATGAAAAAACTTACAAATTCTTTACCTTTCTTGAATTCTCAAAATGATGTGTTCATTTGGCTTGCTCAGCTTATGCTCAAAGAGTCCTTGGAAAATGGAGTTGTATGACTCCTTATCTCCTTGTCACCATTGCTAGCTTATGCTTTCTTGATGTAGCTTGATATATTGGATTATGATTTTGGAATTCTAGCACTATGTATTTTATTCATGCACCAAATCCTACATTATAACTTTACTATGCTCAATCTCTCCAAATGATGAGGTCGAGGCTTGTAATTATAGGTTTAACAACTAACCCCAACCCAAGGTGAGTTAGAGTGTAGTTAGAGATTAGAATGGGTTTAAACCTAACATTTATGAGTTAGTTAACCCCAATAGAGTTAAAAGGTGTCAAATGGTCATGACTAGAAATGAATAGACATGTTGAGATATTTTAGGATATTTGACAACTCATAAAAAGGTCATTATGAATTTTTAGGATATTCTTGATTTTTGAAATTTATTTTTTTAATAATTCATTAATTAATCATGGATTATTCAATTAGGAATTTAAATAGGTTTAGTATTTAAACTAATTATATTTAGGATTTTTATCATTTTATAAGATTTAAATTAATTATATGTGTGCATTTTCCCCATTTAATATGTCTATAGACCAAGTTGCATATTATGAAGTCAAATTTGATATGTTTAGTGATTCTTAGGCTTGATTTGTAAAGGTTGATAAGAATCAATCTAAAGTCTGGTATGAATCCATTGGTGGCCAATTTAGGTGTTTATAGTTTACCCTTGTTTGGGAAGGCATTGTAAATTTTAAGCACAGTAACATCTTCTCAAAGATTGAAAAAGGTCCTATATGATTATGAATTAAATAGAAATGGATGAACTATAGGTACCCCCTCAAGGGAGTGGTTGGTAAAGGGGTTAGTAAATGGTCACTTTAAAGAAGGAAATACGTGGAATAATTAGATGAAATGATGGGGTGGAAGGGATTAATTATATCAAAGGTGGTTATAATTAGTGGCATATGAAACTACCCCAATTAGGTAAAATAAAAAATATAATTTTCCCATAGGTAGTTGTAATCATTTACATACGTGGAATAAAAAAAGTGATGACTTTCCCAAAGGTGGTTATAATCATAGAAAAAGGAATAGGGTAATAAGAGACTAATTTTCCCAAAGGTGATTATAATTAGTTAAAAGGAAAATAATGATTTGTCCATAGGTAGTTATAATCATTGGTTAGATAAAAACATGCCCTAGTTGGGAGGATAGGGATAATGGTTTACCCAAAGGTAGTTATAAGCATCATCACCATGAAAATGTGCCTTAGTTGTGTATAAGAAAGAGAATGATTCACCCAAAGGTGGTTATAATCATTAACATTCAAATGGATGGAAACATAATGATTTGTCCAAAGGTGGTTAGAATCATTGAGAATGCAAGTGGGATGGTATAAAATTATTTACCCAAATGTGGTTATAATAATTAGACCCTGATTATGGAAAATATGATATAGAATATGATGGAAATTGGTGCATAAGATAAAGATGAATTAGGTAACCTACTAGTAGGGATATGCTCATCCAAACTGGCAAGGAGGAAAATTATTTCATTATTTAATTATTGTATATGGGATATAATTTGGATTAGATTGGGAATGTTGCTAGTGATAGTTTCAAGGAGATATCATTTTTGTATTAGTTGTATAGATTCTTTTAATCTAATTTTTGATGTATCATGTGATAGTAGGCATCATGATAGAACATCATGATAACTTGGACAAAATATGTATAAGGACTGACACATGATCCAATACTAAATTGAAACCAATGCACCAATGATAAAAACCATGATGATAATGTTATCACATGAATATGGATAGATTCAATAAAAATATGCAATGAATCCTCTAATGAACACACAGTCTAAATTAAGGTACAATAGGAAAGTAAACAAATAAAACACCAAATAAAACAAAGAAAAATAATAAATGGACAATGGCTAGTTAAAATGTTAGTACAAACAACATGACATAAAGAAGACAAAGAACATTTCCCCTAGAAAATAGGAGACAACTTAACAAAAAATAAAATGGGGTTAATATAAGAAAATTAATGGGGTGGTTGAGCTGTCTTCATATGTATTAGGTAAGTGGATGTTGCCTACATAGTTCCATGGATGTGATATCCAATAAAAACTTCATGCCAAATGTAGTTATCTCAAGAAATAGGATAGAATGAAATGATGAAAATACAACATTATGGATGCTATATAATAATATGGGAATGAACTTGTAAAATGATGAGAGTATGAGACAAGAGGGCCATTAAGGATGGGAAAACAAAATGACAATTTATTTCTTATGACTTAGTAAGGGTACCTAGAATCCTTAAGGTAAAGAGGTGATCAATGGTTTTGGTTTTTTAAAATGGTTTTATAAATTCTTTTAGAAGTTTTAGAGTATTTCAACTTAATCGAGAATGATGAGACACTAAATGGAATAAGATCATAAAATGACAAGAGCATTCAAACTAATAGATTGCTCATAAAATGGTAAGAGAGTGGCTAAGGGGTGATTGAATTAACCTAAATGAGTATAGATCACTACCTACATAGTCCCAAGATGGGACCTCAAGTCATTATAGTTCTTCCTTATAGTAGAGGAATCTAACTAGTGTAGCAACAAATTAAAACAAAATAGGCATAGTTGGCATAATGGCACAATACAACATATGAATGGCAAGATGGTATGTCAAGGCATGATAAATAAGTGTTGCCCCTAGTTTTTCCATAGGTGGATATAACTAGGAAACACTGACATAATTCAATTATACTAATTTTCTCATAAGTAGTTATAATTAGTATCAAGATAGTGAGCCACTTATTTTCCCATAGGCAATTATAATCATGCATACTTAGTATAGAATAGAATAAGAAATGAAGGATACAACTGCCAAATCTCTATCATACTATTCCAAAATATGACCTCTATCTGATATACTTGAAATAACTATTGAAACTAATCTAAATATTCATACTAAAAGCAAAACTAATAGAATAGAACCAAGGTCAAATGAGCTAGGTAAGGATCATCAAAACATCTCAGTTAATAGGAAAGGTATGGTAGAATAGAATGGTGGAATGGCAAAGTGGTATAATAGTAGAATGGTATGGTATAAATAATAATGTTGATAATATGGTACAACTTGAAATTGTCCTCATAGAAAATACACCAAGTCACCCAGGAAAAATAATGCTTGAAGTGTATAATGTTCATCAGATCATCAAGTTCATCTCTATCTAGTGTGGTGAGCTTGTATGATCTAGTGCCATAGTATATAATAATGATGAAAGAACTGACCTAGTTGGGTTTGAACTTGATTTTATGTTTCTTCTCATCCATGGTATTCTTTTGTTTCTCTTTAAGTAGAAGATCACCAAGCTCAAATTCTCTATGTTTCATGCACCAATTGTAGTGGCCATCAAGTTGGTTTTGGTATGCTTTAAGGTTGTTTACTATAGTCATGCATTTCTCATGAATTAACTCCATCTCTTGTAGGTGAGCTAATTGATAGTATTCATCATCTAGGACATGGTTTAGAGAGATGTGTAATGAAGGTAACTTGACCTCAATGGGAAGAATGGCTTTAGTATCATAAACAAGTGATTATGGATTAAAACCTATTAAAATACAATGATAAGTATGGTATGCCCATAGGGCACTAGATATTTGAAGTTAAAAATCATGGTCAACATCATTGACAATATTTTAAAGATGTTGACAATGATTTTTTAGATGATTTTGCCTGACTGTTACCTTGTGGGTAATATGCCATAGAAAAATGTTGTTTAATTTTATACTCAACACATAGTGATTTGACATCCTTGTTCTTGAATGATTCACCGTTATTAGATATAACATTAGAGAGGATACCATAATGACAAATGAGATGGTTAAAGATGAATTTATAAATTTGATTTTTAGTCATGTAAGTGAGGGGTATAGCTTCAACCCACTTATTAAAGTATTATTTGGAAGTAATGATATGTTTATGGCTATTGAATGAGGTGGGGTTTATCTTCCCAATGAGATTGAGTCCAATGTAATAAATTTCCATGGTGTAAGCATTGGTTTCAAATTATTAATCAAGGCATGAATCAAATTGGCATGCCATTGATGTTTATCACATATTTTCATATATACAACTAGATTTACATCCATCATTGGCCAATAATATCTAGTATATAAGATATTTTTGGATAGGACTGCCCTACTAGTGTGGGCTCAACATACTCCTTTTTGAACTTCCAGTAATTCTAATGCATATTTTTCCAAATTTAAATAATGAAGCAGAGTTCCATCTAAACTGTGATGGTATAGGGTTGGTCTGAGTAAGGCATAATGTGAAATATTATGGAAAAAGATTTAGATTATTTGTGGGATAATTTTGGTGGCATTATTTGGCAATGAATTTAAGTGCATAGGTTTGAATATTAATTATATGTAGGACTAAAAATATCATAGATCATTATGATAGTTGATGGTTCATGAGCTAGCACTAACAAATTTTTAATGAGAAACTAGTATTCTTTGGTTGTATCTATTTATTTAATCAAAGATCTAATAGTAGCCATGGCATATAATGTTTTATTTATGGCCCTTGATATATGTTTAAATTGTACATCAGTAATCTTCAATTTTAGAGTGTTAACCATGCCCTTATAGGAAACTAATTTGTCATCCTTAGTCTAGTTTTTAACTTGATTGATGATTAACTGAGAATCACCATAAACCTTTAGATGTAGTGTGTTCTATTGTACTAATTTTCAAATCCCTATAATTAGTGCTTCATATTCAAAAATGTTATTGGTACAAGGAAATTTAATCCTACATGATTTAGGGATCAGATCTTCCAATGAAGTAATAAACAAAAAGCCCACCCTTGATCTATGTGTTGTGAATGATCCATCAGAATATAACTTCTAATGTTGTTCCTAAAGAGATATTTCAATGATGGTCATAATGTCTTCATCAAGAAATTAGAATGTTAGTGGTTCTATGTCTACAAGGGGTGCTTCAACAAGCTGATCTATAAGAACTTGCCCCTTGATGGATTTATGATTGACATATTCTATCTCAAACTCACTAAGAAGCATGATCCATTAGGCCATATGGCCTTATAAAGTTGTTTTGGATAGTAGATACTTGATCAAATCTATTTTATAAATGACCATGGTCTTATTTTTCAACATGTAATGATGAAGTTCCTGAGCTATGAAGACTGTAGATAAACAAGATTTTTCAATGGGTGTATAATTGTGCTCATATGCTACCAGTGCATGACTTAGATAGTACATCACATGATATTTTTTGTTAGCATCATGTTGAGATATAAGTTCCAATAAGGCTTTGTCTATGGATGATAGGTATAGAAGAAATGGTTTTTTTTGGTATATGAGGCAATAAATAGGTGGATTTTCAAGATAGTCTTTCAAGTGTTGAAAAGCTTTCTAGTAGTCATCATCCAAATGAAATGTTACCCCTTTCTTCAGAAAGTATGTGAAGGGATAACACTTATCTTCTAATTTAGAGATGAATCATCTAATGGATTGTATTTGTCACTACAAATTATGATTTATATTGGTTGATGGTGGCATCTTTGTTATGGATCATACTTTGGTTGGATTGAATTCAATGCCTCTATGACACATAATAAAGCCAAGAATTTTGCTTGAAGTAACTCCAAAAACACACTTATTGGTGTTGAGCTTGACTTTGTACTCACATAATCACTTAAATATCTTACATAATGATGTTGGATGATTAGCCTTGGTCTTTGATTTACCTAGTATGTCATCGATGTAGTCTTCAATAATGTCTTACATCATATCATGAAATATGATAGTCATGGCTCTTTGATATGTGGCCCCTACATTTTTGAGACCAAATGGCATAACCTGATAATAGAATGTTCCCCATAGAGTGGTGAATTATATTTCATGTTGGTATTTTGGTGTGATTTGAATATGATTATAGTGTAATAATACATCCATTAGTGAAAGCATCTCATAACCCACTATGGAGTCAATAATAATGTCAATATTTGGTAGAGAAAAGTTATCCTTTGGGAAGGCCTTATTTATGTCTTAAAAATTAGTGTAGATTATAATTCCTTATGGCTTCTTGTTGACTGGTACAACATTATATATCTAATATGAGTAGTTGATTGGTATAATACATATTACTTTTAAGAGTTTTTCCAACTCTTTCTTTACTAATACATAAATGTGAAGATGTATCTTGTGTAATTTTTATTTAATAGGTTTGGCATTTGGACGTACCACAAGGTGGTGAACAACTAAGGTGGGGTCCAAACCAAGCATGTTAGTGTAGGCCCATATGAATATATCAATAAATTACCTCAATAAGGTTGTAAGGAATTCATGCTCCTCCTTAGTGAGGAATGCACCTAATTTGATCCATTTCAGGTCATCAGAGTATTTATATTTACCTTTATTGTGTCATCCACTAGAAAGGTCAAACTATCTTCAATAATAGTGAGCAAAGATTTAAACTGACATATAATGGTAGAGTCCTTTACTAGGATTGGATTTTCAAGCTCTTGTAGGCATGTTGAATTAGAATCCTCCAAGGGTAGGGATGGCCATGTGACAAAAATGGTTGGAAAATCCTATATGATTCCATCAAAATCTTGCTATTATTCAAGATTGAACTTAGACCCATAGGAAAGTTTATCATCAGTGGTATCCTAAATGATTTGATCAAAAACATGTTCTTCTTCAAGACTAAACTTGAACCCATAGGCAAGTTCATCATTTGTGGTCTCCTAGTCTACATTTGAGGAAGGTTAAACACCTTTGTCTAATGGTACCTAAAATAGGGTTTCACCATTAGACTATCCTTTATCTTTACTATTTCCCTAGTCTAAAATTGCCTCAAATAGGTTTTCACTTTTGGACCTCAATGTTTTATTTTATTATTTTGGCTAAGGGTGTTAACCCATTCACCAAAATAGGCTTCAATATCTAACTTTATTGAGAACCCTTGTTTGTGGTCTCCTAATAGAACATTGTCCTTATGGTTAAGGAAATCACAAAAAACTTTATCATTTTTAAACTCTTGACACACTTGATTATTTTTTGGCCCAAATCTATAAGTTGGGGATAATATAATAGAAGTGGAGTATGGTGAATAACTAGTTGAAGGCTACAAATCGAATTGTTTTCAAACAAGCTGGTATTGGTTAGGTCATCAAAAAGGTCATGATTGGACTCTGATTTTCTATTGGCATCATCATCATTAGTCTTTGGTGATGGAACTTGAATAAGATACGTGGGGTCACCCCCAAGTGGTTTAAATCCAAGTCCATAGGTTCATTTGTAATGAGTCATAGAAATTGGATCAAGTATTCCCTATTGATTTGGCCCAAGTCCTCCTCCTTCATAGTCTTGGTTATCCATGATTTTATTAGGAATGGGGTATTTGTATTTTTTTTAACAATTGGCTAATTTATCATTATATAACCATGATTCATCATCTATAATAGGGTCATATTCTTGGCTAGAAGCTAATATGAAGCTGACAGGTACTAGATTATGTAGATGGCCTTTTCCTTTTCTTTGAAATTGCATGAGTGGTTTGGCTTTTGGTATTTTTAAAGGAATTGGGGTTCCATAGAATCTTTACAATGTAAAAGGTGTCATAGGTTAAATATTCTCTTGGACCATTAGCTGAGATGGATTAATGATTAGACATTTTAGGAGATGACATGTGGGAATGTGAATCAAGGGTATTAGGTTCAATACTGTTGGCCTTTGGGGAATCAATCATTTATTTCCCCTTGTCCTTCTTGGCAAATGGATTCATACTAAAATGGTGTTTATAGCTTTTGAACTTAGCCTCCAAATGCTTATAATAAAAATAGTAATCTCCATACTTGAATGGGAGAACTTGATACACTAGTGTAATGTTGATGGGATTGCATATATATCATGTATCCAAGGTCTACCCAAAAGCATAATATATGAAAAATCAAGAACTAACACATGGAATACTGTATTATGGGTCAAGGTCTCATTGATAAATCAAAATCTAATGGTGCTTTGTGATTCCTATTCTTTATTATTGTAGGATTTGATGGTGGTTATGTATGCTTGAATATCTACCATTATGTACCAAATAATCTTGATGAGCTTTAGAGATACAATATTTAGTCTTGATCTATTTTATATGAGGACATGCTTCACTCTATACCATGTTATATAAACTTTGATGTATAATAGATTTTATGTAGTGGGCCAAGGGATGCCATGTCACTTTGGTTAAAGGTTAATTATTAGCCTAGAGCTAGGTGTCTAACCAAATCTTAAAATTTGTTAGGGGATATTTCATTAGGAACTTGGGATTGGCCAAGTAATTTTGACAAGATGTTTTTGTGGATAGTATATGTATGTAACAAATCCAAAATGGAGATTTGTGTGGGCATATTTTACAATTGTTCTAAAATATCAAATATCTTTTCTTGCATAATGGTAAATGGCTTATTCCAAGCCAGAATGGGTGGGTGTATGATGGGTGAAGTGGCAGATGGTTATGAGCCTGGTATGGTAATCCTTGATGATTGAGTTATGATTAAACAATTAGTATAAAGGTATAGGACCATTATTTCTAACAAATGATAGGGGAGGGGGACCAAATAGGATACTCTTAGTTATTGATGCACTTGTACGTGATCATGGTATAATGACAAGTTATCGATATAAGGTCCAAAAGTGGGAATCCCTATTTGCTAGTCTACCTGTATGTGGTCCTAGGTCAAGGAAGGATTACTGACATGGGTTGATTGATTGGGAATGATTAAAAATGGTCTTGTTTGATTGATAATTGGTCTTGGGTTAATGTAAATGGTGTTAATGTGAGCTCCTATAATATGGCCTAAAACTATGTTATAGTCATGTGCAACTACATGGTGTATCTATTTGTTATTGGAATAGTTATGGCCTTAGTTCTATACATTTTAATAACATTGTTCATTCTAGTACTTATTTTTTTGTTTTTATTGGTTCTACTTTTGTTTTTGATACTATTATTATTGTTGTCTTTATCATTGTTGTTACTCTTATTGGTTTTTATGTTGGAGAAAGGGATTCTAATAAACATCAAGGTTTTAATTAAATATGGATCTCCATGATCCAATTTGATCTCTATATTTTACAACATATTCTAAATCACATGTTTAATTTTCACATAATAATGCAAACAATGGCCATTGATCTAATGATACTCACATAATTCATTTGGCTTGTACCAATCTAGGTAGGTAGAGCCCTTATGAAAGTTCTTCAGAATAGGCTAATTAATAAAATTAGAAACAGTGAGCCTGCAAATCATAGATTCAAGGGGTTCTCCAAGGTTAGTAAATACATGATAAGTAGGCACATTTTTCCTTGGATTAGGGTTTTATAAAGGCATAGGTTATTGTGTTTGCTACATTGGTCTAGGTTGTTGTGCTTTTTATATTTGTTAAAGAGGTAACTAGTTAAGAGTAATTTTAAAATGCAACATAGGCTAAGTAGATGATGTTTTCACCATTTTTACATGTCATGAATCTATTAATCCATTCCATTAACATTATTATTGATTTTGAACTACCTAGGTTTATCATAATTATTAGCCTACATGGGTTACGATGTTTGTGCTTAGACTTGGTTTTGATTTTAGCCATTATTATGGTTTTGATTTGGGATATAATTTTATGAGGTTAGTTTAATTATCCCTTTATTTATAAGGGATATTTAAATCAAAAAACCTTTGTCAATGATCTCTTTAAAAGTATGTGCACACTGTAACTGTAGATTATAAGATATCTCATTGTGTAGATCTTTGGTAAACATAATGGCTAGTTACTTGTCTGGTAGACTATGGGTAAATCATATTGTAAGGGATCTCCATCATTGAAAATAAATTTCAAATCTTTCATTGGCATTTTTTTATTGCATCAAGTCTACCAATGAAATCTTGTGGTCAAGATTGTAAGAGAAGTCTTACATAAACTTGTCTAAAAGATCATCAAAATTAGATATTGAATTCTTAGTTAATTTTTGGAACCATTCCAATGCTTGCCCTACTAGTCTCCTTAGAAACAATAATAATAGGTGTATGTCACTATATGCCACTAGTTGGCACATAATAAAAAAATCCATCAAATGGGCCTTAGGGTCACCTTTCCCTTTGTATTTTTCAAACTTTGGTTGTTTATACCTTGAAGGAAATGACATCTAAAATTAATCCATGTTGAAGGGGTAAGAAAACAAATCATCCAACTTAAATTTATAACTATTTACTAAATTGGATAATGGAAATTGCATCCTTCATTTGTTATAGTTATTATGTGAAGAAACTAGTGGGATTGTTAGTTTGACGAGGAGACTAGGTGGTCAAAATTAGATTACTTTGATCAGGGTATAGTAGAGGTATTTTTTAAGAAATTTTGGGTTGGTTAGGTAATGTGCCAATAACAAACATAAAAATATTAAGGTGCGATTTTGAAATTGGACATATTATGGTGCAATATTCTAGTTGGGATTAGGTATGTAGGATTAGTTTTATGAATACTATAGTTGGGATGGATGGATATGGGCATATTATGCACATTGAGGTTGAATAGGGATATGTTACCAACTAGTAATACCTTGTTGATTAATGGGAACTTGTAAACCAAGACCCTATCATTAAATTTATTGCATGTTTTGCACAAAATTCAATTATTGCCTAATAGGTACTTATGAAACATTAGAACCTCCTAGTTATGTGAATCCCTATTGGGGAGTGGTCACATGTTAGAGATTTGAAATTTATTACTGATAAATATTTAGATATTATTGGTTAGACATCATTTAGTTTTGGATTGGCATGTTAGTCTGTGACTGAAGAGGTATGTTTAGTACTATTTGGTGAGGTGAAACATTGGTTTCCCTTTATTGAGGTAGCAATATGTTTTTGCTCTAATGTGTGGGTACATTGAAAGGTTCTAGTTGTTGTGTAATATTACTCATTACTTGTTGGGGTGGAGTAAGATTTGTCACATTTTATTGTGACATGGCACTGGTCATTGGTTGACTACTTAATCCTTGTAGTTGGGTGCTTGAAGAAGTATTTGGTTGAAGATTAGAGGTAGTTGTTTGAGGTTGAGAAGTAAAAACTCTTACCCCCTGAGTTTGTGAACCACTTAAGGTGTTATTTAAAGGCACATTTTATTTTTGACTATTCATTTATGTGTTAACACCACTTTGGTTTAAATTGGACATTACTTGCATATTGTCCATTATGTTCTACTCATTGTTATGTGTGGAAGTAAAAGAAACTTACTCAATGGTTTGGGTAATTAACATGTTTTCTATTGAAGGGATTTGTATAACTAAGCTTAAACCCTAATTTTATTGTCTAGTCAACTCAAGTAAGACTCATTTTGAAGGAACTAACTTAATAAGAGGTGTATTTGACAGGGTTATATTATTAAAGTTACATGCTAGTTTTGATATGTTTGGTATGTTTTTTGCATTTAAATGAAATGGTCCTCCATGAGGCCTCTTTGTGTGAAAAACACACAAAAATATTGATACACCATTATAAAAAAGGAAATAGGGTTATTAGAAGAGGCTTATTCATTATAAGACATGTTATAAGGCCCTCTTGCTAGACTTGGCAAGTTTTCATGCCCTACCTCTATGACTCTATTTAAAACCTCATCCTTATTTACTATAAAATGATTAACAACTAGATAAGGATCACAAGAAAATTATATTATAATTTAATAAGTTTTTTTTTAGATGTTTTATTCAACTAAAGGTACACTATCCAAATATTAGACCATTTATTCTTGGTCTTTCTCTGTGTATGGGGGAGTGTTAACCAAATAATGGGCCAAAGGATATTGAATCTATTTCCTTGATTGAGAGTTGTAAGATGGATAAGAATTTGTATCCCAAATAACATCATCTTCATAAGGGTCTTAAACATAGTCCTCTTGTGTGACAACATCTCCATATCCTAGATTATACATGACTCCACTGCATATATAATGAGACATGGTTAAATCAATGGCAAAATTTTCACAACAATAGAGTATAGAGGTCTACAAACTATGAAATGATATGTCTAAAAAGACAAAAGTTTTAAACTAGGTCTAACTTGGTCAAAGGAATGGAGTTGTATCTCTAAAATGTCTATGAAAAGACTTGGTGAAAATAGTATAATGGTAAAATTTTGACATTAGATGTCTCACACATATAATTTCAAGTAAAATGAACTAAAAAAACATGCCAAAATCTAGGTCCAAAGATGTTCCAAATCAGTCTAAACTAGGAAAGGTAAAATTTGCTAAGTCTTTTGGCCAAATGTGGTGTTAAAATATAGGATCAAATAAGGCATGTGCTAGGACTCTTGGCCAAACTCAGCATCAAGCTAGACTTGAAACAAAGGGATGCTTTTAATCTAAAAAACTTGGAACACTTTGGCATAAACTAGGAACTTCATTCTAGACATAAACATGATCAAATTGGTATAAAACACTTAAATAAAAAAAACTTTGCAGATAGAATAATTATCTCAAATATAGGCACAAACAATATGGTTTTCTAATTTTGGGTTAAAAATTAACCTAGGTTACATAACCCAAAAGAGAAATATCTATGTATCAGCCCCTACGAGATGAGGCTTAAATATAAATAAATCAATGTTTGGATCCAAAATTGTAAAATTTAATTAAAAACTCAACTTAAGAAAACTTAGGCTTTATTAACCAACAAGCTAATAAAATTTGAATAGTGTAACAGTACTAAAATAAAGATCCCACAAGACAGATGGTTTGGTTTCAAATGTGAAACTTGGACATAAGATGGGATAAGTATATTGAAATAATTTTAGAAATGTAATGGCATTAGCACTCTTAAAATGTATAAATAATGTTTTTTTAAAGTACTTATAAGGCTCAAAACTTGAATTGATTTGGGTAGCATAACATTACCTATCTCAATCAAGTAACACACAATGTTTTTCACACAAAAATTCTAAGTTAAAATAATGATGTCAAATGGATTACATAACACCTCCTAAAAAAATGGAGTAGTGTAGACAAACAAGCTCATTTATGATGTGTTAAGATACAAATATAGTTTTAGACATAATGCCAAGTAATAAAAGGAAAAATACTAAGTACAACTAAGTATATCATCTAAGATCCTAACAAGGTATGTCAACTGGGGTTGAATAAAACTTACAATTTATCACCATTTAGATTGATCCCAAGTGTGGCTAACAAAAGATAATCATCATGTCAATTGAGTTCATACCGATCAACTTACTATGAAAAGGTCTATTCCTTTTCATAGTGATTCCATTCATGGACTTATTAGTGGAATCCTCTGGTTGACTAGACCTATCTCAAATCTGCATTATGAAAGGAGAGGTTACTTTCTCAACCCCCCTAGTTCTCATAGTATGTGTATCCTAATTTGCATACTGCACCATGGAGTGGGGTTTAAATACTACTAGGAGATGAAGCCCCTGGTTAATGTTTCCCTAAATAACTCATGAAGAGGTAAAAACCTCCCCTCCACTAGCCAAATTACATGAAAATAAAGACTAAGTAGAAAGACTTTAGGGTTTCTTTTAGATCACCCAAATCATGTAGGTTTTGGGGAGATCCTAGATAACTTTCTTTTCATGCCTTTGACTAGGTACAAATTCAATAAAAAGGTGCTTTTAGTCACCCAAGTTCCCTATAGGGGATGGGAGGAAAACATACATGCACTATTTATTTTACAAAAACAAATAATCATGTTCAAACAAACATTTTCAATTAATTGCAATCAAAGTAATTGTTGATTTTTAGGCATAAAATTGAAATATGTGATTAATTTCTTTACTTGGTCCTTGGCTTAAGTGCAAAAAACTTTGAAAGAAATTTTATATCATAAAGTAAGCAAAAACATATATGTTCATTTTAATCCCCTAACCCAAATGTTCAAGATTTAGTCTAATTCATTTTTAAACACCAAAAATAAGTGTTCAAGACTTAATAATTCATTTTAAGCACCAAAAAATGAAGTGTTTTTAAGACTTATCCATTCTAATTCCTTTTAAGCACCGAATATCAAATGTTCAAGATTTAACATATTCATTTTAATCCGAAAAGCTAAATGTTCAATATTTAGTCTAATTCATTTTTAAAAACCAAAAATAAGTGTTCAAGAATTAATCATTCATTTTAAGCACCAAAAAATGAAGTGTTTTTAAGACTTAGCCATTCTAATTCCTTTTAAGTACCAAATATCAAATGTTCAATATTTAACATATTCATTTTATCACCAAAATTAAGTGTGAATGACTTAACTAATCCTTTTTAGGTACCCAAAATGAAATGTTAAAACCATTTAAACTTGTAATTTTGTGTTCCAATCATGCCTTAGACCTGTAATGGTTAGATAGTCTCCTTATTCTTAGAATAAATTTCAATGGTGATAAAATAAACTTTTACAAAGTAGCTCTCAGGTTTTTATTTTTTAAAACATAGTGACCATCATCAGTCAAAATTGATTGATGTTGGTTACTAGGTGATTGATGTTAATCGGTCTCATAAAGAACTAACATCAGTTGGTAATAACTGATATCAGTTGATAATGATTGATTTTGATTTCTTGTGAACCTGAAGGCAAAACCAACACAAGATAAAAATGTTAGGTTATCTCAAAAGATGATAAAACTCTTCAAAACCTTTAACACAATGATTAGGTAGAGTATATAAAGATCAAATAAACCAAGAAATAATGAAAAGGAATGCTAAAAAAATTTAAAATCAAAGATTTGTAACCATGTTTTCCCTTGAAACCAAATTGATATCGATCACCCAAAACTAATCTCCATTAGGTATAACTAATGATGGTTTGGAAAAACTAATGATGGTTATTCCTAATCGATGTCGATCTCTATGTAGAACTGAGTTAATTCAATAATTAAAAATATGGAAAAATCAAAGCTAAAAATATAATTTTAATTATATTAAACTATCCATTTGACAATTTATGAGTTGCATCTTGGTCTCGTTGGTATGTGGGGTGCTCAATGCCCCACTAGGCATGCCATTTGTGATCAAGAAATCCAAGAATTGTGGTTAGATCATGTGTTAGAACAAATAACAAAAATTGAATAAAAACACACTACTATGCCTAGATCATAGGGGGATCTTAGTGAACAAAAAACAAATGATAAATCTCAACTAATATGCAAAGAAATTACAAATTCCTTACCTTATTTTAATATTCCAAATGATGTGTTTGTTTGGATTGCTCGACTTGTACTCAAAGAGTCTTTGGAAAATAGAGTTGTGTGTCTCCTTCTCTCCTTGACACCATTGTTGGCTTATGCTTGATTGATGTAGCTTAATGGATTATCTTATGATTTTGGAATTATAACAGTATGTATTTGAGTCATGTACCAAATATTTAATTATTACTTTACTATGCTCAATCTCTCCAAATAAAGAGGTCTAGGCTTATATTTATAGGTTTACAAACTAACCCCAACCCAAGGTGAGTTAGATTGTAGTTAGAGATTTGAATGGGTTCAAACGCAACCTTTATGAGTTAATTAACACTAGTAGAGTTAAAAGGTATCAAATGGGCATGATTAGAAATGAATAGGCATGTTGAGATATTTTAGGATATTTGAAAACTCATAAAAAAGTATTTATGAACTCTTAGGATATTCTTGATTTTTGAACTTCCTTTTTTTATAATTCATTAATTGCTCATGGATGATTCAATTAGGTTTATAATTATAATTTATTCTATTAAGGTTTTTTAGCATTTTACAAGATTTGAATTAATTATATGTGTATTTGCCCTATTTAATAGGTCTATAGGCCAAATTAGATGTTCTGAAGCCAAATTTGAGAAATTTAGTGATTCTTAGGATTGATTTGCAAAGGTTGATAAGAATCAGTCTAAAGTTTAGTATGAACCCATTTGTGGCCAATTTTAGCTATCTACAATTATTAGTTTAATGAATATGAAAACATAGGACATAGTTAGGGTTACTGTATAGTTTTGCTTTAATAGAGACTTTAGAACCCTCCCTAATGATATTATTATGGTATGATATCCCTTGTCTAGGTATAGAAGATCCATTTTGGACATGACCCTAAATATATAATGTATCCACAATCAGAAGTATAAGTAGGATTTATCTTCTTTGATCTAGGATTGATTTATAGATTTGTTGCATTTCCCATTGCATACATTATAATTAGAGTACAAGGTTGATAGTTATGATAATGTAATGTAAACCATTATAAATGGTTTTAGGCTAGGGAAGGGCTAATGAGAGTGGAAAATGACTAGAGGAAGGTGCAAAATAGGAGGCAAAGTTTAGAGAAATGTTTGTAAGAGATAGGTGTGTAGATAGAAAGTGGTAATAAGGGACAAAAATTCTATGAATTACTAATGGTTTTCCCAATCCTTTCTTGGTTCACCTTTAAGGCATGAAATCAAAGAGATTGAGACTAGATGGGTTCTTACAAGATATAAAGTGTTAGTAATCGATAAAGATTGAAAATATTATGTATACACCCCTTTTTCCATTTTTAAAACCTCATTCATTTGAAATAATTCTTCCATCATATTCAAATTTTTGGATTGATCCTTAGAATACTTTTATCTGTTATATGATGTCCTTGTAACCTACCCAATGAGATCCTCTATAATAGAGAGTTTGATGAATTTCATTTCCATCAATCATTTTTTCAAGGCTAGGATGAAGTCTTTTACAAGGTTTGCATCGTGTCTAATGATAAACTACATATATTCAATAACTTTCCCCTTATGCATCTTCCACTATACCTTTCTATTGTCCTGAGACTCCACATAAGAAAGTGACTCTAACCTATCCCTATCTCCTCCCATGTTGCACAAACTAGGAATTAAATTTTTTTGATGATGAGATAAATCTACCTTCTTCTAGTTTTGTCTAATGTTCTTGATGGGTTTAGGGTATAGTTAAAATTCCCTCTCTTATATCAAGTAATTAAAGTTACATGCATGAAAATGATGACTTGGCATGAGTGTTAAGGTATAGTGTATGGGGTGTATATTTTTCACATGCATTAGGTACCAACCCATACATTAGGTAATAGGTCTACCACCCCATTTCTATAATGGTAAGTATGGATGATAAAAGGGTTCCCTAAGTTGCTAAGTAGTCCCCTGACATCATCAATGTACAATTTTTTGTGTATAATGGAATAGTCTTCTTAGATAGAGTGTCGAGGATGTTTAGGGAATCACCTCTTATGATTAATTGATCCAATTTGAGTTGGTATAATATCTAAATACCCAAAAACACCACTTTCACTTCTTATACATGATCAGTTTGGGTCCCCATGGGACTATCATAGGTAACTACCATATTCCTAAAAGAATTTATGATCACCCTTCCACCACTAAATATGCTTAAATTGCCTTTTAACACTCCATCAAAATTAAATTTTAGTAAGTCTCCCACCAGGGGGTTCCACTTAACTTGTTTCCTCAAGGTTCCTTTGTTTAGAGAGACAACATTCTCCTCTACGTTATATTTTATAAAGATATTATATTCATTCATAGATCCCATAGTTTTGTCTTTGGGGTGGGGGGGAATTCCTTCTAGTTCTCAATAATAGCTTGATAGAGATAGGGAAAAACTACTTTAGTACTGTGCTTTTTGTTATAAAAGATACCATCATTTTGGGCCTTCTAAATAGCCAAGAACCAGTGTGGGAAGGCCATGTACCAAAGAAAAGATAGGGAGGGAAGTTTTCATGGGGATTCTATTGGGTGATGAGATCTAAAATGGAATTTGGTTTGACCTAGGATAGGCTAAATTTAGATAAAATACAATCCAAGATATATGAATTAAATGGATAGATCAAGAAAATATGGTGGACTGAATCCTCTATACTTATATAGAGGGGGAACCTATTAAGAAATATGAGGCCTCATTTTTCAAGGTTTTCCACTATGATAATTTTGTCCTAGGTGGTGAACTAGAAAAATAAATTTATCTTGGTTATGAGGTGCTTGATCCAAAGGCTATTCCAATGATCCCATTCTCTCTCTAAACCTAGATCAGTAAGGTGTCCAAAAGTTATGATATAGTTCCTACTATCTTCAACTAATTAAAGGAGATAATCATCTTTAAGAAAGATATAAATATGGATTTGACTAGGCAAAAGGTTGAGATCTTGGATTGCTTGAATGACTTCAAAATTATTGCTTTCGATGGATAACACTTTACAAGTTTTTGAACTACTAATCCATAGTAATTTTTCACCTTATTACCCAATATTTATTTAAACATCTAAAATTGATTGACCCAATTACCTTTAGGGATAAGGGGGAAGATAAAACCTAGAAGTCACCATAGAAGTCAATTTTTTCTCCATTTCTAATTTTCCATCTGGTTCCTTTCCTTAATATGTCCCTATAATTGTTAATGGCCTTCAAGAAGGTAGACCCATTAGTAGGGAATTCATCCCATAGAAATATATCTTCCTCATTTCCTTCCAAATATTTACCTCTAACAATCTTAGTCCATTGTTTCTCTTCCTTCAAAATTTTCCATCCCATTTTGATAAGGAGAGCACAATTCATGTTTTTTATCCTTTTAATGGTAAGCCCCCCATTAGCATTTAGGAGGCATGCTTTTTCCCATGAAACTAGATGAAATTTAAGTAGTATTTAGTACCTCTCCATAGAAAAATTCATTAAATTTATTCAATCTTGTCTACCACTTTACTAAGCACATGAAATATTGACATGAAATAACTAGGGATACATTAAATTGAAGTTTTGAGTGGTTGGAATATTCTATATTGGGTGAGTAAATGGCCTTTTCAACCTAATAAATTCTTTTGTAATCTATCAATGTATATGTTCCAAAATTTTGGAGACATTCTACCATCAAAGAAGGGTATCCCTAAATATGTTGATAGAAGTCAGCTCACCTGGTGCTCCAAAATAGTTGCAAGTTTATTCTACAAGTCTGAGGTGTAAATAAAGAAGATAGTGTATACACATAATATTTTCAAACTTTTACCAATTACTGACACATTGTATTTTGTAGGAACCCATCGAGTCTCAATTTATCTGAGTACATGCCTTAACGGGTACACCAGGAAAGGGGTGGGTAGACCATTAGCGATTCATAATATTGTTGTCCCTTTTTCTACTTACCATCTACACACTTGTCTCCAAAAACCATTTACCCTAAGATTATTCTTCTCAATCTTACCCATTCCTATCATTTGTCACATCATTATCCTCCTATTCCTTTCCTCATCCCCTTTTGATAGTTGGTTGTATTAGGTCAACTAGGTTGACCTTATATAGTTTTCAAACTCTTATTATTGTATAGGGTTGACTAGGTCGACCCTATACTATTTTTGGGTATTTTCACTTGAGATTTTTGTTGGACCTTCAGCTGACCAGCTCAAAACCTATTGATTTATTTCTTGAAAAAATGTAGGTTCAAAAGGGTTACCCCTATACAACTGACATATTCAAAAAAAATTAGGAAAATATCCTCATAGATATACAAGTTCATTTCCAACCATTTTAGAATATATAAGTGAAGAAGAATAAGTGCAAATGAAAATCTACTTATTAACAATTCTCTATGAGGAATAAAGCTTAGGGTTCCATACTTTCTCTGGAGTTACAGATCTTATCTTTTGGAGAAGTATTTTAGATGAATAGATAGGTTGTGTAGCCTAGAGCTAATTTTTCTTTGTTATCATTACATACCACAATAATATCTTATGAAGAACCTTGGCCAAGGGAGAGATTGAGGCTCAACAAGTTTGTATTCAAGGTAAGTATTCCTAACTTTATTTCTCCTTTTTAAGAGTAGATAGATAATTTAGTTTTTCTTATCTCCCATGCATTAGGATTCTATATACATTAATGTGAGTATATGTCTTCTATGCATGTTTAGTTTAGTTTATTTTATTTCTAAACCCCACTTTTTACCACAAGATTTGGTGCGTACTAGATTAGATTTAATTTCTTGTTTATTAGAATAGAGTGAATATAAAAACCTAAGACTCTTTTAGTGTTATTTCATGATTTTTTTAGACTGTAGTCTTAGGAACCCTTTTTAGCATGGTTTATTGTGATAATTTATCCCTTAATCAGGTCTAGAGGATCCCCATATTGGTCATGCTCCCACTTAATAAATGTATTACTAATCGTAAGTGTCGGTATGATCTATCTTGTTTGAGATAGGATTGATTTATAGACATGATGCATTTCTAATTACATACATTATAGAGAACCTAATGTGAACTAACCCTTACATTATTTTTTTACTTATTTTGTTCATTTTATCATTATTTTTAACATATATTTTCCATACTAGGTTAACCCAGTCAACCTTGTACATTTTTCTAGCCTCTATTTACTATACTAGATCAACCTCGCCAACCCTGTATTATTTTTAGACCATATTCACTCTTTTTCCAACCTCTATTTTCTATACTAGATTGACCAATCAACCTTGTAAAAAATTTAGGCCCTATTTTCTATGCTAGGTCAATCTAGTCAACTTTGTACTATTTTTATCACTTTGTATCACTTTGTTATTTTTTGCACCTCTTTCTTGTGTGGTTATCTAGTCTTATCTCATCATGATGACATATTTTCAACCTTATTTTAGTCAAGAACATTGAATAATTAAGTATTTGGATAATAAACTCACTTAGTTTATTACTTCAGATGAAATTATCCACTTTATTCCTTCCCTTTTCCTAAACCAAAACCAATCACTACACAATGTAATGTAGTTGAGGTCCTTCATCATAATCCTCTTCCCAATATCAATATTGGTAATCTTCTACAAAATAATCATCATCCTATCAACATCAATACCCCTCCTAAAAAGACCAATCCACCTATTGATAGAACTCAACTTATTGTATAAGTCATAAAACAAATGAGCATCATGCAAATAACCAATCAATCTAAAATGATGAACATGCAACAACATTTATTAAACATGACTAGTCAACCACCTCAAGTCATCATGTCTCAACCAAAGAATTTTTTTTCCCTTATCCTCTTCGAGATGCCAGTATAAATATCATCCCTAAACCTCTAATAAATAATAAAATGCTTCAACATCTTCTAAATGAACCTTTATCCCCATTCATTTCATCCATATATATTGGAAACATTTCTTCAACTATCACATATAATGGGACTAAGGAACCTACTATATTTCTTAAGTATTTTTGTAATATCTTTAAGGAATGGGTCCAAACTAACACCTTTTCTACCACCAATATCTTAGCCAAAACATTTGTTGGTGATGTTCTTAAATGGTACAACCAATTCATAGACATTCCATCTCACAACTAGAGGATTTAGTCAACGCTCTAGTGAAGGAATTCCAACATGATTACCTTCCTAAAAACTACCTTAGCCATTTCATCAATGCTAAACAAATTCTTAATGAATCTACTCATACTTTCATTAAATGATGAAATTTTCTCACTCATAAAGTAGATCATTACATGAATGATGATACTCCTTTAAAACTATTTTTCACTACTCTTAAACCTCCCCTTCAATACAAAGTTTGAATATTTTCACCTAAAAATTTATAAGAAGCCTTAGACAAATAAAAAAGGCAAGACTTTCTTATGACTCAATTTGAAACACCTAAAACAACTACTAAAGCACCTTTCTAATCATTTTCTCATAAAATTGATTCATACAAGCCTCCCCAACCTCAAAATGGAGCATCTAGTTAAACTAATTTTAACCCAACCCACCCTCTCTTGAGTCTAGAACAACTTAATAATAAATTTCCACCTTCTAAACCCATGATCTTGGATCCTTTCAAACCTCTTCCAAAATGGTACAGTCCTGATAAGTTTTGTTTGTGGCATGCTACTATAGGTCATTATCATGAGTCTTGTCATGATCTTCACTAATTTATTCTTTCTTCCATGCTACATTTCAATCTTGATATTCTCACAAAACAATGTTATCAATACTATCTTCAAGCTTCTCAAATTCAATCTCAAGAACCATACTCACATCAACATTAACTACTTAATGATCCAAAACAATCATCCCATACCTATACCTCATCCACTAATTTTATTCAAACCATATTTGATATTTATTCCTACACCAATAAGGAAATGATAGATAATATGAAAATTTTTAAACATTTCATTTCATCTATTGAACTTCAACCTCTTAGGTCACATGAACCAAAAGAGTACCTAGCTCAAATGCCTACTCCAAAGCATATCATACATGGTCCTCCTTTACCTCATTTTCCTATTAATACCTATCTTACACATAATATGTCACATTAAACCTCCTTAAAATATAAAAAACAAACACATTTACCTATCTTCAAATGCACCTACCAACCCAATGCAAATCATTCTAATAATTCAATGTTACCTCACTCCAACTCACATGTTGGGGCATCTTGTGATTCCCATCCACATGTCTCTTTAGACTTTGGGGAATATTTTGATGCCCATCCTTACATCCACGTACCAATTGGGGAATATTATGATGCCTAGTCTTATTCTACAATGCATAATAAAAGAAAAAATTAACTTCAAAAAACCCTATGAGACTTATAGACTTGTATTTCACATGCTCATCTATGTTAGCATAGATATTAATTGTTCTTTTTGTCTCATGTTTCTTTTTTTAATGCACTTTATTTATTTTACTTTTGATTTATAAGCATCATTATCTTCCTTTACATTCATTAGTTTTATTACACATTACATTTGGCATTTACTTTCATTTTTTTCCTCATATATTTGTTTTATTTTTTAATTTTTATTTTATTATTTTCCTTAGTAGATTTATTATTTATTTCCCCCTTATTTAGCATTCACCCTCATGGGTTTCTCTTTTGTGAGTTTGCAATATAAGACCATGGATAAGACCTGACCCTCTTCACATATTACCACCTTTGCTTCTTTTCTCATTTTATTATTTTACATGTCTCTTTTTGGCACCCTCACGTGTTTCTCTTTTATGAGTTACAATATAAGACCATGGATAGGATCTATCCCTCCTCATGAAATTAACATCTTGTTATTCTTTTTCTAGAATATGTTTTGTAATCATTACATATTTTTGATCCTTGTTCTTAACTTTAGTTTTTGCTTCTTTTGATAGATGGGATTTTCATAACAATATATATTAGCATATTTTCCTCTATTTCCCTCATTATTATGATAAGGAATCACACTTACTGTCATTGTATCCTTATTTACCCTTTGTGATTTAATAGTTTTGGGAATATTGGTCTATTATTCCTAATTTAGTTAAAGGGTCTGAGTAGTAAAATAAGTAAATAAATATGCAATAATTAAGCTACTAATTTGTGTAAATTAGATTGTAATTCAAAATTTTCTAAAAAAAAGTAATAAGGGGAAAAAAACAAGATTAGCTAGAAACTAATTGATCTAACTGAGATAGAGGCTAGAATTCACTATGCAGGACTGGGACACTATCACAAACTATGATCTAAAAATCATTTTTTGATTGTACAAGAGTGAGAAAAATGGATAAGAGTGGCACTAATGCTATAGTATATATCTGTCATTATTGTTCTTAGGATCTAAGATTTTTGGGTTTTGTTCATTATGTCTATGTGACCCTGTCTATGTTGTTTTAGTAGATGAAAGTCTATAGAGCTCCCTATAGAGAAGAATATTTATTTAAACCCTATCTTCCATTATGCTTTGACTAATTTTAAGAAAGAGGGTGGGGGTGTTAGTATGTGTAAGATTCATTGGATGTGGATCTACACCCCTTGTGTGGGCATGATGCTTACATACCAATACTTTGAAGAGGGATCGGGCCATATGTAGTTCTCCCACTTGATGTGATTTGTGAAATTATGTATATGAAGATGTAGGATGCTAAATTGGATATGATTGAGGTGGTTAGGGATTGGTGTAAGGATTTATATAAGCTTATAAGTGTGTTGGCTAGTTGTATGTAGAGAATAGGGAAGATTTATTAATTAGTCTTTCTTGTATTCTTACTTACTTTATGATATTTGTGAACCCCTTTCCAAATGATCTTTGAATGGGATTTTATAGGTATCTATTGGTCATGGGTTGAATATACTCATGTTATACTAAAAAGGGGAAGGATGGGGAACCAAAATAAATTGACTATTGGGGTAATAAATGGACTTGGACAAGAACACCAAAAGTGGATAGGAGTGACACCATCACTATAGTCCTAGTGTGGTGTTATTATATTGAGTAGATAGGACCTGGGGGGATGCATCTATCATGAAAAAAGGGGTCTAACTCAATTGGGATCAATTTTGGAAGGCTATAGATGACTAAGAATCAGTGAAAAGACTCTTATGAGTGTCCTGAGATCAAGCAAGAGAGACCTAAGGGTTGGGTGTCATTATCCATGCTCAAGTTACCAATTTTCACATTTTATATCACTGTATTTACCCCCATTTATTCTAGTGATACAACAAAGTGAAATATTGGGATAAAGGAAAAATAAAAAGCATACTTGAAATTATCTGCAAGGGTAAATCTCATGAAGCTATGTGATGTTGGATGTGCATAGAGAGAAAACATTGTGAAATGCAAATATGTAAGAGAAAATGAAAAGTAGATTAATTATTACTAGATATGCTATATCTAAAATAAGAATGTACATGATGGGTATAAGAAAGAGGAAGAGAAAGGAATGAATACACCTCACTGGGTATTTAGACCAATAAAAAACCTATTGTGATGTTGAGTGATGTTGATTAATGTTGGATGATGATGTATGAAGAGTAATATCATAAATGGAGCTAAGTGCTTAATTCCCTGAGAGTGGCTCAAGAATACAAAGGCTAGCCCTTTGTCTCTGTCATCACCCACTAAGTGAAGTTAGGTGATCATGCATGTGTTGATCAATGTTTGGAATATGTGTCTAATCCCTCTAAATAGGTGGCTCAATAATATAAAGGATAGCTAGTATGTTATCTCTATTGTTTCCCTATGAAGTGAAGCTATGAAGTGATATTGGTATGAAATGTGTGTTGTATGAGATAACTCCTCAATACCATGGATATACTATAATCTAAAAATGTTGGCATGGATATCCAAATGTTTACTAAAAACTAGGCCACTCTTGGCAACTTCAAAAGATGGAGATTAGGCTTGTATGAAAGCCACTTCAAACTTGTGTATTAGGCTTATTTGAAAGCCACTCAAGAACTCAAGAATGTGAAAGTTAGGATTGTATAAAATCCAATCCAAAATGATGCCAACCACTTGAAGATGGAATAAGGCATGAAAATATTGAGAAATGCCTAGATAAAATTGAACTCAGAAAGGAAAAGAAAATAAATGTGCCATGCATACTTCCCCCAATCACTGGTGTTTAGAACATGGATTATGATCTGGAAGTTATATCAACTACCATGTCTAAAACTAGAAGTAAGAGCCATCATGTCACACATGATGCCCCTATATCTATATTCTTTGAGCAAAAGTGTACTAAAAAATATTGATTCTAAATTATTTTCGTTGTGTAAAACTATAGTTGAATCTATTTTTTTCCTACTTCTAGAAAGTCTATTTTTTTACTATTTAGACATGAGTGCCAAAAATGGACACTAGTGACACCACCATTATATTCCAAGTTGGGCACTATTGTCTTTGGCCAAATTTGATAACTATTTTCATATTCTCACTATCTACCTGGTCCATTTTCACTATTTTGATGTCTATTTATTATTTTAGGTGTGCTAAAAGTTACTTTTTTATGGTTAGGAGTTCTGATCTCTATGACAAAACCCCTATTTATTATCCCCTCTTTTAAGGAGAGGAATGAATACCTTGAAATGATTTCCCTTAGAATAAATAGCCCTACAAGTGTGTTATGCTACAAAGATAAATGATATAGCAATGGTAATCGATAAGATATCTCAAGATATATCATGACTTGTATTGAGAGATTGTTAGATCAACAGGGGTATGCATAGATAGATATAAAAATGTAATAGCATGTGAAATGTATGAAATTGAAACTAGAAGTATAGATGGTTGTTAGTTGTTAGTTTTCAAGGAGGGATGGAGTATGATGTCCATCATGGCATCCAAGAGAACAAAATAAATGCATGATGTAGATCATGGCATTGTAAACAATGAGAGGCAAGCAAGCAAACAAGCACACAAGGCAAGAAGTAAGAAGCGTATAAGGGTGGCCAAGGGGCCAAGAAAATAAGGGACATGGGTATATGTCACTCAAACTAGAAGGTATGAATACAAGGCATATTCAAATGCCACATACACATATAATTGAAACAATCAAGATTGGTGTGAAAGCTAAAATCATATAGAAGAGTATAGGCAAGGGACATTGGAAAATGATCAAAGGTGCACACAAGACATAAAAGCAAAGGAAATTGTTAAATGTACTAATGTACACATAATACATAGAAGCAAAGGACAATGACAAATGTCCTCAAGCACATATTGGAGACAAAATAGGAAATGAGAAATATAATCATATCTAGCTATGCAAAACAAGAAAGGAAAGTATGTAATAACTAGAAATACAATCGCATCTAACTAACCATAGCAAGAGGGAAAGTACGAAAGACATGATAGTACAAGACTACATATATGCTAAGAAATACACAAGTGTTATATACTAGTGAGTGTCGATAGAGTAATCTATGTAAGCTAGTAAATAATGTACATCAACATGATAACTAGATTGTGTGGTATAGGAATGACATAAATTGGATGGTGTAGTCATGTATAATATGCCCCCAATGGGTATGTATATTGATGTATGTCTTGATGTAGAATTAGGATGCCCCATCAATGGGTAGAGTAAAGAAATCAAAGATTTAGATGTCACTACACACACTCAAATAAGATCAAGTGAAGTATGGTAATGTAGATAAATCAACAAACAATAGCATAAAACAACAAATGTAAGTCTATCATGATAAAAGTAATGTAAAAAATAGATGATGCATACAATTTAAATATTTTTTTGGTGTTTTTGAATTATTTTCATGTTTTTGTATTTTTGAATGTTTTATTATTTTTGGATTTTTTGATATATTTGAATGTTTTTGGATTGTTGATATATTTAAATGTTGTTGAATTTTTAATACATTGTCTTATTTTTAGTATTTTGGATATGTTATGAACTATATACAATCAATCACATAAAGACTATATAATAAATTAAAAATAATCTATATATAAATATGCAAAAAGAAATTATGTGCAGGTAGTCATAAGAGAATTATATACAAGCATATGAATAAAAGGCTAGGCTAGAGGGGTAAAGGGTCTAAGGATGGAACTTATTAGGGATGGAGAGAAAGGAAGGGATCATGACCATAATTAAATGCCTCCATGTCATCATCATAAGTATCATCATATTATATAGAAGCTATGTACATGGTGTGATCCTATCGAAGGAAAATTGAAGGTTGCTCTAGTGATAGAGATACTAATTTTCTTCTAAGATGTTTAGCTATAGAATTAGATTGCTTCAGTGGAAGTGAAGAAGCTGGTGATAGTGGTGATATAATATGAATAATACCCTAAACCTATAGTTTATCCAATCTCTTCTATAAATATGTACATGAGTTTGTATCATGACATGTGATCCTATAAAAAAGATAAAATGGGAAACCATCATGCTATGATAATATACTAATAGATTTGTGTTGTACTATAGGTAATGTGATAAATCCATGATAGAATAACATCTATAACATAATATGTGGTTGATGTTATGTGCTACCTATCTAAATTTCAATGATTATATCTATATATAGAGGTAACCATGTGAACTGTATGTGTTGAGTGATCTGTCTATGGATGCAAATGTGGAGTATATCCCATGAGTGCAGTGTAAGATGATAAGAGTGATGTAAGATGTTTAATGAGAGATTAAGAGTCATATTGGTACTCTCTTGGGCCTACTAGTGTAAATCTCAACCCACACAAATAGTCATCAATGAGTTTAGGTTTCATATCATCATCTGAATAAGCTTAGCAATATGTATCAACATCATGTACATATGGTAACTTAGAATTTACCATAAGGGGTAACTATGATATGGTAGTATTATCAACTATAGTAGTAGTAGTAGATAATGGTGTTATGAGAGTGTCTATAACTAATAGAGTAATTGTATCTATAGAATCAACTGATGTATAATTATAACTGATGTAGGAATCATGATTGATTGATTAGCTATAATAGTTGAAGCTACTATGATTAGCTAAGTATATAGAGATAAGGATATAGATGTAAGTGGAGGAGTATGAGAAGTGATAGTATCTCCAACCTCATATGTATGTATTTGATTAATATAAATGCAATGAGGTGGTGGTTGAACTATGATATAAGGTGTCTCATCTTGTGAGATAGTCAAAGATGACTCTGTAGTTCAACAATATTTGAATGGCTAGTTATTTGGTGGACATGTGTATAGGTATCCTTCATGTAAAAAATTAAAACATTGATGAAGAGTAGAAGGAACTACCGCCATAGCATGTATCTAGGGTTGTTCGAGTAAAAGATTATAATGAAGAGGACCTGACATGATCTAGAACTATGTAGAGAGGTTTTTGGGTCCTACCATGATATCCAAAACAATGGTGCCTAATGTTTGTTGTTATCAAACTCTAAAATGGTCCTACATGATTTTTTCATGGATGCCATGTCCATGCCCATGGTCTGTAATAATGTAATATTACATATATTAAGTTTGGAACCACTCTCAACTAGAACTCTCTTTACTATGTTAGTTTTGACTTGAATTTGAATAAATAGTGGTAAAGTTTGATCAATAATTATTTGAGAAGGAATGTACTCATGATCAAAAGAGATTGCATCTTCTATGGTTTTTAAAGTGTTGAACACTGATGCAAAATAAAAAAAGGCTCTAAATCAATGGGCATAGAATTCTGAGTGAGTTCTTGATAAAGAATGTCGTTGAATACATTGGCTTTTGAAAGTAGTTCTAACATTGAAATCTTAGTTAGAGTGTTTTCCAAATAATTAAAAATATCATATTCCTTATGTGGATCTACCTATTTAGGTGGCTTGGGCCTAGGATGAGAAGGAATAGGAGGGTGGTGGGGCTTCTGACAAGGTGGAGGCATGGTGGCATGTTGAGTAACATCTCTAACCACATTATCTACTATCTATATAGGTATAGTATTAGTTATAGAATGAGAGTGAATATAATTGATAGGTTGAGGTGGTGGAGGCACAAAGGTGTCAATTGGGCTCTGTAGTAATGGGCAGTGACTTAGTGAATGGAAAAATAGACTATACAACATGGCTTGGCATGGGATAGAGGCTCTAATGGAGGTGATATAAAATATGTATTAACATGTTTAATAAGAGCCTTATTAACATCATCCCATATAATGAAAAATAAAAATGAAATGCAAATAATGAGACTTTTTACTAACATATGATAAACTTCGTCATTCATGTACATGATAAGGCCAATGATGGTCTCCTTATTATTTGAAATAAATATAAGAAAATTTTGTACATAAGTGAGTTCCATTTTTGAAATCTAATTTTAGAATGTAAGGTGATATCTCAAAAGTAATAGGACCTAGTATATGCAACTAGGGTTTACAAGATAATTATTTGAACAATTTACAATGAAGTTTTGAAATTGAAAGTGAATTTTTGAGTTAGATATGCAAGTAAAAATTCAAAACTTTATTGGAAAAGTAGTGATTTAATGGGACATAGTAGATGCAACTAGGGTTTGGATAAGGAACAAAAAAGAATGGAAACGGAGGATTATATTGAAAAAGTTGGAAGCAGTCCTAATAAGAACACAGAAGGTAGGAGTGACAAAAGGTAGAATGACGAACCTACTAGAGTGGCCAATTGAAAAGCTGATGCTACCCTATAATTAGATTTATGGACATATAAGGAGATAATGGAAATCAATAGGAAAATGGAAATAATGGAGGGTAAACAGGAGGCAGTTTGGAACAAAATCAATAATATGGAAAAGCAGTTGAGGGATATTCCCATAAAACTCAAAGATTATGAGAAAAGCCTAAGGGAACTCATAAAGGAAAGTAGATTAAAGATGGAGGAGGTAACCTCTAGAATTTGTGCTACTGCTGTCAACATTGGAAAAAGAGCAAATGAGGAAATCAAAACTTTGGAGGGGCCTAGCAAGAGAACTAGACAAAACTCAAGAAAGAAAGCAATGCAAGAGGGATCTACGCAGGTGACTGCTGCCATCTAGGATACTATTGCGAAAGGTAAGGAAGCAGTGAAGATGATATTGGAACTAGAAGAATAGTTTCTAGCTCTTTTTGTTGGTTAAGCTAGTTGGTTGTGTTTTCTGGTCTTGGTACCTGGTTTTTTGAACTTTTACTATGGAGTTCCCAGGTCTTTGTAAAACCTGGGGTCTATCTTTGGTTGTTCATTTGTTATCTTCAGGGCTTTGTTTCTTGGTTTTGTTAATTCGATGAAGTAAGCTTAAGGCTTGCCTGTAGACAATAATGTTTTATCTTTCTCCTTTTGTTCAGGGTTTTGGGGTCCCTTCAAAACCTATTTTTACCTTAATCTAAAACTAGGGTTTGGATAAATAAATATTTTTGAGAATTATTATTGAATTTTAAAATTTGAATGGATTTTTTAATTTAAATATGCTAATAAAAAATCAAAAAATTATGGGCAAATTACTAGGAAAATAATGGGACCTAGTATGGCCAACTAGGGTTTGAAACAAAATTATTTTAAAATTACTACAAAATTTTAAAATTGAATGCTAATTTTTTGTTTTATTATGAAAGTAAAAAATCAAAAAAATAGAGGAAAAATCAATATGAAATTTACCCTAGGGTTTCTAGGGTTTTTATATGCAAATGAAGTATGTTGAGTTCACCGGATCATTTAATAGTTTTAAGAATATTGGTATATTATTCCTAATTTAGTTAAAGGGTCTGAGTAGTAAAATTAGTTAATAAATATGTAATAATTAATCTACTAATTTATATAAATTAGATTGTAATTTGAAATTTTCTAAAAATAGTAATAAGGGGGAAAAAATAAGAATTAGCTAACAATTGATTGATCTGATTGAGATAAAGGCTAGAATTCACTATGCAAGACTGGGACCCTATCACAAAATGAGATCTAAATTTCATTTTATGTTTGGACAAGACCATTGGAACTAGATAGGAGTGGCATTGGTGTTTTAGTCCACCTCTACTACTATTGTCCTAAGGATTTAAGATTTTTAGGTTTTGTTCACTATGTCTATGTGACCCTATCTACAAAGTTTTGCTAGATGGAAGTCTATAGAGCTCCTTGTAGAGTATATTATTTATTTAAACCTTATATTCCATTATCCTTTGACCAATTTTGAGTAAGAGGGGGAGTTAGCATGTGTAAGATTCATTAGATATGGATCAACACCCTTTGTGTGGGCATGTTATCTATATACCAATACTTTGAAGAGGGATCAAGCCATATGTAGTTCCCCCACTTATTGTGCTTTATGTAATTGTGTGTATGAAGATTCAAGATTATAAATTAGATGTGTTTGAGGTGGATAGGGACTAGTTTAAGGATTTGGATAAGCTTAAAAGTGTGTTAACTAGCTGTATGTAGAGAATAGGGAAGATTTCATGAGTAGTCTTGCATGTATTCTTGCTTTATTTGTGATATTTTCCAACCCATTTCCAAATAATATTTGAATGGGGTTTTATAGGGATCTATTGGTCATAGGTTAAATATACTCACATTAGGTTGACAAGGATAAGGATGGGGAACCAAAAAAATTGACTATTGGGGCCAAAAATAAACTTGGGCAAGATCATAAAAAGTGGATAGGAGTGGCATTGATTTTATAGTCCTAGTGTCGTGCTATTGCCCTGAGTAGACAAGACCTAGGGGTATGGATCTATCATGGAAAGATGTGTCTATATTTGTTGGGATCAAGTCTAGAAGGCTATGGATTACTGAGAATCAGTGAAAAGATTCTTATGATGGTCATGAAAGAAAGGAAGAGGGACCTATTTGTTGGGTGTCATTAGCCATGCTCAAGTTACCAATTTTTACATTTTATATGACTACACTTTATCACTCTTTTTTGTTATTTGAAGAAATTTAAATTGTTTCATGTGTCATCCCTCTTGATTTCCTTTATTTTCACTCCACATTGGATAAAATAAGGTTAAAGTCAAGATAACACTTTTATTTCACCTAGATTTACCAGACTCTTAGACCTCATGATATTTGAATTTCTCTATCTTAGTAAATTTGTCCCAAGTATTCAAATAAAAACCATATTTAGCACCCATGATTGGTTTTTCAAATCTATATGGAGGTGGAATAGAAAAAAGCCATCAAAAAAGTTAAAAGCTAAATCATTTGAAACAATAGGCAATGATATCTAAAAAGACACCATACAAATCTTAAAAGTGAAAATCACACCAAAAAACATGATTATAAGAACATCTCCTATCTCCAATCAAATCTCAAACTCCACAGTTGGCCTCATATAGAGCTGAGGTACATTAGGGTGTGGTAGGACAATAGATTGGAATAGGTGAATTCAACAAACTCTATGGTTCTACCTACTTTCTCACACAAGTACTCAATCTTCATAATAGACCAATGGCTTTGTAAGGGGTCCTAAGGAATGAGGAACACATTGTGGGAAGGTAGGTCAATTTTACTTTTCATGATTATAGCCTTTGTGGGGTGGTCTATATACTTAATTTGTTAACCTAAGACTTGTGTAGCTAAGAGAAGTTCTTTAGAGTCCTTAAGGTCAAAATTCCTCTTGTTTTGAAAAAAAATAATTTGATTGTATTAGCTTAAATAAAGAGATCCTATACCTTGGTTTTTCCTTCATTCTCCTCTCCACCCATTTCATTTCCCCTTTGACAAGAAAATTGTGATTCTAGACTTGTTTTTCCTCTTTTATTATTCCTTCTTCTTAACCTCTTAAAAACATGCTAGCATTACTTTATTTCATTTTTGTCTATCCTTAGAAAAAAAACATATTTGAAAAAATATGGATTACACCGTTACACCATTTATTTACCACACCATCTCATTGTCATAGTAGTCATGTCATTAGGTGGTTGTGTTTTCTTAGATTTCCTCTTAGAATGAACACTAAGTTTAGATTTTTCATCCTTTAGAAATTTTGATTTGCATTTCTCCATCATGTTATTTGTTAATTTTTGTTGACTTAACTTATCTTACCTATGACATTTGCCATTATTTCATGTTTCTCTTTATGTATGCCTTCTTCTTATTTGTCTCACATCTTCAATTATATTTCATTTTTAGTCTTTCACATTTTTATTTTTGCTTATCTTATATGGAGTTACTTGTCACTTACATATCTATGTTCAAGTTTTCTTGCATCAATATTTCATTTGCCATTTCTATTTTACATGATATACAATATGTTTTAATGTGTTCTATAATCATTTATCATTTATTTTCCATCATTTGTCATCTGTCATTAATTTTCCATCCTTTCATCATTAATTTGCCTTAAATATTCTAGCCTTGCCTTAACAATTATAATTTATTAATTTTTCCTAAATACCCTCATATCTTTGCCTTAACACATTTTTTACTATCATATGCCTATCTTCCAAAATATTTCAATTTTTGGCTATTTCTTGCACTAACTTCTATAGGTTTGCCTAATTTTATTCACATTAGACACCTTCAATTATATCATAATCTCCTTTATCTACATCACTAAGGTAAGTAAAGGTATGTGTTTTTAAATTTTGTCCTTTCTTTTATCTTATTTGTTGCTTACTGCATTTACTTAGCATCAACATTATGTGTTATCATATTCTATTCCCAAAACACCATCCTAAGTTATAATTACATGAAATGTGATGAAATTCAAGTGGGGCATATGTGTACATAATATTTTTAAACTTTTACCAATTACTGACACTTTGTATCTTTTAGTAACCCATCAAGTCTCAATCTCTCTGAGTGCACACCTTAAGGGGTACATTAGGAAAGGGGTGGGAAGACCATTGGTGCTTTGTATGATTGTTATCCCTTTTGCCACTTTACATCTACACACTTATCTCCTAAAACCATTTACCCTAAGATTATTCTTCTTAATATTACCCATTCCAATCATTTGTCACATCATTATCCTTCTATTCCTTACTTCATCCCCTTTTTTATAGTTGGCTATATTAGGTCAATTGGGTTGACCATGTATAGTTTTCAACCTCTAATTACTATACAGGGTCAATTGAGTCGACCCTATATTATTTTTGGGTATTTTCACTTGAGTGTTTTGTTAGCTCTTCAATTGAACTAGCTTGGGACCTAGTGATTTATTTCCCAAAAACATATAGGGTCAATTGGTTTAACCTTATATATCTAAAATGTTTGAAAGGATTTATGGAAATATCCACACATATATACAATTTCATTTCCAACCATTTTAGAATAGAGAAACAAATAATAATAAGTGTGAATGAACATCTACTTATTGACCATTCTACTTGATGAATAAATCTTAGGGTTTCATACTTTATTTGGAGATATGGATCTTATCTTATGGAGAATTATTTTGGATGCATAGATATTTCATGTATCATAGAGATAATTTATCTTTGTTAACCTTACATACCACAATAATCTCTTGTGAAGAACCTTGGCCAAGGGAGAGATTGAGGCTCAACAAGTTCATCTTCAAGGTAAGTATTCCTAACTTTATTTATCCTATGTAAGATTAGATAGATAATTTAGTTATAATTATATTCTATGAATTAGAAATTTATGTACATTGATGTGAGTATATGTATTCTATGCATCTTTAGTTTAATTTGTTTTGTTTCTAACCCCCACTTTATGCTACAAGATCTGGTGTGTACTAGATTATATCTACTTTATTATTTATTAAAATAGAGTGAATATCAAAACCTAGGACTCTTTTAGGGTTGTTACATGATTGTGTTAGACTATAAGATTTGGAACCCTTCCTAGCATGGTGTATTATGACACATGATTTCCTAATCAAGTATAGTGGATCCCCATATTGGTCATTCTCCCACTTAACAAATGTGTTCCCAATCAGAAGTGTAGGTATGTTCTATCTTCTTTGAGTCAATATTGATTTATAGACATGATAAATTTATGATTGCATATAAATATACCCCTTTTATAAGTTAATGCATTGATTAGACACTCTCTCATAGTTTTAGAGGATGAACTTGAGATGTCAAGCTTCTTCAACTGAGGCTTCCCTAAGGAGAATCATATCATTAGAAAATTGGACATGAGTAATGGGGATGGTGTTGTAGGCCATCTTAATACCTTTGATATCCCCTTTTTACTATGCCTTCTATAAGATCTTCCCTTGTGTTTTAACCAATATGATAAAAGATAGAAAAATAGAGGGTCCCCTTGTCTTATCCCTCTAGTAGAATAAAAATGTCCTTTGGGGATGTTGTTTATCAAGATGGAAAATTTTGGAATTAATATACAACTAAGGATGATTTTTTTTACCTTCACATTAAATCTTATTCTCTCAATAATTTTTATGAGGAATCTCTTTGAGCCTTGATCATAGGCTTTATTCATGTTGAGCTTTACCATCATGCCCTGCCTTAAAGAATTAAAAATTGAGTAAATGGCCTCATGTACCATAATTATACCATCAATAATTTATCTTCCTAACACAAAATATCCCTATGGTTCACCTACCACTTTGTCTAACAATGGTTAAATTAAATTAACCAATAAAACTAAACAAATCTTATACTTGTGGGTCAGAATTCTTGAAGATTGTTTGCCCTAGGTTTCTTTGGTATTAGGACCAAAAAGGTGTTATTCATTTATTTTAGGATGGATCTTGTATTAAATAATTCAATTTTATCCACTTCAACTTCTAATTGAATGATGTCCACAATTTTTTGAAATAAAAATGGGGGAAATCCATTAGGATTGAGGGCCTTGAATCCTTACATCATAAAAGCCACCCCTTTAACTTCTTCAACTGAAGTATATTTAAGGAGATCAACATTATTCGATGGAATAATGATGTCATTGAAGTTACTCAAAGTATTTTATTTTATCAGCTTGTCAAATGTACCATCTTCCATTAGCAAATTTTTAAAGAATTGGATTGTATGATAGTTGATCTAATATTCTTCATTGTTAAGTCTACCATTATCCATTTCTAGATGATTGATTTTGTTAGCATTCATGTGCCTTGAAGTAGATTGATGAAAAAAATTGGTGTTTCTATCTCCTTCCTTCAACCATGTACATCTATATTTTTATCAACAAAATGCTTATTCCTTTTCCTCAAAGTTATGAAACTAGCTTAAGTGTTCCATTTACTTAATAATTAAGTAATTTTTGTTTCCTTATGTAGCTATTAATACTTTTATCTTTATTAGTTCCTCCTCAAGAGCCTTATTTTGAATGAAAATATCCCTAAAAAATTTTGTATTTCATTTTTTAAAGTTATTCTTTAGGAAGTTTAATTTATTAACCAAGATATACAAATGAGAACCTAAAAAATGTTCTCTCCACCATTCCTTTATAGATTCATCCAAGCTTGGGTGATATAACCATATAATCTCAAATCTAATGGGAATATTCTTTATTTTGGATATATTTTCTCCTTCAAACACAAATGGATTATTATTAGAACCAATTCTAGGGAGATAGGTTATTAAATTAGAAAAATAGAGATCCCAATTAAGAGAAATGAGGAATCTATCAAGATGAACTTGGATAAGATTATATCCCAACATTATATTCATCTAAGTGAAAGGGTTACCTTTGAGATCCACATCAACTAAGTTAGATCCAATGAGGAAGTTGTTTAGGTTGAACATGATTTATATGAAATCCATTATCCCTCCCTTTTTCCAATTAAGGAGACTAGAGTATTGAAATCCCCCACCATCATCTATTTCTAATGCTCACAAGTTTTCTAAAAGGATAGAAGGTCTTCCCATAATTTTATCCTAACATTTTTGGAATTAGTGGCATAAATTTTAGACAAAAATCATTATTCCTTGATATATATTTGTAAAATATGGACACCTATTCATTAGTTTTCATTAATAGGTCACCTTCCAAATTCTTTGAGTTCTAAAATACCACCAGGCTTCCCAAGGCACCCTTGGAATTAGAAGCTACAAAACTAACCCCTTTCCATATCTTAGTAAAACACATTTATAAGGCCTCTTCAAACATTTTAGTTTATTGAATAATCATAATTATAGGATCATTTATTTTCCTTGTATTATTAAGGGTCTTCCACTTTCTAGGGTTATTTAACCCCTTGACATTCCACATGAATAAATTAATTTCCTAAGTCTAATAAGGTGATTTTTAAGGGTTTATTGATAACCCTTAGATATTTATTTGGATGTTTCAATTTTATGAGAAACCATACTAGGGTATCTCCCTTGAGATTTAGGGATAACACCTACATCCATTTTATTTCTTCCTTTCCTAGTCTTGAACTATGTTTTGAACCGTTCCTTTTGATTTACCTCTAGGCAGGGTGAAGTTTTAGTAGAAAATTGTCTCTTATCTTTGTAAAATGACATGTAAAAATTAAAAAATTATATAAACCCTTACAATGAGTTGGATTAATCCATCCTATTACATGATTTATAAAATAAAAGACTTATGTAAACTAGGTCTTGTATCGAACTAGGAATGTTAAGCTAGCTAGGATTTTGATTAAATCCCTTCAAAGATGCCTCCTTGAGGGATGATACATGGATATTAGTCTATAATAGGTTATTTTGGTTAGGAGTGGATAATAAATCAATCTTAGATTCACTACTAAAACTCTTCGTGAGGTTTGAGAGTGGAGAGATCATATCAAGGATAGTATTCACCTATTCACTTGATGTGGATCATTTGGGTAGAGTGATATCCACCACCTTAAGGATAACACAATTATAATATAGGGATGGGATCTCAAGTTGAGTCATTAAGGGATTATCTTGAGGATTTATTTTTTTAAGTGGAGGTTCTCCATCCTATAAGGGAACTATGTTAAAAAGGGGTAAAGCATTACACCCTGGCTTGTCATTTAGAGGAATAAATTTATCATTATACATGTTATCTTTTGTGTTACTCAAGGAGGATGTTATTATTACATCATGATTTTTAAGAGGCCATCCACTTTGTGTATGATGTCTTTACACTCCTATTGAGGATACTTTTTCCATATCCAAACTTGATTAGGAGTGACCAAAATTTGAGTCTTCTTAGGTTAGTATTTTTAAAAATGATTAAGAACATTACATTTGGGGTAGAATATGGCCTTATTCTCATACTTTATAAGCTAATACCATTCACCATATTTAGATTTGATATTCATCAAATGAATTAGAGGTTTATCTATGAGCAAGAATAAATAGAACTTAGCCTTCATAATCCTCTTTCTAGAAAGGGTAATTGGATCAATGGTGATAGGTTGGCCCAATGCCCTGGCTATGCCCATAATCACTTTAGATGCCAATATTACCCACGTTGGGATGCCATCCATATATATATATATATTAGTGCTTTCCTTCCAATGCCTTACACTGAGGTTGGATTTTCCCTTGAACCATAGTAATTTAGATAGGACCCTAAAAAAATATTCTTGATTCATGAAACTAATAAAAAATAAGATCCTTTCCAAGGAAACAACCTTTATCTGACCTTTAGGTTTACATTTCATATTGGCCCATCTTCTAAATAAGTGAATGTTAGGCCTAAAATAGTTTACCCTAGGTAGAATATACTTTGCCAAATCCACATCTAATTTTTACACCATAGAGTTAAGAATGGAAACACACACCTCATCATTTTAAATAAATATGATGATGTGTAAATCCAAAATATATTATCCCACCTAATAGTTACTGAGCACATGGTCATCCCAAGATAGGGGTTGCATGGGGAGAGCACACCTCTTAAGGCCCAAGTTGTCAGTTAGTCATGGTGTTAGTAGAAACATTATGGACCTTGATAAATATGGGTTCATGACATTATTGAGATTATCTTGGACCTTATAACATAACACTACATTGACTTCCAGACCATCTCCACTAATATAGTGTTACTACTTGGCCACTACTTCAACCTCTTCATTGCTCCTCTAGTTTTCCCACCTAACAACAAATTCAAACTACTAAGGACCTTTCACCTCTTCTCCACCTTCACTTCTCACCATTACAAAGATGATAAAAAATCATATAATCTAATGTAAATGAATGAAACAATGAGAGATATTAAACTACCATAGTCATGTGGTACTAGTCTGTACTAAAGAGCTCAGAATATGGCTCATTATTGACATGTTATTTCCCTCAATTCATCTCTCAAAGGATATTATCTTATGCAAATCTTAGATTGTTAGATAGCTATTACATGGAAAATAGATATTTGTCTTGTTTATATTGAACCAAAGACTAAACCTTTACTTTGTCAATAATGTCTAATACATAACATGTTTTAGTGATTTTTATTGTGAAGAATGCTTAGGAAGATGACACAGGCGATGTATAGTGAATGTGAAATTTTTATCTCCATCCAACAGAACTACAGACTCAATAGGCTTGCTTTTATGGACTTTGTAAGCTTGTTTTTACGGACTCTATAGGCTTGTTTCTACAGACTTCATAGGCTTGTTTCTACAGACTCCATAGGTTTATTCCTCATGAATCTATAGGGTTAATTCTAATAATTCTATGAGGATGAAGCTACAAATGGGGAAGTTGGCAGCTAGATAGGATAAGAGAGAATCATTCCAACTAGAATCAAATAAGTAAAATAACTACCTACTATTTTGTAGGATTTGATTTTGATAAAATTGTATACAATTAGATCTTAGGACTATTATAGGATAGGATATCTATTTTGTCATAATAATTAGATCTCTTGGAAATCCAATCTCCTATCTTTGGATGAATGGATCGACTAAGGAATCCTATTTCTTTGCATCTTATTTTGAGTGGATTATATTAGTATAAAATGTAATAATTAGATATAGAATAGAAGAGATGATAGAGAACAGATAATAGAGGAAAAGATTTATACGAGCATATTATAGGTTTTAGCTAGATTGTAATCATTTTAGTTTTATGAGTTATCACTTTAGTTTCCAGCATTAATTAATCTTTTTTCCTGAGTCTGAGAGGAGCAAGGGCCCACTCTCCTTGGAACCAAGAACTGTGTATGGTATTTATGTTATGTTCTATTAACTCATTGTTATATTTAATTATAATGTTGTTAATATTTACATTTATTCATAAAAACATCAAAATAAATTCATAGTTTAAAAAGCATTTTCTTATTCCAAAATCATTTCCTTTTTAAGCAAAGTGTACTTTTTTTTACAGCAGACGTGTGAAGTAAATTTCCTTTTGTTAGTGAAGAGTGTGATTTTACTTTTCATGTAAACATAAATAGGAGTGTGATTTTTACTTTCAGCAAAAGAGTGGATTGATTTGATTTCTTCCTTTTTCAGTAAAAGAGTGAATCACGTAGTTTAGGATACATTTATTTTTTTAGTCAAAGTTAGAATAGGATCATAAAAACACCCCCATAATCAGACTTCTAGATCTACCATCCTATACCTTACTATATATAGCTTTGAACACCAGCCCTAGTTGATAAAACATCAATTTAATATTGATTAAATGACCATTTAAATGACACTCATCATTTTTGGCACCATTTATGGGGATCACAAGGTGTTAGTAAGGTAATAATTATTGGTCTAGAGTGAAATACAAAAAAATTGTAAAATCCCAAAATAATTCAATAAATTGATGTACTATCCTAGAGATTCTAAAGGACAATTTATCCCAAAGTTTCCACCAAGAACACAAGTGGACACTCCTTCAACATCTCTGAGTAGTGAACCAAAAGTTACAAGTGAAACCTATTTGCAAGAATATTATGAAACTTTGATAGAAAATAAGCCATTGCCACAAGCAAGACCCATAAGACAAATTCCTCAGGATCAATCTCTTACAGGAAGACACTATTTAGAAGTTTCTAAGGATTTACAAGAAGCATTTAAAAAATCTGTAACTAAATAGAATTTTTAGAATATTGAACAACCCATAACTAATACCAAAAATATTCATTGGGAAGATCATCCTATATTTGAAACATCATCAAAATAAGAAATGGCTCTCCAAAAAAATCAATAACTTGCACAACCAGGAAGGACTTTATCCTTTCCTATTATTTCAGGTCCTAATGATCAAACCACCATGAAAAATATTTCACCAGTTAATCTACCAAATTTCTAGGGAATCTCTTTTGTCATGTAGGAATCCTTATCCTGCATATAGTTTGTTTTTATTTGAACAATTTACAGATGGTAGCTTTTGATGATCTCTTGTCATCTTCCTTACAAAATTTTATAGCCAACAACATTTTTAAAAATTTTCTATAGTGGTGAAATTGATCAGTAGGATTTTCTTTGTGAGTTTTATTTGCATGATTTGATTCTAGGAGACCATGAGCACAATAAATTTTTGATAAACCTTCATGTAGAAGAAGTTTAATTGAGGGCATTACATTCTACATTCAAAAATCAAATAACATGGAAAAGCATATTTGAGGACTATACAAATCATGCTAAGACTATAGGATTATGTATTAGACTAGCCTTTCCTATTCCCTGATTGATCAAATAAAATATTAACTATGCTTTGTTAAGTGATGAGGTTAAAATGCATTATTTACAGGCTTTATATGATTGTGTTATTTCTTTTAATTTATTTTCAAGATAGTGTTTTGATTCAGTGGTGGCTGCAAGTGTAAACAGATGGGACCAAATTTTTGTGTCTCTTAAAAGATGAGAGGTCATGTCCCCAAATAACTTAAGATGGAGTATGAGGAGAGTGCCCTCAATATTATAAATCTTAATAGAGGTAATAAACTCTTGGGAATAACAGAAATGGATTGGCATGAGATATAAACCCCCTTTGATAATCATACATATTCCAGGGTGGTAGAGTTGGGCTCCAAAGTTAGAGGAGCAATTCAATATTTGGAAACAAATGATTCAAGAGCATCAGGTGTTTACAAGCAATTTAGACAAGCATATAATAGATGAATTTGATGAATATGATTTGAGTCAAAGTGTGGAAAGTAGAAGCTAGAGCTATGAATGCCAATAAATGTTTACAATGGGACTTGAAAAAGGTAAAGCTTGGGGGAGATAATGAGCTCAGAATATGGCTCATTATTGACATGTTATTTCCCTCAATTCATCTCTTGAATGATATTATCTTATGCAAATCTTAGATTGTTAGATATATATTACATGGAAAATAGATATTTATCTTGTTTATATTGAACCAAAGACTAAACCTTTACTTTGTCATTAATGTCTAATACATAGCATGTTTTAGTGATTTTTGTTGTGAACAATGATTAAGAATATGACACAGGTGATGTATATTGAATTTGTAATTTTGATCTCCATCTAGCAAAACTATGGACTCAACAGGCTTGCTTCTACAGACTCTACAGGCTTGTTTCTATGGACTCTACAGGCTTATTTCTAAGGACTCTGTAGGATTATTTCTATGGACTCTATAGGTTCATTCTTCCCAACTCTATAAGGTTAATTCTGAGAATTCTATGAGGATGAAGCTACAAATGGGGAAGCTGGTGGCTAGATAGGATAAGAGAGAATCATTCCAGCTAGAATCAAATAAGGAAAATAACCACCTGCTATTTTGTAGGATTTGCTTTTGATAAAATTGTATGTAATTGGATCTTAGGACTATTATAGGATAGGATATCTATTTCATCAGAATAATTAGATCTCTTGGAAATCCAATCTCCTAACTTTGGATGAATGTATTGATCAAGGAATCCTATTTCTTTGCATCATATTTTGACTGGATTATATTAGTATAAAATGTAATAATTAGATATAGAATAGAAGAGATGATAGAGAGTAGCTAATAGACAAAAATATTTGTATGACCATATTATAGGTTTTAGCCAGATTGTAATCATTTCAATTTTATGAATTATCACTTTAGGTTCTAGCATTGATTAATCTTTGTTCCTGAGTCTAAGAGGAACAAGGGCCCACTCTCATTGGAACCAAGAACTATGTATGGTATTTATGTTATGTTCTATTAACTCATTGTTATAATTAATTAGAATCTTGTTAATATTTATATTTATTCATAAAAAACATCAAAATAAATTCATAGTTTAAAAAGCATTTTCTTATTCAAAAATCATTTCCTTTCTAAGCAAAGTGTGCTTTCTTTTACAGTAGATGTGTGAAACAAATTTCCTTTTGTTAGTGAAGAGTGTGATTTTACTTTCCCTACAAACATAAATAGGAGTGTTATTTTTACTTTCAGCAAAAGAGTGGATTGATTTGATTTCTTCCTTTTTCAACAAAAGAGTGAATCACATAGTTTAGGATACATTTCTTTCTTTAGTCAAATTTAGATTAGGATCATCAAAACACCCCCATAAGTAGACTTATAGATCCACCATCCTATACCTTACTTTAGATATATTTGGACACTAGCCCTAGTTGATAATACATCAATTGAGTATTGATTAAATGAGGATTTAAACGACACTCGTGACCTACATATATGTTAGTAAAATGTTATGTAGAATAACATATCAAATACACTATGTAAGATAACAACATGAGTATAGGCATGTGTAATATATATAAACTTTATAAGATAATGTAAAATGATCATAAAAAAATATGACCTATGTCAATCATGATCATATAGAAGCAAGATGCCCTAAATTAGTGTATCATGCTAGAAGAGGAAAGGCCCAACATCTTCATGCTTGAGATATCATGAGTCTAATGTAAAATTGTATCACACTAACGTACCCATGAAACATATGTGTATATATAAATGATATGATAAATACTAAAATAAAGTAAACAATGTATGAATAATCTAGTAAACATGTGAAAAGCTAAATATTACTAGTATTTATGAATTATTTGAATATTTTTGGAATATTTGATTTTTTTAGATTTTTTTCTGAATTATTCAGAATGAGAGTGTTAGATGATGATCCCATATAAGTTATTCTCATATTTTACTCTACACTTTAAATTTGGTATAATAAATTGGTCATGCTACCAAAGATCATGTATATGTACCAAATATTCATGTGTAGAATCTATGATGCTTTGTGTAGGTTTCATAGGACTCTATCATCATGAAGTGCTATTATAAGGTATAAGGGTTCATGAAACCCAATAATTTTTTATATGTAATTTCCTTAGTGTAATAGTGGGCCTTTTTACCCCTTTTTCAACATGGTGTTCTATTGTAGGTAAAGGACTAGGTTGTGAAGGTGTGAATGAGGATCTCAAAGAGTCTATTACATATATATAATGTAAATGACTCTCAAGTATTGGGTGCCTAAATAATGGGTTTAAATATTTATTACCTTTTTATACATGTTTAACCCTAGTATTTTTTATAATTAACTATGATCCAAGCAATATTTTAGGCGACAATTTGGGTAATGGTTTTACCGCAATTGGTGGCAGAACTTCTGGGAGCCATAACTTTTGCACCATAGCTCTGTTTGACTCCTCACTTGAACCGTTGGAAAGATAATAATGAGGGGAAAATCATGAGTTGTAACTGATATTTTATTGGTGATTTTTTACCACTAAAAACCAAATATAAGTGCTCTAAATTTCAATTTTAGTAGTGCAGTCTAAAAATAGTAAATTTCTAAAAATAGTAATTCCTCAAATTCTATATTGTTGTAAATAATGGAAGTCAAACCAATTAATATCACTCAAAATATGTGACCTTACACATCATAATCTTACCTTAAAAATGTATATAAATGAATATGTAACCCGAAATGGAAATCAAACATCTCTTCCTAGAGATAGGCATATGTTGTATCTACAATTTTAAGAAATAAAACATATCTTCTTAGAGATAGCATTATTACAATTATGTTTTTCTTGTTTATTGAATTATGTTTCAACCAAATCTTTTGAGTTTTAGATCAAACTATCATGGAAAAAACTTTTCCTATTACAAAGGATGTTCATATGGAATCCCAAAAATTGTAATTACCTTGTTGGCATGGATAACCTTAAGAAAACCATGCACTATATAAGGTAATACATAAATATTATGTATCCAAGGAGATCCAAATAATGTATAAAATACTCCCATAAATGGTATAACTAAAAGGTAGTTGTCACATGTGTTAGACCAACCTAAATAGGTAAATCAATCTCACTAAAAATTATTGTAGTTTCCCATTGAAAGGTTTTATTGTTTTATTTGAAGGGATAAATCATAATCTATGTATCCTAAATGCGAGATTATTTTCATGGTACATACATTATCAATATAACCATTTTTAACCATAACACTATTTATTGATTTATGATTAATATATAACCTGATAAATAAGGAATGATGATCCGAGTCATTATTCACAATGTCATTATCATCAAATGAAATGGTAGGTATAAAAATATTAGGAGGTATCTCAAATATAAATGTAACAATAATCTCATGTAATGTATTACCATAATGGAATGGATGAGGATGTGCATGATATTCCATTTTCACTTCTAGAGTTGTCTTATTATGATATTTTAATGGATTGTTAAATATCTTTAGGTTTGGATGATCATTTGTTTGTGATCTTGAATATGTGGGAGAATCATAAAAGGTAAGTTGCTCACTATTAATAAGGTCTTGTATCTTATGATTTGATTTATAACATCTATTATTATAATACCTTACACATTAGTGGTAGTCATAATAGGCATTGACATCATATCTTTTTGGTAAAGGTTTACTCATGTCAATCACCATAGGAGGATCAACATAAATGAGATGACACTCTACCAAATTCAAAAGTAAAGAATCTAAATACTCAGGTAATAATGTATATATTTTTTTCTTATGTGTATTGGATAAAATGAGCTTATTAGGTTGTTGTGGCATTGTATTAACCATAGTAGTTGTGTCATTTTTAGCTTATATAGGTATTATTATGTAACTTGGTTTGATATGAAACTTGTTATTAGATATATTTTGTGTGTTATCTACATACATGAGATTGTTTAAGGAAATAAGTTTAATTTATATATCTTAAATAATATGGAATAAGTCATCAAAATATTTGATTTTATGGAAAATAATATACTCATCTAAGGTAGAAATCAAACTTTGCTTGAATACGTATTGGAGTTATTTATCTTCCATTAGATTTATCATTTTGGCCAAGATTGTGTTATATCTCAAGATGTATTCATTAATTGGTTCATTCATTCCTTGTTTAATCTTGGTAATTTACACATTGATATTCAATATATGAAAAAATACCCTTAAGGTAGGGCAACACCATATAATACTCATTTAGGAAGGAATAACTCCACAATGTCTCTATGAGGGGACAACCTTCAATATCCTCTTACAATAAAATACTCAATGCTTACTTCATATTCTTACCATGATAATCATCTCCTATATATATACATCTATCTAACCCATGGATGGGTAACCTCCTAATCCAATGTAGGCCAACCATTACCCAATGTACTACTTCCATAAGTTACTCTATTATCCTAATATAGTGTACCCATATAACTAAGGGGATGTGTGCCACATGTCAACATCTCCATCAACCCATATACATCAATATATCATATCCCTAGGTACATAGCATTCCTTCCCTCCTTGACATGTTTCATCCCTGAAACATAAGAAGAAACCAAATAATGAGTGTGTTTTAAATCATTACACACTTGTCTCCAATCTCGATCATCTAACCATCCATATGTGATCTTGGCAGGTGATAGCTCTCCAAGCTTGTTTCCAAATTTTATTGTGTTCCTTTGATTTTGTTCATGATCATAATTATATTGCTTTGGTGTCTAAGCATAATTATTCTTATTTTTATTCCATGTACCATATTCCACTGCGCTACTTTGATTCCAACCATGACCATAGTAGGTATTCTTCCATGCATAGTCATAGTGTTTTACCCATTCATTCCATGTGTCATAGTATTTTTTCTTTGGATTCCATGCATATCCATAATGATTGGAAATTTTATTTCCTGTATAGACAAAATGATTGTTGTTATGACACTTCCTCACCTAGTTCCATGATTGTTTCCTCTCATGATGATCTGGGTGTCTATATACCTCAACCTTTTCCAATAATTTGACCTTATCCACCTTTGCTTCTACCTCTTCCACCTTTTCCTTCTTTGTCTCTTGAGTAGATGAAGTGCTCATTTGTAGTATGTCTTTATCTATATCATCTGAATCTTCATCACGATCTTCATCACATGTTTCAATCTCATCCTTATGATCTACCTAGATTTTTATTGGTGCCTTTTTCACTATGATATCTTGTAAAGTGATCTTCTTTTTTCTATACCAAAATTTCATGAACTTTTTCTAAAAATTGATATTCATTGTTCCCAAAGTCTCTAACCATGGATATCCAAGAACTATATCCATATCATCCATATCCAAAGCATAAAAATCTGAATGCAAAACATATTTTTCCATAATGAGCTTCAGATCTTCAAACATTAAAATTTTCTTACAATCTACTTGAACCTCTTTGATATTCTTTTCTTGAACATGTAGATGCTTAGCCACATTCATGTTAATGAAGTTATACTTGCTGGTAGGGTTTATGGACACAAATATCTTCTTTTGTTGAATGTATCCATGAAATTGAAAAATTGACTCAGATTTTTTTGGAGCCAAATTATTTGAACCCTTCTATTCTTCCTCTTCTTCTTCTTCTTCTTCTTCTTCTTCTTCTTCTTCTTCTTCTTCTTCTTCTTCTTCTTCTACTAATTCTTTTATTTTTTCTTCTTTTTTTACTGATTCTTCTTTTTCTACTTCTTATTTTCTAGCCCATCGATCTAAAAAAATATTTTCCATTTCTTTCCATGAAGAAAACCTTTTTGTACAGCTCAACTGATCAAACCAATCTAGTGCAGGCCCAGACAAAAAAGGAGTTAATTGTCTTTGCCTAAAAGTTTTTCTAAAATTATTCTCCAAAAAGATCCACCATTCTCTAACATCAATATCATCTTCCCCTGAAAATATTTGCAACTCCATGATCCACAAAAAAATTAAGGTTCATGAAACCCTAAAATGTCAAAACTGATCCATAAAATCACAAAAAATACTCAAAACAGCTCCAAAAATTCTAAAATTTTGAATACACTTCTCCTAAATCTGTTTACATCTCTATAAAAAATTTCATATAAAAATTACGTATATTTCGAAAGATATAGCAAAATTATTATAAACCCTAAAATATCAATAACTCCCTCAAAACGAATCAAAACATTCTAAAATTTTTAATACACTTATATTATATTTTTTTACATCTTCAATAAAAATTTCAAAAAAAAATTCCTTATATTTAATAATATATAGTGAAATTAGTGTTTCACTCCACACAAATTACCCAAATCAAAGCTCTGATACCACTTGTTACGAACCGCTACACCAAAACCTCAAGGCATTAGTGAAGTCCACCCACCAGGACCATAACATCCCACCACACTTCTAAAGCCTAGACTCTAGGCTGGATTTGTGCACGTACACGAGATCCACTACGTATACGAGCCCCGACCGAACACTGCAATACCGACGTAACCCACCCACTCCGCGACTCGAACCCAGGTGGAGGCTCTAAAATTAGTGTTTCATTCCACACAAATTGCCTAAATCAAAGCTCTGATACCACTTGTAATGATCTTGATCTTCAATATATAAAAAAATACCCTTAAGGTAGGGAAACACCATATAATACTCCTTTAGGAAGGAATAACTCCACAATGTCTCTTCGAGGGGACAACCTCCAATATCCTCTTACAATAGAAGACTCAATACTTACTTGATATCTTTACCATGATATTCATCTCCTATATATATAAATCTATCTAACCTATGGATGGGTAACCTCCTAATCCAATGTAGGCCGACCATTACCCAATGTAATACTTCCACAAGTTACTCTATTATCCTAATATATTGTGCCCATATAACTAACTAAGGGGATGTGTGCCAAATGTCAGCATCTCCATCAACCCATATACATCAATAAATCATATCCCTAGGTACATATCAATTTATAGATCATAGAACCATCTCAAAGTTAGTCCTTTAATCTTATTGGAAATAATTTAGTCAATTTTTTTATCATTATAAGCATAATCAAGGTATTCTACATAAAAGGATTGAATATATTTCTCATGATCACCCTTGCCACTAAAAAATATGAAATTAGGTACAGTAATACTAGTTAGTAGTGTAAAAATATATCTCAAGTGAAAGGGGGTTATGTAGTACATCTTTTGAATCAATAGAATGAGGTAATTTAATAGAGTTTTTCTCAATTATGGTAACCTTATCTTGAAAAAGATTTATATTTTATACAATATCTTACACATTTTGATAACAAAGATTTGAATTTTGATATGCCACCAAAGGGGTGCAAGAACTTGTGTTGAAGTAGGCATTGAAATTGATAATTGGATTGAAGTACTAATGGTTACCATAGAAGATGTACCGATAGTTATATCTATTTTGGGGAACAATGGCTTAAAGACATGACACATGCACTAACATCGATGAATATGGGAATGTAAAATAGCTATAATAGCATGATCAATAGATGCACATGGTTATTCATCTATGAATTTATATATTATAGTGTCTACTATAGTATGCATGATGATCTTATGAAGGTCTTCAAGATTTTAAAGACATAACATGTGCCCCAACTAGATGTATTATTTAATTTTATGCTCAAGGGATTAAAAACATAAATATGGGGATGTTTTATAACTATAATTTAATGATCCATAGATGAACATTGTTTTTCATATATGAATTTATCTATTTTATTGTCTAATATTGTATGCATGATCTTATGAAGGTATTCAATATTTTCATGAATACGCTCATGAAATAATTCAATAACCTTAACTTGTTAATTAGCTACTTGTTTATTTTCATTATCCTCATGTGTTTCATTATCCTCATGATGAGATATATATCTTATAATATTTTTCTCAATATGTGGCTCATGATCATTATTTTCACTCTCATTATTAAGAGAATTATATATTTTATTAGATTGAGACATTTTTTATGGACCAAGGGTTAGCTCAATATATTTAATATAAATACCACTTAATCTAGGGATAAGCCTAGATTGCATGTAAATAATAAAACAAATATAAAAAAATATAAAAAGTAAACACATTAAGATGCTAAAAACCTTAGAACAAACTAATATTTGCATGGAAGACTCAAAGGTTAGGTTCACAAAGATTTTTTGACCCTGTTTAGAAAATTATCTATTAAGGGTTAAGATGAATAATTTATTAAAGAGTGAGATAACCTATTCCTCAAATCAATCCAATTAAATAGTTCAATTTATGGTATTCAATTTCAATGATAAATTATGAATATACTAAACATAAAAATTACCATGAAAAATAATATTTTGAATACACAATCATAAAGAAGAAGCAATACTTATCTTATAAAATGATGCATAGAAAGATATGATATGTACATGTGTGGAAACAAGTTGTCTGATATTCAAGAAAAAGTTATCATATTTTTGAAATATTATTTTTTGCTATTTAGACACTTTTATTACCTTGTGGACACTTGACTTGCATTGATGTTACTATATAAATACTGACATAATTATCATATATAGAATGTTCATTGTATCAAGATGCAACTAAATAGGTATTTATAATTTATATATAACATTTCATTTGATGTATCTAGATCCCATGCAAATGCTCTGTACCACTATTTGTATCTCAAACCCTACCTCTCCACCTTAGGTTAGGTTACCTTTCAAAAAAAAAAGGGTTAGTGGGCTAATGGTGTCAAGCTAACCTCAAATACCCCAATGTCAATGAGCACTACCTACATGGACAATAATCCAAAGAAGGCCTCAGATTCACATAGTCTTACCCTATGTGTGGGAATGTGTGTGTACAAGGGTGTAATATAATATATGATAATACATGTATTGATTTATCTTGTAATTTAACAAATATGGATCATGGGTTATATTTTGAGTGCTTTAGACCTATAGTATGACTACTCCTATGATTAATATGTAAATATGAATGAATAGTGGAAAATATATTATTTTTATAATTGATTAATTGATTTATATGTGATTACTTGATAATTAACAAATGTCCAAATGAATTATCTTTGACTTGCATTTATATTAGCTATTTTGAAATGATTTTCATGGGAGGGTTAATGGAACTATTAGGATAACCCATACACTTAAAAATATTTTAATGTTTATAGGGTAAGGACACTTGTGCTAGATTAGGGACAATAACATCAATGCTACTATCCCTAAATGTAACTATGTAGGTTGGAGGAAAGTTGATGACATTCTATAACTCATAGTGAAGGATATATATTAGATTTTAGGCATTTTATAATTTTAGGTGATTATATAATTAGAATAATTAGGGTTAGACTAAAAAGTAATGATACCTAGTGAGGTGTTAAGTGTGAGTATTCTGACTACAAGTAAGGTCAAACTAAAGGTTAGAGCCTTGAGACATACTTTTCAAGTGTATAGTAATAGTTTAACATATAAATATAGATGTATGAATCTACACATTTTAATAAAAAGTTCCTAATAATTATTTTTTAAATTATTATATTAATAATTTTTAAATTAAAGGTATAATATATTTTTAGTATGGTAATGGAAGAAAGAGAGGAAGACATGGAGTGTGAATATGGGAGCTAGTGACAGTGGTAAAATGAGAGTTAGGGAAAGTAGAAAAAATTTATTAGGAAATTGGTAATAAAGAAGAAGAAGAGAAACAACAAAGCATAAAAATATGAGGCAATTATAGGGAAGGTTTTAGGAATTATCTAAGTAAAAATCAATACATATGAAAATCCTCAAATTAACCAACAATGGTAAGCATAAATTAGTTAGGGGTTGTGGTTTGAAGGGATATTGGAGTGAGGTGATAAAGCTAAGGGTAGTTGATGAAGTGGTTGAAGACTATGGATTGAAGTGTTTTAGTGAAGATATGTGGGATAATGGTGGTGTCATGAGGCTTAGATATGTTCCTAGTGGGTTTAAGAATGCATTTATCCCTTTTCATGAATGTAACTATTTTTGTTATAGTAAGATCACTATTTGCCTTTCTTCGCCTAATTCTAGTTATGAGGATTGTGGTTAAAATAAGTTTTTAGTTCATAACTCTATTGAACATAAGGTCAGATGTGGGAAGAATCAGACTATGGAGGGGATTCATATGTTTTAGTAGATATTTATCATCTAAAGATCCTAGATTATACCCTCATCTAGATCCAAAAAGATCTTGTTGATGTAATTTTTATGCACACTATAGATTTAATGATATGAACTCTAACATTTTAATATCTCAATTTATATACATGCCACTTCAAGGCATGAGTTATTCTTATGGGTTGAACAACCAGGTGGTGAAATAGTAGGTTGAGCATGCAATTTATTAATTAAGTGTGAATGGATGATTAAAACCTAAAATGAATTGAATCCTACTTGATTTGGATGGATGGAATTTATTCTAGAGTGGTTATATCTCAAAAAAACTCCAAAAAGTGGGAAAGGTAGAGAAGAAAAGAAGGCTATATGATCTTAAGAGGGATTACCTCTAGGTTGGTCTCTTTATGGACAAGTGTCTATAACTAATGTTTATATCTACAAGATATTGTTCACAAACATATAAACAAATTTAAAGAGTAAAAGGAAAATATGATATATCAAACTCCAAGATCCCAACTAAATGTTTCTCCTATTTAGATTTGTTGTTGCACACCCTTATTCAGAAGAATAAAACTTAGATCAAAGATGTATCTAAAATAGTCGTTTCTCACTCCTAGAAAATTATACCATGGGAAAGACTTCTACACACTCAAATAAATGAAAAATTTAAACTAATTGTATAAAATCAATTGTGTATGCTAATCATCCAAATACTATTATACTAACTACACCACTAATAACAATAAGGAATTCTCAATAGAATTTTCATACATTGAATTTATGAATAAACCAAATAGGAAAATAAACACAACTAATTACACATAATTGAAAGAGAAATACCTTAACACAATTGCATGAAAATCAACAATATTTATTCTTATATTGATAATATTTTCCAATCATCCTCCTCTCTCCTTAAAAAAGATAGGATTAAAAATATAAATAGAGTTGTGGAGGAGTTACCTGATCCTCAAGATTCATCCAGAACTTTAAAATTACATGCTAATGATAATCATAAAGAAATTTTTAATTGATGTAAATTATACATGCATATTTAAAACTAGTCAAAACTATCTCTTATAAATAAGGCTCATTATTATTAAAACATGCAATATGTGCATGTTTTCAAGATTATTCAATAAATTATTACATGTCTTAGATCCATTTTCCAATTTACATTTAAAATACATAAAAATTAAACCTAAGATAACTAAGGTTTAATCAAATATGTGGCCTACATGGTTGAACTTGTAGTAGTGGGAGGGACTATACTAGAAGGTGGAGTTGAACTAGGTAATATAACCATAGCTTGTTTATTCAATTCTAGGTCCTGGTAATGCTTGTATTTGATGTTATGTTGTAATATGATTATATACATATTAAAAAGAGAGGACATGTGCACCTTTGCGACTTTTTTACAATAAGTTCATGCTCGGTCTTGGTGGTTGAACTCCACCTAAAATATTTCTACCTCTATAACTTTATTCTTGGAAATTCCTAATTATTTTTCAATCTCCTCTAGTGTGCACCTCTAAAGACTGATTAAAATTAGTAGATGCCTACTAGAGTATTTGGTCAAAATTAGCCATTATTGTAAACATAATGGATTTTGGTCCAAAGATAACTTTAGTTCATCCAAAATTTGTAAGTCCTATTTCCCATGGTCTGCTAGTTTTAGAATCAAGGATTGCACATTTGATACATAGTATCAGACTTATTATGTCATAATGACCACCATATTGAGAGAATTGGATAATTCTCATTGTGTCATCAAATCCAAATTAATAAAATCTATATTGGTGGTATATAATATAAGGATATTTAGTTTATTCTCATCATATTTTAAAGAATTAGACAATTTAAAAGTTTCAACAATACGAAGAGATAATTCAGCTCTCATTAAACTGATAATTCCCATGATATTATAAACTATAAGAGATGAATTTTGAATGTCACCTTAAATCTCCCCAAGAAATTGTACTATCTGATGTTTCTCTTATACCTTATCTAACTCTTACTATAGCTCTTTCCTAGCTTATTCTATGACCACATGAAGTTACATCAAAGCCTCTACACTTACCTAAAGATAAACATTAAAATTATCATTATATGGAGACTCTCAAAGTCTCTTGTTATTTATATTAGATAAAGAGAAAACATCTTGTCATTATTCCATAATCACACTACTACTAGATTCATCATAGATCTTCCTCTCTCTGACACTTTTGTATAGTCTTTATTGATTTATTAAAGATGGAGCTCATAGTAAGAAATTATGTAAGCACTAGATTTGGTCTTTGTGTGGCTTGGGCCTCCAAGTCTATTGCCCATTGTGGAGTCACCAATTGTGTAGTATCCATTGACTTAGTGTCTTAGGAGAAAGCCTAAAAGAAAATATCCCTAGAAGATTACCTTAAGGCATCCACATGTAGTTGTTATAGAAAGAAAGGGAAGATGATTTTGGACTAGTCCACATTACCAAACTGGGGCATGTGATGCATTGTATAAGTAACCTTATTCTTACTAGTTTTTGTAGATGAAGTAATAGAAGTAGTTTGTGTAGTGTTGGAAGAAGACATGGGTAGTCCCAAATGAGTGGAAGACACATGAAGTTGAGCAATTTCTAGGGATCCCACTATTTTATTAAAGTGAACTTTCTTAGTCTTAAAAATAGTGGGGAGTGTATTAACTTAAGTAGAAACATTAAAAGTGTAAGCCACATGGGATAAATAAAAAAAATAGTGTTAGAAACAATTGGAGATGAAGAAACCACAACTTAACTATAGTCATATAAAATGTCAAAATTGGTAACTTCAGTGTGGCTTGTGATACCCAACCCATAGTTCCCTCTTCCATGCTCTCATGACCCTTTTAGAAACCTTTTACCTTATTCCCAATCATATGTAGACTTTTAAGACCTGGTTCTAGCTCAGCTTGCCTACTTTTTCCATGTTAATTCCATCCCCCTAGGTCCTGTACATGTAGGATAATAGCACCCAACTTAGAATATAGTGTTGGACCCTAGGGTGTCCCATTTTTAGTGATCTTATCTAATCACATTTCAAGCCCAGATGACCATTTCCTTTTGATTCCTCTTCTTCATTGTGTTGACCTAGTGAGAATAAGTTTTAACCCATGACCAATAGATCTCTATAAAAGCCCATTAAAAGTTCATTTAGAATGGGTTGGAAACAAGAATACAATCAAGACCACTCAATAAAATTTCCCTGTTCTTTGCATATAACCATAAAATATAGCTTCCATTATATTAAAACCCTCACACTAGTCCTTGGCCACCTCAAGAACTCTTAATTTGACATATTTTCATTTGCATAACACTATTTTAAAAATCACATCAAGTGGGAGAACTACATATGGCTTGATCCCTCTTCAAAGTATTAATATGTAGGTAGTATTTCCATAAAAGGGTTGTGGATACACATTTATTACCTTAAACAAACTAAACCCCCTTATTTCTCATGTTTCATTCAAGCATACTGAAGGTATAGTGTTTGAATATTAAATTAGATCTACAAGGAGATTCTTCGACATCTAAGACTCAAAATTTAATGGGAAGTCTCACACAAGGATAAAAAATAAAACCTAAAAAACTTATATCTCTCTAACTAGATTTGAAAATAGTAATAGGACCTGGACTATAGCACCAAAGCCTAAAGTGTCTTATTTTTAGTACTCCTATCCTTTCACTAAATGAAATTTAGATCCTAGTTCATGACACTATCCTAGTCCTGCATAACTAGTATAAGCCTCTATCTCAATCATATCAACCTAGTTTTAAGATATGATACATTTCTCCTCTTTCATTTCTATTTTTATAAAGTTATGAAGGTCAAATAAACTATAAAAATTAGTAGTTAAATTATTTAAATATTATTTATTGATTTATTCAATTTAGAAATTTAACTAAATTAGGAATGAGACTCCAATTTTCTAAAAATAGTTAAATAATTTGGTGAACCTAACTTAGTTCATTTGCACATAAAAACCCTAAAAACCCTATGGAAAATTCCTTCCTAATTTTTCCAGTATTGTTCTATTTTTTTAATTGTATATTTAAATAAAAAATTCAAATTAATTTTTAAAATTCCATAGTAATTTGAAAAAATATATTTTCTTCCAAACCCTAGTTGCATATACTAGATCCCTTTACATCAAGAGTTTTTTCAATATTTTATGATTTTTTACTTGCATATTTAAATCATAAATTCACATTAATTTTTGAATTTCCTTATTATTTTTCAAAACCCTAGTTGCATATACTAGGTCCCATTGCTTTTGAGGTATCACCTTACATATTTGTGAGCTTTGTATCCTTTCTATACATTTTCTAGTTTGTTGTTTTTAGGAATTTACATTTCCTATATTCATTACTTTCCTTCCATATAAATTTTCTTATTAAAAATTATTAAAAACAAATTCAATTAATTTTCAATTTGTTTTCCTACTTTGACAATGGCCCAATACAATAATTATGATGAAACTGATAAATGAGATCTTCAAAAACTATTAACTAAACACCTTGACATGTAAGATGATATGCTTAAAATAATACAAGAATAGAAAAAAAAAGAAAACAATGGTCAATCCTCTCAAACCATAGAGAAACTAGTTTCAAATGACACTAAGGGGGAAACTAGGTCTCAACAACACCCTATAACATCCCAACCTTCCTTTATGATACCACTAGCTACAACTAATACATCTTTGTCTCATGATGTGGTAGCCCTTATGAAAGAGATAAAATCTCTTCAATACAAGGTTCTACATCTTGAGCATTGTTCTTCTAGACCAATGCAAGCTTTGAATTCTTTTGATCTATTATATACACCATTAGCATGCCATATTACTTATACACCATTACCACCAGGTTTTGTTCAACCTAAGCTCACTCTATATGATGGCAAGGGTGATCTAGAGACACATTTGAGAAATTTTAATGTAGCATGCTTGGAATATGTGTGAAATGATTGGATATTAACCAAGATATTTCTATGGAGTCTAAAGGATTATGCTTTACAGTAGTTATATAGTCTACCAAATCAATCAGTAAATGCATTCAATCCTTTAGCTGACATGTTCCTAGATCATTTTAGCATTAACATTGATGATAAGGTTTCCTATGTCTAAGTTGGATACTAGAAACAAAGGTCAAATAAGCATCTCATAGATTATATTTTTCAATATAAGACTATCTTGGCTAATATTACTAGCCCCATGACCAATCAAGAGTTACAAGATCTCTTTAATCAAGGTCTTTTACCAGCTTTTCATGAGTCAATAATGTTTGAAATATTCTCTTCCTTCATTGAGTTATGTCATACACTAAAGGAAAGGGAAGTAAAAATAGTTTCAATGGGAAAACTCAAGTACATAAGTATATCATAAACAATAAACAATTAATAGCAAAGTCCCATATAAATTCAAGGTCAATGATAACAAAAGTAAGAATCAACCCATAGTCAATGCAACTTTAGACCCCCCTCAATGAGTAGTTTTATCAACATCTCCTCGGTCAACCTTTACCAATATACCAGTTTCTCTAGCTAGACTCTTATAGTAGATATTAGAATGTAATATCATATCTCTCCTTCCTAGTTAGGAAGTTGATCCAAAAAATCCTCTTCTATAGAAATATGATTAGAATGCATTTTGTAATTTTTGTAGGGCACCAAACCAAACAATAAATAGATGCATCAGTTTGAAACACAAGATATAAGACTTGATAGATGGAAACATTATTGATTTTGGTACTCTATTTAAGCCTCCTCAGGAAAAGTAAATAGAGGAAAAATATTTGAAAATATTCTCAGATCCTTTCCCACAAAATTCTAAACAAGAGATAGGGGATACATCAGGTGTTCATCATGCATATCATGCACATCCTCAACCAACCACATATCAGTCACCTTTAGTTGAGTTACACCCTTTGAGAAACATGATTGGTGTATATAATTCTATATTTCTATCTAGACCTTTGATCTCCTACTCAGAGTAGGAGATAGTTGAGGATGATTCATATTATCATGCACTCTTTATTAGATATTACATTCATAACCATCCTATTCATAGTGTTTTCATAGATAATGGATATATCATGAACATGTGCACTATGAAATTACTACAACATTTAGGATATTTATATTGATATTAAACCAATGAACATAGTTATCAGTGGATTTAGTGGACACATATAGAGTTTATTGGGTGAGATTTTACTTCCTCTACAAGTTGGTCCAACACATATGACCACACCATTTACTATTATTCCCAGTGTAGGAGTTTTTGATATGTTACTTGGTTGACCATGGATTCAAAAAATTTGAGGAGTACCTTATATAATTCATAGATGCATGAAATTCATTCACACTAATTAGGTTGTTATAGTTGGTAAAGTTCTATTGGAGTTACCACTCCCCACTTCAGAACCATCTTCTACTTTATAGTCACTAGTTTTAGCTTCTCCACTAGTTACAGTTCCTTCTCCAGTCTAGATTCAAATATAGTCAAGGCCTTCCTCACTAGCATAAAGAGTTCATACACTTCCAGAGAGTTCTTTTTCTAAGCAACCATAGTTTTAGGATTCTAGACAACTTTCATTTACAGTGTTCACACCCAGGGTAGTATCATTGAGGTCTCATGCTTTGACACATAGAGGAAATGTTTAGATATCTTCTATTACTACCAAATGGGTCCTTTAAATCCCTAAAATTGCATCCAATTCTAAAATATATAGGGGGAACCCATAGTTATGCTTTACTATAGATATTTTAGAGCATTTATAACATACACAACTTTCAGTGCCACAGTCTCAACCCTTTTATCATGTTCTATAATCATGAATGATTCCTTTCCTTGATATAAGACTCTATGATAAGGAATCTCTTATGAGACTCATCAGTTAGTTTCATCTCTCTTCACCCTTACTTGTATATAGTTTCTTTTTTCTTACTTGTATATAGTTTTTCAATATTTCTTGTACATAATCTCCTAATGATTGATTGTACATAGCTTATCTAAAAATCCAACCAAAAATAATTAAATTTTTTGAAAATTCAAGAACATTCAAATATGTCAAAATACCAAAAGTAATACAAAATTTCAAAATCCAAAAACATTCAAATATCTCAAAATCCAAAAAATATTTCAATTGTATGCACCATCCATGCTTTATATTTCTACTACCATGCTAGACTTATAATTTGCTATTCTATGTTATTATTTGTCTATTTATCTACATTACCATGCTTCACTTTATCTTCTTTGAGTGTGTGTAGTGACTTACATACCCTTTATTTCTTCACTCTACCCATTGAGGGGGCATCCTAATTTTACATTCAAGATGTACATCAATATATTTACCCATTGGGGGCATAATCTACATGACTACATCATCCAAGTTATGTCATTCCTTAACCATACACTCTAGTTATTATGTTGATGTACATTACATATTATCTTACATAGATTACTCTATCGACATTCACTAGTATATAGCACTTGTGTATTTCTTATCATATACCTAGTCTTGTACTCCATGTCTTGTATACTTTCAATTCTTTCTTTGATTAGTTAGATGTGATTGTATTTCTAGAATATTACATGCCTTATTTTATTTCATTGCATAGTTAGATGTGATTGCATTTATCAGTTCCTATTTTGTCTCTAATATGTTCCTTAGGACTTTTTCCAATGTTCTTTACATCTATTCTTGTGTGTGTGTTAGGACATTTTCCAATGTCCTTTGCCTATACTCTTTTATGTACATGTGACCCTTGTACCAGCCTTACATGTTTCAATTTTAGGTGTATGTGGCATTTTAAAATGCCTTGTGTGCTTGCTTCATACTTTGAGTGACTTGTGCCCATATCCCTTATTTTCTTGGCCCCTTGGCCACTCTTGTATGCTTATTGCTTCTTTCCATATGTGCTTATTTTCTTGTTTGATTTTCAATTATTTGCAGTGTCATGATCCACATCATTTATTCTCTTACTTTATTACATGCCATAATGGACATCATGCTTAATCTCTCCTTGAAAACTAATAACTAATATTTCTAGGTTTAATTTAATACATTACACATGTTATTACTTTATTATAACTATATAGGCATACCCCTGTTGATCTAACAATCTTCATTACAAACCATTTTATATCTTGAGACATCATTTCAATTATCATTGTTATATCATGTATTTCATATGATAACACAATTACATGGATATTTCTTCTGAGGTCAATCATTTTAATGTCTTAATTCCTATATTTAAAAGAGGGGGCAACAAATAGGGGTTTTGTCATAGAGATCAGAGCACCTACCAATTAAAAAATTAGTTTTTAGAACACTTAGTACAAAAATCAAAGGTCAAACTAGGTAGAACAAACTACAAACACAATGATGATTACATAATAGTTTCCAATTTTAGTAAAGGATAATAGTGCCAAACATGAACAATAGTGTCAGATAGTAGGGTGTCCTATTTTTGGTGCTCCTATCCAAATAGCAAAAAACCTAGACTTTCTAGAAATAGGTAGAAAAGTAACCTCATCTACAATTTAGCCAATATAGATTAGTTCAAATTCAATAGTTTTAATATAGTTTTTCTTAGAGAATACAGATATAGGGGGCATCATGTGTGGCATGATGGATCTCATTTCAAGTTTTAGATTGGACAGTTGGTATAACTTCTAGATCAAAATCTATGTTTCAGACACTAGTGATTGGGGGCAATGTGCATGGAAAATTTGACTTATTTTCTTTTGATTTTAGTATATTATCTAGGCATTCTCAATAATTACATGCCTTATTTTATCTACAAGTGGTTGGTATCATTTTATAATGGTTTTCATATAGGCATAACCTCCACATTCTTGAGTGGCTTCCACATAAGCCTAGTTTCTAGTTTTAGAGTGGCTTTTATACAAGCCTAATCTCCTCCTATAGTTGTCCAAGATTGACCTAGTTTTCAATATACATTTAGCTATCCATGCAACATTTTCAGATTATAAAGCTTTCATAGGCTTTAGGATCCATCTCATACCACACATATTCATATCGATATCAGTTTATAGCTTCACTTCATAGGGAAATGATGGAGATAAAGGACTAGATAGCCTTTATATTCTTGAACCACCTAATTAGAGGGATTAGACACACAATTATAAACATCAAATAACACATGCATGACTACTTAGCTTCACATAGTAGGTGATGATGGAGCTAAAGTGATAACCTTTGCATTCTTAAGGAACTCTCATGGAATTGAGCACTCAGCTCTATTCACAATATTACTCTTGTTACAACACATACCTAACATTACTTTTCATTATCCATCATCACTCAGCATCATAATAGGTTTTATATTCACCTAGTGAGGTATATTCATTCCTTTTCTTTCCTTTCTCTCTTACCTAACTTTATACATTCTTATTTTAGATAGAGTGTATCTAGTAAGAATTGATCTACTATTTATTTTATCTTAAATATTTACACTTCACAAAGTGATTTATTTATGCACACCCAACATCACACACTTTCATGGGATTTGCCCTTATAGGTAAGTTTAGGTATGCTTTATACTTTTCATTTATCCTAGTATTTCATTTTTTTGCATCACTAGAATAAGGGGGAAAATTTAGCAATATAAAATGTCAAAATTGGTAGCTTGAGTGTGGCTTGTGACACCCAACCCATATGTCCCTCTTGTATGCTCTCATGACCCTTATAGATACCTTTTTTCTTATTCCTAGTCATCTATAGACTTCTAAGACCTAATTTTAGCTCAACCAAGGTATTTTTCCCATGATAATTCTATCCCCCCAAGTCTCATACATATAGGGAAATAGTACCCAACTTGGACTATAGTGTTGAACCCTAGGGTGTTCCATTTCTATCACTCTTATCTAATCACATTTTGAGCGTAGATGATCATTTATTTCTAATTTATCTTCTTCATTGTGTTATCCTAACATGAATACAATTAACCTATGACCAATATATCTTTATAAAATCCCATTCAAAGTTCATTTAGAAGGGGTTGGAAAATATTACAAAATAAATCAAGAATACAAGCAAGACCACTAAATTAAATTTCCATATTCTCTACATATAGCCATCTGATATAGCTTCTAGCATATCAAAACCCTCATACTAGTCCCTAGCTACCTCAAGCACTCTCAATTTGGAATTTTTACATATGTATAACACTATTACATAAACCACATCAAGTGGGAGAGCTACATATGGCTTGATCCCTCTTTGGAGTATTTTTATGCAAGTATCATGCCCACATAAGGGGTGTGGATACATGTTCAGTGCATCTTACACACACTAACCCCCCTCTTTTTCAAGTTTCATTTAAGAATAATAAAGCTCTAGGGTTTGAATATGAATTTAGATCTACAAGGATATCTATTGACACTAAAGACACAAAATTTCATAGGTAGGCTCACATAGGGATAGTGAACAAAACCCAAAAAACTCAGATCTTTGTCACTATTTTGGATGATAATGGTAGGACTTGGACTATAACATCAGACCCTTAAGTGTCTTATTTTTAGTGCTCATATCCTTTCACTAATTGAAATCTAGATCTTGGTTCATGACACTATCCTAGTCCTACACAACTGGTATTAGCCTCTGTCTTAGTCATATCAACCCTATTTTAACATAAATTACATTTTTTCTCTTTCATTACTAATTTTAGAAAGATATGAAGGTCAAATAAATTATACAAATTAGTAGTTAAATTATTACAATATTATTTACTAATTTATTCAATTCAGACCTTTAACTAAATTAGGAATAAGACTCCAATATTATGAAAATAGTTAAATCAATAACTATAAAAAACTTGAACCATAGGAAATAAAGAAACCATAGAAGTACTAGAAATAATTAGAGATGAATAAATAATAAGAACATATGAGACAATAATAACCATAGGAATGAAAATACAATAGGAGAAATAGGTACCAAATAAATGATAGTAACTAAGGAAATAATTAGAGTAGTGTTTATAGTATAAATAACCTCACTTGATCCTCTAGCCTTAAGTGATGCTTTTCCTTTCATCTCCTGGAGGCTAAGGACTTTATCTTTATGTAGTTATTCATCCTCATCCTTAGGATTATTTTCATTCTATATTGATGTTTAATCCACAGTTGAACTTACAAGGGGATTTATTCATGGAAAAGGGTCCCTAGAAGGTCTTGATTTCCTCTTGTAGTAGATTATTTTATTTTTAGCCAAGGGATGAGTCTCTTAAGTGGTGGAAGGTGCAATGTATACACTTTTAGTAACATGAAATTATGAAGAAACAAGAAGACCCATATACTTAGAGTCAAAGGAATTAATTTAAATGAGTTCATGTTTTCCTCCTAAAGAATTTGAGTAGTAGGCATTTATTTCACATCTTGATCTTATTTGACAAAATTCATTACAATTAATGGTGAATCTTGGGAAGGCCCTTATTAAAAGTAACTTGACATAATAGGTGTTTATTTCACACCTTTCTCTTGCTTCATAATTGTGATTATAATGGGTGGTGGTTGGGAGGATGTTCTTTGGTTTAAGGGTTGATGGGTAGGTTAAGACATCCAATAATATATTTTAGCCCATCCACCTAGAGGTGGAAGATTAGTATGTGCCTCTAAAATTATGATGGAGGGATCCTCTTTTATAGATCTTAAATCATATTTTTTCAATGCATCTACCCATGCCCTTCTCATAACCTCAACATTATTATTTTTAATAAAGAAAACAAAATCATGCTTATATAGTTCATGTTGTTAGGGGATGCCTAGGCATGAGATATGCTTTTGGATAAGGCCATGAAGATCCTAATACCTAGGTGGAAAGGATGAAAATGAGTAATATTCTTTGGTTTTTCTATCTTCCATGAAATGCTTCTTGTTTGTTTATCACATCTGGCCAATCATTAGGGAAGACTTGTGGAATATGCCCTTGTGTTTCTTCTTCATGTCTTCATCTATACTCCACCATAGATGATAAGATATTTCCCATTCAACTAATTTATCTAGGACATATTTATGGATATATAAATGGGAAAGCTTGTGTCTCACCACCATGATTATAATAAAGTTTGAGTATAGCCAATAACTTCCCTTGGCCAAAGTGTCTTTTTTATGATTTTTGATACTCAATCTAGGGGATCTTTGTGAATTTACCTCCACACTTGGGCATATACATTCTCAACTATTCTGATGATATTCCTCATGTATGAATAGATGTGGAGGAATGAATAGAAATCACATACCTAATTCTTTATGTAGTTTGGGGATAGGATCTAAAGTGATCCATTATGAATGTAAATGGTGGCCATGAATACATCAAACAGATATGACATCATGTATAAATGGCTACCCAAGGGTATTTTGTCCCTATTAAACATATGTTCTTGGATCTTATCACTAATTATATCTCTCAAGGTAAAAGTGAGCTTTGAGGTCATCCTTAAGTCCAAAAATGGTACCCATTCTAGGTAGAAGTGAATGCTACTATAGGTATACAATTTATTTAGTAGTCCATCCCAATGTGAGTTCCCATCCTAAATTTGGTGATCGACATGGGTTCTTTGGCCTTGAGGGTGATTACCTATTTAGGATTAATACATTTCCATAATGTATTTTTTTTGTGCTTGTTTTATTCCATTATTTAAATTTGTGTCCATCAAATGTGGCATCTGTGATGGGTAGTCTTAGGTATATTTAGAAAGCATCCCTAAGATATAGGTGATAACTATCTTATGGTTTAGGTGGTGTATAAGACCACTAGTAACTCTTCCTATAAAGAACATGTATAGAAGTAGGTCAATGAATGGCATCACATTAGGCTTGGAAGTTCTAAAGTGTCGTTGTTGACACTTTAGTGGTAGTAAGTCAACTACCATCTAATTCTAATTGACCATTATATTTTCCTCATGTGAGTGGGTGTCTACATTTTCTATTACATCCTATAGAGCCATGTAATTAGGAAATTCATCCTTGAACAATTTTGTGTCAAAGATAGTGTCTATGTATTTTTTGGAGTCATTTATAGAGAACTTTGATGGTGATAATACTCCCCTTAACAACTTATATGACAAATAGATTATTAATCTATTTGATCACATAACTATCATCTTTGATTCAACTATTTGATTTATTACTGTAAGTAGTTCCTAACTGAATGCAAATAAATAGGGATTAAAATTATTTTTGGAATGTAAATTAACTTGATGTTGTTATAAATCAATAGGAATGATGTTGCTTTTGATTTCAATCATATATCTTTGAGTATTATAATTTATTTCCAATTCATGTGTCATTAATGCCCAATATCTCCAATCTTGTTTTACTTATTTAATTATAAATATTCCACTTACTTGGTGGGTATGCCACTTAAAATTTCTATACATTTAGATAAATTCCATGATATAACCTTGGACAAGTATCACCCTATATTTAAATTTGTGCAAAATTAGGTGTGCCATGTGGCATGCCTTCAAAATTTGGGTTTTAGAATGTTTGTTGAGACTATGTTAGCCAAATATTGTAATGCCTTAGATGCGATAACTATAAAGATTAAAGTATTAAATATAAATTATTAAAACTAAAATCTTTGAACAAAAGTTACAAAAAAAATTTAAACAAGATTTTTAAAGATCCACAACCTTGGATATGATGAATACAAAAGTTACGATGAACAAGTTTCATAACACATAAATTTTTTGACAAACACAAGTTCCAAACAAAATTTATTATCAAAAGTTTTGATGAACACTTTTCATGAATGTAAATATGTACAAAAAAAATCCAAATTACATGACCTATTAAAACTAAATATTATAAAGAATAAAATTTCCAAAGCTCAACTTCTCAAAGAGCAAAATTACTGAAGTACCAAAATATGGGAAATGCATAACTTTCAAAGAGTAAAATATGTGAAGTCTAAAACTTAGGATTTTAGTTTTGTAGCTCATGTGCATACTTAAAAAACCTATATCTATATATATATATATATATATATATATATCATGAAGAACATTAATAGGTTAGTCTGAATAAATCAAAAAGTGAAACCCTAGGTAACAGGGGGAATTTCCATTGTGTTTATACTAATCAACACACACAACAAAAAAAATTCATGTGAAGAATAAAAAATTTTATAAGTTTTTAGCCTTGTTAAGTGCACATACAAATGTAAATGAAAATATTTTCAAAATAGACCTAAGATTTTCATACTATATTAGGTCTATATTCAAAAATTTAAAAATGGGGTGTGTTGAACATAATATATCCCACTTCTATAGATTTGATCTTCATAATTTTAGGAAGAAGACCAATATTATTTGATTTGTAATATTGGATATCAATTAATTTGTATAAATTATCATTCCCATATATTTATATATTATTCAATCATTTTTTCCCAACTTTGTTTTTGAAGGAGGATATTTTTTTGGTTTTGCATTAGGGTCCCCAATGTTGGGGTTTTATGAGGTTTATGTGTGTTTATTTGGACCTAATTTTTTCTCATGAATTTTAAAAGATCATTGAAACACCTTTTTATATTTAAATAAATAGGTTGTTGGTAGATTTTTATAATAAAAAAATGCTTATGATAATTTATAAACACTTGGGGGAGTTTATTAAGGTGGTTTTGAAGGATGATTTGGATAATAGATATTATGAAAGAACATGTCCAAAATTTAATCCATGAAAACATATTATCCATGTTATTCAAATTATCTCCTCTAATAGATCTTGGATGGAAAATATTGATAATGAATGATTTCCTTTGTTATGATTCCAATGTCAAAAAAATGAATGCAAGGTTATCATGTCATTATTTTAACATAATAGAATCTAAATGGAATACTTATAGATGTGGAAGAAGAAGAATGATAAGTGAATCAATGAGTTATTTTGGAGAAACAAAGGGGTGTTTTATGAAAAATTATATTGGGATAAAGGAATTAATGATGAAGAATTGGTGGCTTCAAGATTAGTAGAAAATAATATAGCTTCTATAGTAATGGATACACTTCTACATCAAATGTTGCATGTTATAAAAAAAAGTTATAGCTTTGACAATAATGGATATATCTTTTACAACAAAGTATATACCTTTTATAGAAATTAATATAGATTTTGTATAAAATATATAAGTTTTACTATAATGGATGTTGGGTCTAAGACAAAGGCTATTTTACACAATAAAAGATGTAGGTTATGTAGCAAAGGATGGTTCTGCAACATATATTGTGGACAATGAAGCTAAAAATTTAAGGTTTATAGTAAAGACTATAGATTTAATGGTGAAGGTTATGGGTATTGTTGTAAAAGATATAGGTTATGTAGTAAAGTCATGTTACCCTTTAGTTTTATCATTTATCCTTTGAGGTAAACATTACTTTAATTCTAATTTGGAAGACATGAAATTACATTCTATAAACTTAATGATTTAGCAAGCTTATGTGGAATATTTCAAACTCTTATTTTCCACCTCATCTTAAATTAATAAGAGGTGTGGTATAAAACTATATTGGAATCATTATAGATGGAGGCTTTAGAGGCTATTTGAGAAGACTCTCAAATGACCTTGAAAAATACGTTTTCCAATAAAATCATATGTGATTTGGTCATGTATTTTTATGGTTTAATATTATACATGAAATATTTGAAATTTTATTGTACATGGTTTAAAATTGGTTTGGTTATGTTTTATCACCATCAGCTATAGAAGATAGTTATGGATTTTATTTTTCCAACCTTGATGTTGTAGAAGATCTAGGTATTGGTTACAGAAGATAATTTGTATGTGTTCTTTTTATTTAAGTTTTTAGCAGTATTTATTCATGTCTTTTTCTAAAAATAAATTAAATATTATGAAAGTAATTTTTGGATATTAATGAAAGGGAGAGGATCCCCCTAAACCTCATTTTAATATTAAAAATACACACACATTTAATAATAATAATAATAATAATAATAATAATAATAATAATAATAATAATAATAATAATAATAATAATTAGATTTATTTTTGGAAATTATATATTTTTTTGTCTTCCTCTAATTCCCAAGAAAAGGTCTCATTTTCATGGTGATGAATACCATGACCCTCACAATCAGCCTCTTTCAATCCATGTGGCCTTTTCAAATCATTCTAGAATCTTAGTCCCCTTTTAGGGTTTTATTATCCAATTCAATATAATTTGTATTTGGAATTTCTTTGTATTATATGGATCCTTTTATAAACATATTTATAATTATTCTCCATAAAATTTTGTTGGTTGTCCCACAAAGCCACTTATATTTATAAACTATTGGAATTATTTTGCTCATGGATCATGATCATATGTGATCATATTAGATTGATGTAAGTTTTTAACTGTACATAATCCATAGATTCTATTTCTTTGATTTTTTTGGGTAAAAAATTACACTTCAAGAGTAATTCACTACTACATTGTTGCACTTCATTCATCAAGTTTTGTAACTTCTTTCCTATAAATATTTTATTTCACATAACACTATGTATACCTATAATTTTTTTATTATTGATTATGTGACTATTTTGGTGAGAAAAATTATACTTCACTACTTCCACTATTGATTGGATATTTCTTATTTGATGTATTGAGTATGAACTAACATTATTTTGTTAGTTACCATCACTCTAAACATTTATTTATAGGTTATTCATTTACTTTAATCATTGGAGGCCAAATTTAATATTTTTTGGAGGAATGTTAAATATTCATATCATTAGTAGAATTTGGAAAATAAATGACTACATGACTAAAAATTTTAGTCACAAAAACTAAAAATGTAATGAAATGACTAATTTGGTCATCGACTAAAAAAATTATTTAGTCATATAAATAAAAATGACTAAATAGTTATGCAAATACAAATTAGATGAAATTTAGAAAAACTATTTCTGGCAGGAGTGTATTGTGCATGATTCATTATTCATTGAATATTTCCTCAATTTGTTAGTTGGTAATTAGCTTGGCACTGAGGTATTTTGGGTTATAGAAGCTACTTACATGGGTGATAAATCTTGTTTGGAGAGGACCTAGAGACTTCTAAAAATGTGGGTAAGGAATTCAAAGTTTGTTACAAATAATTTTAAGTTGGTGAGGCCTTCTGTAGTGAAGTCAGATTTGGGGATACTCTCTATAGCAAATTTAAAGGTAATTTGAAACCCTCATTACATTAAACATAAAATCTATAGCTTTTTGATTGGTAACTTATAGTAGTTACATAGGCAACTGAGTACCAGAACCATATAGGTAGTTTAAGGTTTAGGGGACTATTTTTTTAATAATTTTCTCTATGCATTTTAGAGCATATGGGATTTAAACTTATAACTCAAGTGAAACACTACCTTCTTCTAGTCATTGGAAGAATTCCATATCCTTAAAGCACATAGGAAAACTATAGAGTTGGCACTGGAGATTTTATTTATGAATTCAACCCAAATGACATTTCCTAATGCCTCCATTAAGGTTTGTTGAGACAAATTTAGTTCATCATGCTCAACATGAAGAACCCCAATGTTTTTTAATAATTCAATGGGTACTTCTTCTCTACTCTTCTTCAAAAGAGACTTTTCTATCTTAAGAGAATCTAAGGCTACATTGAAGTCTGATGATATTAATAACTCACCCATCTTGATAAATTCATATGCATCATGTGGATATATGAAAGTTGCCCTTCTTAAAATTCCAAAAGCCTTATTTTCCTACCCTTGCTAAGCATATCTATGGCCTAAAAATTTTAAGCTCTCATAGTTATCAAGGTGGACCTCTAGAACCTTTTTCAAAATTTGAGAGAGAACTCTTAAGATCTCCTAGATTCAATTAAACCTATCCACAAAATCCTATGGCCTTTGTCTTTCCTTGACTGATGCTATGTAGTAGCTACTAGTGGTGTCATAATCACCTTTACTATGATAATATTGTGCAAGATTATAATATGAATGAAATTTCATAAGAGGGTGGTCAACTAAAATAAGAGCTATCTTAGTCAACTGTTCTACAAGAAAATGCGTCCCTGTGAAGAAAAAATGGTTTGATAAATGATTCAATGCCATTTCATACTATGAGTATAATTCAAAATATTTATTCATCTTCTCCATTCCTTCATGAACACTACCTTTTTCACTAATTGTGAGAATATTATGAGTAAAAAAATGCAAAAAATTGATGACAAAGATTTATGTAGAGGTAGAACATCATTTCCTAATGGCTCCATAAAAGTTTGTTTAGCCAACTTTAGTTCATCATGCTCAAAATGAATAACCCCAATGTTTTTTTTAACAATTCAATGGGCAATTCTTCTCTACTCTTATTCAAAAGAGTCTTTGGTGTCTTAAGAGAATATAAGGTTGAACTGGGGTCTAATGATATTAATAACTCACCCATTATGATAAATTCATGGGCATCACATGGATCTATGTGAGTTGACATTCTTAAAATTTCCAAAGCCTTCTATTGGTTCTCAAATTTATAGTATGCAAAACCTTAAAAGGATGCCAAGATTTATGATTAGGTTATGTAACCAATTTGGCCAACTGACAAAATAAACCCAAGTGGTTAGGATTCTCTACACTTTAGGCTCTACTTTGCCCAGGTGGGTGTTACCTTATATTCACTAATTATTAATTAATCCTCAAGTTTTTTGGTGACTTCAAAGTAGATTAAGGGATTTATGTAATTTTGTCAATTAAATCATCTAATTCACCCTAATCCAAATTGGCATGTGATTTGAATTAGATTTTTTTTAATTTTCTATTCTACTATTACTCCTACTCCTACACAAAAAAATGGAATTTTTGAATATGATACAATGAAATGATTCTGGAAAAGAATTGATCAGTGCCTTTCTCAATAATTGGGTGATAAATTATGTTCACATAAATATTTGTGATCTCTATCTAGCCATAACTAAGATTACTTGGCATGGGATTATCTATGACTTGCATAGACATGCAAGATTATAATTACTTAGATATTCTTAATTATCCAAATTGAATCCTCTAAGTTATAGTGATCTATTCAATGGAATTTAATCCCTACTTGAAGAAACCCAATTAGATAAAGCACCCAAAAATAACAAATGTGTTTTTAAGAACTAAACATATACTTTATATCTTAATTCAAATAATAAGGAGAAACAAAAATGAAGACAACTAGATAAATTATAGCATGAATATTCAACAAGAAATTGAGAACTAGATATATGGCACCAAAGAAATGTGGTTTGATTTTATTGATATATGTTTGAAGAGTAGGCCTTATAGTGTATTTTTTCAAAAATCAATTCCAAGAGAGCTTTCCCAAGGTCTTTGTTTCCTTCTTATAGGGGTGAAGGAAGCTACAAACTTTAGACCTTTCACATTCCAAAAAAATGACTTTTCATATACCCACCCCTTAATATGACCTATTACAAGATTAATTTTTGACAAATATTAAAAACACTACCAAATATATTTTTAATACATATTATAAAACATAAAAATAAGAAAAATACAAAACAAGAGGATGTCCAAGATTTGTTGGTGCCATGTTGACACCATCTTGATGCTCATTACTCCTTTGCATACTTGGCCTGCTTATTCTTTAGTTGTCAAACACTAATTCTCCCATCGATACACTATGAAATCATTAGGCTACTTTTATTCTTAGATCTAGAGTAGGTTAGCTTGGGGATCTTTCCATATTTTATCTAATAACACTTTGAAATCAATGATGAACTTTGAATATCTATCATCTATAGCAATTACTCTATCCAAAATGACATTGAAAATGAGAATATTTATGTTTTGATATTTTTTCAAGAAATCAATGACTTGAGAAACTATTTGACCATATTCACTTTTCCATGCATCAAAACCTTTGATATTTTTATCCTCTATTAAAATGGAAGGAATAAATTGGTGTTTAAAGGTAGTAAAATAATTAATCTTTGCCTACATTTTCTAGGTCTCACCATTCACACACCAAAACTCATCCAAGATCATTTTCACTATCTTCTCTATTGGCTTGAGTGAGGCCAGAGCACCTAGATCTCTTTTTAGAACTTTAAACAAGGTTAGTAATGTATTGTGTTTAGGTTGTCATTTCTTGTATATTGGATCCAAAATAGAAAGATTGACCTTCAACTGATCAATGGCCTGAGATAAGGAAGAATAGTATTCATGCACATCCCCCAACTTGTCAACAACCAATTTTACTCAATATTCCAAAATATTCTCAAACACCTCAAGGATTTTAAATTCAGCCTCATCCTTTGCCTTCTCATTTTGATTTTTCAAATCTTAAATTTCTTTCTCCAACTTCAACTTTAATGCATTCAACTAATCAACTAGGACTGTATTATCACTAGTTATTTGTAGCACAGGGGATTTATATGGCATAATCACTTGGATTTAATAAAAAACACCCTTTAACTACTACTTTAGTTTGACATTTTACAAATACATCCTATTCACTTCATCATTCATCTAAATTTGAGTTTTTCATAGTCGAGCAATCTTTGCTCCATTTTCTTGACAATAACTTGTGTGAAGATTACAAACTGCATAGTAAGGGTGGCATCTTCAAGCATTGATGTATCTTAAAATGTTTTCACCATAGTTTTTCCCCTCAACTCCTATACTACATCAAGAAATATTCACTTTTTGGTGTTCTTCTATGTGGCCTATATTGCTAGAGTCTCTGTCTTTGGGTTAAACCCACAACCACTAACACCATTCTCATAATCAAACTCAAAAACCATCATGGGGTCATATTGATTTATCACTTGGTCCAAAAAAAACATTTTATTCAATTCAAGGCTAGGGATGATCAACATATTACTCTTCAAAACCATTTGTCTAGCCTCATCAAGGTTGACATTTATTTCATTAATTTTCAAATCCTTGAAAGTCTATGTCACAATTTGATCATGTTGAGATTCATCAGCACCCATTTTATTTATTTCCACCTTTTCTTCAAATTCTTTCATCTTCATTTTGAGCCAAAAATATTTAAATTTTGGGATATTGATGAAGTCATCATCCTCAATGAACCTAATAGAAGCCAAAACCCTTTCATCTTCTTGTAGTTCAAGCTCACCTTGTACCTATTCATCCATTCTTATTTTTGGTTTGTGTGCTTCTATTTCTTGACCAATAAGGGGTTGATCAACTTCCTCTTCCTCTCCCATATGCCTAAAAATATTGGCCACCTCCTCAAAGTCACCAACTCCTTCAATAATTTCATATGGAACTAGTGGAGAAACATCATCAGTCTTTTGCCTTTTTATAGGTGGTGAATCAGGAGCAGCTCGATATTTCATTGACATTGCATTTAGACCAAGTTTTAAATCATAACTCCAATTATATTTTTGATAAGGAGGTTGGTAGCCTTTATAGGCTCCTTCTCAGACTTGCCATATATTTTTTCAAAATTATCAATTATCAAATCTATTATTTTCAAAGGGTCAACTTTAGCAAAAAATCCTAAAAGATTAGGGTTTTGTTTTCTTTTGTCATCCTTAATCTTCTTCAAAATTTCCCATTTTATTTTCCTATATATACCTCTTCAAAAGTGACACAATTTCTTATCACATCCTCATCAAAATTGATTTTATGGGATATCCACATCCTAGTAAGGATGACTTGTCTAACAAAGTTCATGTGACCCTCTAGATCACAAACCATTTCTATCCCTAATTTCAAAGAATATTTAGCCTTCAAATAGGATTACAACTCCTCTAAAGTATTTTTACCAATGTACCATTCACCAAACACAATGGAATATGGAAGAAATGTGCCCTTATTTTGTTTTCTCATCACATATTTCTCCATCTAGAACCTACCACATGAATTCAATAAAAAAAATTCCATTTGGAAAAAATTTTGGTAACATATTGGGTGGATAAGTACACCCATATACTCTGATTATAGTATGTTCAAGCAAGAAATACCAATTATCAGAGTTATGTTTGTGACCCTATTCTAGACTATAAGAAAGAGGCCTCAACATTTCTCTGACCTCTTTGGTTAATCTCAAGGGAATTCATTATTATGACTAAGAAATTATCATGGAACACAACATAGTTATAGTTCTGACAATGAGTATCCCATTTATAACACCAACATTGTGTAGGAAATATCTATCTCTTTTAATCAATCATGCTCAAGTCCATCCTAATAGACCAATTCATTTTTTTCTAATACAAAATTAAATGACACAACAAAGAATAATATTTTAAATCCATATGTGTCTTATTCTCCCTTATTTGAAAAAATCTATCATGCAATTTATTCTCAATAAATGATGAAAAATCATACTCAACATTAACCTCTAGGTTTTATATTCTCATGGCCATCATAATCATGCCAACTAGCATTATATCTTGGGCATAAATTCATATAACTTGACATAAATCAAAATATGTCATTTTGAAATACACAACAAAGCCATCAACTAGAAAAGGCTCAACTATAGTGGTTAGGATTGAAATCCTTCTATTATTGTCCCCTTTCCTCATGTACATGGGAAACTCATCACTCTTATGTGTATTTCTCAAATTGGTATATTCTTGTTCACTATTCTTCAAGTCAACTTTTGTGAGGGCTTGTTTTTTGAGCATGAAGCAATCAATGATTAAATTTTTATCCACAACCACTAATTATGACCCATTGGGCAGCTTGGTAGTTTTGGTGGCTAGATGATAGTGTCGTGACAATATCCTAATAAAATACACATCAATGAATACATGTATCACCACAAGTGTCAGGATCCTACTCTCCCCAATAAGAGTATATATATGATTACCTTATATTAGCAACTAAACATGGAATTATACCAGAATCAATAAGTAACTAGAAATATGAAACAACACAGGATATGAGAGACAATACACTATCTTGTATTAAATACTCAAAAGAAAATACAATAAAGAAGATGCCACTTCTTATTCCACCTCAAAGGCTTGCCACACCTCAAGACCTTCTTCCCTCTCTCTCTCGATCACAACAATCAACTCAAATATAGAATTGATGTTCACCTCTCCAACTAATCAGTAACACGCTGCCAGTACACTAAATACACAACCATACTCCAAGTACATCTCCTACTCTCTACTATTACCTACAAATCACTAGGCCTTACTCACCATTGTAGATCTCCAAAAGAAGCCATGCACACCCGATGACCAAGATCATACATACACGAAGAACCCCTCTGATTCTCCAAACCAGTACCCACACTTGGTACTGTGGCACTAGGAAGAACACACCATTGCTCTCTTACTCTCTGAAGGAGCTTATTTGCTCTCTTACTCTCTAGCACAAGTTTAAAATACAGCCTATGAGTCTATTATATAGATCTCATGCATACAATAATTAGACTTTCTTAATTACAATAATTAGACACGCAACTCAAGACTATAATTAGCCTTTAACATGTAAACACTCAGTTCAACTAACTAACTGTTCATGTAATGAATAGTTCTGGAACACACAGGTGACCGACGTCAGTCCCTATCTACCTAGAGATGACTAATGTCGGCTGACCTTCTACCGATGCCAGTTGTCTTCAGCTCACACTTGCCAATGTTGATTTCATTCTGCACTACAATCTGCCAATGCTGATCTCCCTAGAACTCAACAACCTTCTCCATGTTTGCAATAGTTGAAGCTTTTAGCTCCACAACCTAACAATCTCCCACTTGGAGATAAATAGCTGCAACTATACCTATACCTGTACATCGTCTAATTTATTCCTGGCTTGTATCCCTCTTCAAGCTCAATCCTGAAGACCACCCACCACACACCCTGTGATGTCTTTCCTATCATCCAAGTAACCTGCCACATCCGAACCTACATATCCATGTAGTGAAGTCCTTGACCCTGCATAACATGTTAACCTGCTGCTAGTCCCTCTCAAGTACCTGAGAATCTAACTTCCCCAAATTGGCTCCAAACTCTCTGACAGCTCCCACTGCTTGGGAAAACTCATGCCTACACTAGACCTTATGTGATTTCAAACCCTATTCTAAGCTATGCTTGAACTGTCCAGTCCTTGGTGTGCTTACCGATTCTGCATCTTGAACCTCGCTAACACCATCTTCACATCAGCTCCCACTGGAGACAAAATATCCATGTCTCTTATGCCAAAGAATTTTGCTTCTCTAAATTCTTCATGACATACCTCTAAACTAACTTTACCTTTAGCTCAAAAAACTCCCTGTATGTACAAACCTGCTAGCAAACCATCCACATACAGTAACAGGATAATGTTGCAATCATCATCCAACCTGGTAAAGACAAACACAATAGTTACACTGACATTGACTGAAGCCCTGCTTTGTCATCCACCTATCAAAACATGTACCACTGTCCTGCAGCTTCCTCAAGACCATATACCTTGGCCTTCTATCTCACGTATCCATCCACTCTCTTCTTTATCATGGGAATCCATCTATTTTTTAGTGCTTTCTTCCAGCTGACAACTCTACCAACAAATACCTGTTTGGTTCTTTTCCAAGGACTCACACTCCTCATCCATGCCAAGCTCCCACTGTATCTGGATTCTACCTGCATTGCCTCTTCACATCTTCCTAGTTCTCGACCATCAGTAAGTAATATAAAGAAGGTGAAAAATGAATATGAGGTCCACTTACCCTTTTAGTCCTCCATATGGGCATTTGAGACTTGTTGACAGCTTGCTGTCTACCCAATATCCGTTCCTGTGACCGATCTCGGCCATCTCCCAATCTGCTCCCGACCTACGTTAGTTCCCTGCAACTGACCCTATTTGTCAATGTCGATCTCCTGATTGACACCGGTGTACCTATTACCGATGTCAGTCACTATATGACTGATGTCGATTCCTGCTACCCAACACCATCGACTCTGCTAATCTACACATGACCGATGTCGGTGCCTATCTGTTCGATGTCAGTTCTTTCTGACTAATGCCGGTACTTGTGTTCACCTGTGAGTGATGACTTTTTACCTGCAAGCTCCTTTTGGGTCAAACCCTTGTCCATATCAACATAGCCCTACTCAAAATAATTTAGTCCCCATAGCTGATCTCTATCCATCATCTCCTCCATGAACACCAAGGCTTTCCAGTTCTTAAGTTTATCAAAGATATCTATCATTTGCTTAAGAACATGCATTCCCCTCCTACATATGTAACCAAGCCTACAAAGCCACATCTCTATAATAGAAGGTGAATAGGTAATATAAGTAGATAGATAAAGGATACCTACTTTCTTACCACCGTCTAATTCAAGTGCATCCGCTATGAGAGTTACTGTGCATCTCTCATCACCCAAATTTCCTAAAGAAATTAGACTCATCTCCAAGACTGGTACCTGCATGACCTCCTTCAACACCTGTGTGTTATCCATCTATAATTTCAGCATCACTTCCCCTTTGCCAATCATTTGACAAGGCTCTCCAGGTCCTAAATAAATCTCTCTAAAGTCTCCAAAGACATACCCATGAAAAGATGCTCTATTTCGAGTTGAATGGAAAGAGGCAAAAGAATCTGTAAACCAAGATTCTACTTTATCTAGAGCATCTTGTGCAACATCCCCTGCAACATCTTCTTCTCCCTGATGATCTACTACCAACCAACAATCTTTCTTTACCTGCTCTTTCTTTCCATCAATCAGACCATTTGTGCTATTCAGTTTCTCCATTTGTAGCTTACTTTCTTCTGCCATTGCTATACTCCCACTCAATCTGAAACCCCTGAGAGTGACCTATAATCAACAAACACTAACTAAATCTGAACCACTTGTTAGTAACCCAACCAAAAGCTCTGATACCAACTGTCAAGATTGGTATCAACCTGGTCCACCTGCTCAACCTGCTCTGATACCAACTGTCAAGATTGGTATCAACCTAGTCCACCTGCTCAACTTGCTCTGATACCAACTGTCAAGATTGGTATCAACCTGGTCCACCTGGTCAACCTGCTCTATTACCAACTGTCAGGATCCTACTCTCCCCAATAAGAGTATATATATGATTACCTTGTATTAGCAACTAAACACAGAATTATACCAGAATCAATAAGTAACTAGAAATATGAAATAACACAGGATATGAGAGACAATACATTATCTTGTATTAAATAATTAGAAGAAAATACAATAAAAAAGATGCCACTTCTTCTTCCACCTCAAAGGCTTGCCACACCTCAAGACCTTCTTCCCTCTCTCTTGGTCACAACAATCAACTCAAATATAGAATTGATGTTCACCTCTCCAACCAGTCAGTAACACGCTGCCAATACACCAAGTACACAACCATACTCCAAGTAGATCTCCTATTCTCTGCTGTTACCTACAAATCACTAGACCTACTCACCATTGTAGATCTCCAAAAGAAGCCATGCACACCTGATGACCAAGATCATACATACATGAAGAAGCCCTCTGATTCTCCAAACCAGTACCCACACTTGGTACTATGGCACTAGGAGGAACACACCATTGCTCTCTTACTCTCTGAAGGAACTTATTTGATCTCTTACTCTCTAGCACAAGTTTACAATACAGCCTATGAGTCTATTATATAGATCTCATGCATACAATAATTAGAATTTCTTAATTAAAATAATTAGACACGCAACTCAAGACTATAATTAGCCTTTAACATGCAAACACTCAGTTCAACTAACTAATTGTTCATGTAACGAATAGTTCTGGAACACACAGGTGATCGACGTCAGTCCCTATCTGCCTGGAGGTGACTGACGTTGGCCGACCTCTTGTCGATGTCAGTTGTCTTCAGCTCATAAATTTTACCACTAGCTTACAATACCTTCTCTAAAATATGAAAATAAATAGAAATAACATATATTGTATAGGGTGTTACATAAAATTTATGTGAAAAATCTGACCCTAGAAATGTGCAATTATAGTTATGATTATTATTGATTTAACATTTGGATTTGGTGGGATATGGTTTCCATGACAAAAAAAATTCTCCTAATAGGGTTCTCGAGTAGATAATTCATTTGTTTCGATTCATATGTAATTTATATAGTTAAATTTTTGACCTAGAGTGTCAAGGAAAATATATGGTAAATCTAGAGTGTGAACTCTAGAGAGTTAATATCTCAAACTATGTATATTAGGGTTTGGGTGGATAATGTCCATTGACTAACCCTTTAACAATGAGACAATGTGTGATAAAATAATAAAAATAATTAGAATATTGAAATAACAAAATGTGTGTCTCATATATTATGAAAATGTTCAAAGTTAACTGTGTAATTGATAATACTTATGTGTGAAATGAGTTACAAGACTTATCTATTTATAAGTGAATTTGAATTTGAATTTGATAATTTTAATAGACAATAAATGGTCATGAAATGTGATGAGATTATATGTTATTATACCAAAAACATAAAATAACATAATAACTATTATGAAACTTTAAAAAGGTGGTTTCCAAATTTAAAAATCAACCACAATACTAATATCATTCAATTTAAAAAATTTATTATACATATAGATATATAAACAAAACTTAGGGAACCATTTTAAAATACCTTAAATCGGCCCCACCCAATCCACTAATCCCCAATTAAATATAGTTTCCAAGTTCATTTCATAAAAGTCAAATCAAAGGTCATCCATCCAACTCATATAAAGTTATAGTAACATTAAGATACCTTACCACACATACATCATATTTATTAAAATAATAGTCTACCCTTACTACCATACCACCATTTATCTTCTTGTCCATTGTGGGGCTACGATGAACCTTTACTATTTGCTCTTACCGCATCATTACATGTCAACATTTTGTTTCTCATAGGGTCATGGTGAAATATTATATGCTACTCAAACTCTTTCCACCATCCCAAAAATTAATTTTGAGACCTATACAAGGATGCAATAACTAGTCTCTATATAGCACAACACCGTAAGTGAAGTTTCTACATTTTGTGTGGAAGTAGTAACTATATTTTCACTTCCTTTGGTTATTGCACACCTGCCAAATCTATTTGAATATACTTTAGGTCTGTGGTAAGAGACAAAAAACACATCAATGATTAAAATACAAATTTATTTCACATGGACATGATATGGGATGCTTATGAATGACTCTTAGAATAATTTTAAAAGGAATATGGACTCTTAAGATGAATTTTATGTATTTTGGAAAAAATGGCTCAAAGAAATGTGGTCTTATAGTGATGGAATGCCATGATAAGTGAATTTTTATGGATTTTCATGGCATTCCATCACCATGAGACCACATTTCTTTGAGGTATTTTTTCAAGTAGTTCACTACATTGTCTATGCTATTGCTTACTATTATGCTTTGATAGTTTTTTTCCAAGCATCAATAGCTTGTTCGAAAGCACTTTTTTTTAGGCTTTTAGCCATAGAAACAAGGTAGTGAAATATTTGATAAAATTATTTGGTAGACATGTAGGAAAAATGTGGTAGCATAGACACAACAGTGAACTATTTGAAAAAATGCCTCAAAAAAATGTGGTCTCATGGAATTCCATGATAAGCAAATGTAATTAGCAGCTGCTCCTAGTTATTAGTTATAAAATGTGAATTAATTACATAACTTCTGAGGTTGACTTTGTAAAAACTATATTGTAATAGAAATTTTGTCATCTATCAACATCTAGTTATTAGTTATGCAATGTGAAGTAATGCTTTGAGTTTGAAAGATGTGCAATGCAGTGTAATTAGCAATTTGAATATAAACTTAAAAAAAAAATAAAAAATTATAATTAATTAGTTAAAATCTATATTTTATTTACCCTCTATAAATATATTTCTATGGAAATGCATTTCAATTTAAAAAATAGTTTGTCTCTTAGTATATAATTTTTTACATTGTTTTTAAAATCTGATTTTTTCCCAATATTTTAAAAAAATCTTGAACTTTTTATTTTCAAATATTTTACCCAAAATATTTTTGTTTCTATGTGTATAACATTACATATGGCTCAATGTCGAAGTTTGACTATAGATCAATACCATGCATTTGATGAGAGAGTAGCCGATGAGAGGGACATGGACAAATATCCATGTCTATGTAATGACTATCTTGGTGGAAAGGTGAGAAAAATAAATCTGATTTATAAAAATATGATAAGATATGGGAATAGTGGTATAATCCCTTGGGATTACAATTATTATGAAGATATGATAGAATTTTAGAGTGTGAGAGATGAAGAGGAAACAAACATAGATGAAGTGGAACCAAACATAGATGAAGAGGCAACAATGTTAGATGAAGGGTTTGAAGTTGATAGAATGTTTAATGAGGGTCTAAATAATGATTGGGACAAGTTGATGGAGGATGATTTAAAATCTATTTATGCTAATTTCAAGTTAAGTGATTTGACAATAATCCTTCAAATTCTTAACTTACAAGTGGTGTTTGGTTGGACAAATGAGAGTGTAGATCAATTATTGGCATTATTAAGTTCATTGTTACCACATGACTCCACATTACCAATAAAATGAAGTCAATGTAAAAATAAAATCACTAATCTAGGATTATAGTATGAAAACATCCACACATGTATGAATGGTTGTGTATTATTTCATAATAATCTTGCAAGTGAGAGTGAATGTTTAAAATATCATGAAGTGAGGTATAAATAAAGATTGAAATTATTTGTGGTTCCTAGAAAGGTTCTTCACCACTTTTTGATAATGACATGATTACTCAATGTATAGGTGCAGAGACATTGCTAAACTTATGTAATGGTATGCCCAAAATAAGAACATTGATGGAAAATAATGACATGTGCCTGATTCTAAGATGTGGATGGAATTTGATAATAGATGACCTAATTTTTATCAAGATCCTCATAATATAAGGTTGGGTTTGGATCTAGATGGGGTGAACCCATTATTAGATCAAAGTAATAAATGGTAAACTTGGCTAATGTTTTTAATAAATTATAACTTGCCTCCATGGTTTGCAACTAAACCATTTTTATTAATATTATCATTGATTATACCAGGAAAGAAAAGTATGACTTTAGATACAACCAATGCTTATCTAGAGCCATTATATGATGAGTTAATGGAATTATGTAAAGGAATTGAAGTAATTCAATATTTAAGGGATGGTCATTCAATCAAATTCACTTTAAGAGCTTCTTTATTATTTACAATTCATGATCTTCCTACATATAACACATTGTCTAGTCTTAGTGTTCATGGATACCATGGATGTCCTACTTGGAACTTTAAGGATTTTATGAGGCACTCAAGAAGTTTGAATAAGTATATTTATTATGTAAATCTTGCTTACCTTAAACTAGATCATCCATATCATTAACAAAAAACATGTTTCAATGGTCAAGAAGAGAATCATGAAGCACCATTGCTAATAATGGGTGATTACATTATTGAAAATGGACAAAAAAGAATGTCATTTGTTGAAAATGATGGGATTTCTAGTAGTATATATGATCCATGTAATGAAATTAGTGTAAAATGGTTGTGTATATTATATAAGAGGCCATACTTTAAGGATATAGCCATTAGGCATATTGTTGACTTTATGCATACTGATAAAAATATATCCTATGCTATTATAGAAACTCTTTTTGGTGTTTTTGATACTATTTCATCATGTCAATACTTTTGACAACTAAAAATTCATCAAAATATTTGGGTTAAAAATTTGACGATGAAAAATATAGAAAACCTAGTACTCCTTATGTTTGGATAAAGGAACAATGTGCACAATTCTTATAGTTGATGTCTCAAACTTATTTTCCCACTAGATATATAAGTAGTAGTACTAGAAGCCAAACTGACATTTATGGCTTAAGAGGCCTTGAGACCCATGACAATCATGTCATAATTGAGAAAATTTTACCTATTATGGTAAATATATCAAGTTTGGAAATGGGTCCAAGATTGGAAATTATAAGGTTGGGCCTAATATCAAAGAGAATGAGTTTACATGTACTAGATCCATCAAACATTGATAGTTTGAGGGAGGAGGTTGTTGAAGTCCTTTGTCTATTAAAACAGGGATTTCCACCAATAATATTTAACATTTATATGAATCTTTTGATACATCTAGAATATGAACTAGAGCATTTTGGCCTATTAAGAATGAGATGTATGTATCCTATAGAATGATATATGAAGGTTTTGAAAAAAAATCATACTAGGGTAAAACCAGAAGGCAACATGTCTGAGGGATATTCAATGCAAGAGGCCATGGGATTTTGCATTGAATATATGAAGTATTTTTAAAATGTGAATTATCATGTATGGGATGATGATGAAGATGAGATAGTTACAGGTGAATTATTAGAAGGAAATGGATGTCACTTCAAGCTATCACATCAAGAAAGAAGTGTGATACATGCCTATATTCTTCAAAACACATGTTCATTCGATAAGTGGCTTAGGTAAAATAAATTTTACACAATAATTTATTTACTCAATTGCATTTACACATTTATATTATTTATCTTACTATTTTTAAGTTAATATTCTATGTAGAAAATATGAATAAGCTAATCAAGCTTGGATGCAACATCGACCTCAAAAGTGTAGATGTCATGCTTTGATTGGAGGTGGTTCTTTTCCAAATTTTGAAGAATTGATTGCTAATGAAATCAGTGATGTAAAATAAGAAGGTCAAGATATAACAATGGAGGAAAGTGAGATTTCACAATATCCAAATTTATGGGCTATGTATTTTAGTGGAATGTGGGCCTATGGTAGTCATTCATGAGTGGAATAAAAAGACAAAGGAAAGACAAATTGTGATTGTATCGTTAGTTCTAAATTTCTTCATGAAAATGAGAAGAAATTTTATGTTGGATTCATCAAAGAAATTATTCAAGTGGATTTTGGTGATAATAGTCTTATATTATTAAAATTTAAGTAGATCCAACCATCTGTAGTAGAATCTGATGAGTATGGATTTGTATGTGCAAATATAGGACAATTTTTATCAGAGATGGATGAGTCATATGTTTTACATCTTTAAATGAACCAATCATTTCCATTTCATGATGTAATAATCCTAGGATGGTTGTATTTCATTCAAACCAAGTCTTATTCCAAACAAAAATTCATGGAAGTTATTGATATAATGCTTGATGGGCAATATGTTAATTTACAAGAAACATTCAAAGAAGTGGATGAAGATGATGATGGAGTATTTGAAGAAGAGATTTTAATTAACAATGAATATATTGGGAGAGATAATTCATTACATGTCACAAATGAGGATGAGGAAGAAAACCAATTAGATGTAGATATGAGTGATCAAGATTCATAAGTGTCAATATCCAGTTGAAACAAGGGATAGTCATATCAATAGTCTGATACCTATAATTTTAAACATCTTTTTGGTTTTTGAATACAAATTATTTTTAATATATAAACTAAATTATATTTTAAGTGTCCATTTTAACTTATGAACTCAATAAAGTTTTACTAATTCAGGTTATTGATTTATACATTATTGTTTATTTGGACTTCAAGAAATGAGGAAAAGGATTATAAGGCACAAATTAGTCGATGATAGTGATCATAATACTAAAATTTCATTGAAAAATTATGAGTGCTTCCATATAGAAAAAGTGGCCAAGAATAATGAATATTTATCATGTCTTGGTTTGACAAACAAGAAAGTTATAAATCCACTAAGTAGTATATTACTTGTTTAATAGTGTTTAATGGAATCTTATAGGCAAGAGATTTATGCATATAAGACATAATATGATTTTTTTTGTTTTATAGGAAATAAAAAGAGTGCAAAAAAATGTAGAGAAAAAATGAAAGGAAAGAAAAAATACAGTGCCACCATCTCATAGAAGCCAATGCATTTGTGATTCAACAAATGCAATTGGTGAAAATAATAGTTATAAAAATGTGCAACCTGATATACCATATGATGATGTGTAGCCCGATATATAAAATGGTGATGTGTAGCCTAATATAAAGCATGGTGATATGAAACATCATGATGATCTCTTAGCACAAAGTCTAAGAGAGATTATTGAAAAAAATAAAAGCAAAGGAACAACAAGTTTGCAGATGATTTATTCAACATTAAAGGATGTGTTTGAAGTGAAATATATGAAGACCAGTACTAATATACTTACTTATGCCACACCTGACATGGCCAAGGAGCATGAAGTTTGAGTTAATGAAATTCATGAAGAGATACCACTTTCATCTGATGTGCTTCAGAGTGAACTTGTTGCATCTAGAACTTTTGATGGAACTAGTGGATCAGCCAAAAATACTGGTAGTGGTTTAATAGAACATGTGTCTAATTTTGTGAAAAGACAAATATTGAGTTACTATTTATACATATCTATAGAGAGGAATGCAAAAGAAATAAAATTAAAAGGAAAGAATCCATTATTGGTTTAAGTATCAAGAGATGATGAGCCCATTAGGCCAAATGCTAAAAAATGGGCCCCTGAGTTGGGTGTAAGATGTAGGGCCCATTTGAATATTTGAAAGTCAAGTTTTGTAGAGAAAGATCCATGAATTATGGAAAATTTTATATAAAAAATGGAAAATTATTTTGAGACTACTGGTGGATAAATCTCTAGAAAATATTACAAGAAAAAGATGAGAATTTTGATCAACAATTTTAGATATAATTATAGAAAACCAATCATGGAGGGAAAAGAGAGGTTAGACTCTAGTATATCTCCCAAATAGTGGGAGGAATTGAAAGAAAGTATGCATTATAAATAATATTTGGCAAAGATTAACAGATGCAAGAGAGTAAGAGATAATGTGAGGGATGGATATACATTTGGCCGAGGTGGGTTGCAGGCCAAAATGGAAAAATTTACAATAAGTGTATGGATTTTTAGTCCAATTTACATTGTGTTAATTTTTTTGATTTGTTAGTAAACTAACTATATGTTGAAGTTGACATTGTATTTTAGGTGTAAAATAGTAATAGAAAAGTAGGTGCAGAAGATATTATCAATGATATGGTATCACTAGATCGACTTAGTAAATCTCAGAGTGGGATGAAGTGGAAATCTAGTTCATCAATAGAGATTTCATAGCCATTTGTTAAATGCCTAGTAGGAGCCTCTCTAGATCATGTCAACTCAAATGAAGGGTACCAATAGGTAATAAGTTCATATCAGTTTCATTCAGTAATTTTTATAATTGGTTACCTCTATTAACCCTATAATTTTTGCATGGAATGAGCATAAATCCATGGATTTAGTTGAGGTAAGAGGCTTTATTTATATTATTTCTTCTTGTTTGTAAATTCTATATACAAATGCCTCTTCATATGTAGATTATTGAAATCTAATTGTAGGAGAATCCAACCTAGTTTCTTTATTGTTGGAGTGATCCAAAAAATGTTCTTTTGGATAAATTTATAGCTTGTATTCTTTACTTAACTATTGAATGCTTTGTATATTTTTTGCATGATGGTTAAACATCATGCAGAGTAATATTATCAAATTAGTAGGAAAACAAAATGCCTTCATGATGTCAATAGAGTTGCTAATATTGATAGTGATCATAATGAACTAGACAAGAATGTGTAACACAATCATCATAGTTGTGTTGAATTAGTTGAGGTAATACAATAGTTGTCAGTCATTTGTCTCAATGTTTTGTCATTCTTCATGCTTAAAATGTTTTTTTAACTTAATAGAGTTTAATTTATTGTTAACTATTTCCACAATAATTTTTTTAATCTTGTTTTGGAGAAAATTGAGACTCATTTCCTTGTCTTGGAACAATCTTTTAATTTGTTCCTTCTAGAGTTCCCAGATTAGAATTGTGGGACTTATCAAACATAAAAAATGATAAGTAGAATGTCTTTTGATATTGGGATAGTATTGAAACAAAGTCATTATATCATTAATTATATCATTATGAAGGGCACTCTTCCATCCTAGCTTCATGCATAACCACCTTCATCATTCAAAAGAAAATTGACAACCAAAATCTTATCCCTTTGACTCACTTCAAATCTATCATATCCTAAATTTCCATCAACACCTTATGAATCCCCTTTCCTTAGGTCACCATTTTATTTTTGAAGAACCCATAATTGGTTGGAGTTTCCTCTGTGACTATATATGTGACTGTTACCCCACTCCATTTTTACAATATAATGTATGTTTTATATCTCAATATGTGTATTTTTTTGTAGGAATTTATTGATAAACTCTAAGAAGGGGATAAAGTCCAAGAGTTGGATCCATTTGATGGTGTTGTTGTGGGCATTAGGTAGATTCACTCACTATCTATTATACATGGAGTCAAATTAAAAGGAATAGGATATGCAAATGTAAATATTTTAAAGGTCACAAGTAACATACCACTTGCTTATGAAGATAAAATAGATGGAGCTATACATTTGAAAGAGAAAGAAGGGACCTTCACATAGTAGCCACTAAAATATTTGAAAAAAATGACATAGTTGATGTTTATCATGTACTAGATGTTAGATAGCTTGGCCCACTGCTTTATACAATAGTTTTAATGTGTTGTTCAAGGATATTCCTAGTATTTTTTAATCTATTTTGGAGATGTATAAGAAAATAAAGGCATTGTAACTTAGTTTTCTCAATCACAGCACTAAGAAACACACTTTGTATTAACACATTTTTAAAAGTAAATACATATATTTCTATCTTGTTTCTACTATAAGAACACCTTTTCTTAATAAAATTTTAGTATTTTACCTTCTTAATAGTTGTTTCATTATGTGAAAATGAATGATTGATTATGTTTTTATGTGTTTTATGTCACATGTTTTGAATTCTCATAATTATGTCATATGTTTGTTGGCACCTGTATCTAACACCAAAACATTTATTAACTCATCCTGAGTTTCAAATTAGAGTAAGCTATATTCCCTAATGTTGTATATGTTAATTCTTGAGAAATATTCATGGATTCATCATAGTCATCATCTACATATTGATTAGAATAATATTTATGCATTTTATTTGATATATGAATAAAATTAAGGATCACTACCATATAACATTGACCATTATAAAGTCTCATTGCCACATGAATCTAGGACTATTTTTAGTGTTGTAATTGGAGGTCACATAATTACTTTCTAGCATAATTGGAGCTACTTTTATTACGCCTAATATTAAGGTACTCTTATTACTTAATTGGAGGTTACTTAAGTAATATATAGCCTAATTGGGATTACCCTTCTTGTACTTAATATTATGACTTAATTTTTTTCATACTCTTGTCAGTTATAAATTGATGAAGTTAATGGAGTATTAATCAGTATGGTATGTGACAAATCTAAAATAGGAGTCTAAAATTTGACATCTCTCCACATTTTTTAGATAGATATATTTGAGATATATGTACTACTACTATTACTTATGCATCCAATGGAAGTCAAAAAGATACCCCTGTTTGTAGAATGTAATAAGTAAAATAGTATAATGGGTGTCTATAATCATCATTTATAATCTATATTGAAGGTTTTATAAATTCTTCTTTCAAGAAGTGAGAATTTACAATTACATTGATTATATGTTTTTGATATTATAAGTCTACAAAGAGGGTGTAGAAACCAAGTAAAGAAATCCCAAGAGGAAAAAAATAGGCCAAAGGTCACTAAAAGTCAAAAAACTTTGGACAAACAAAAACAAAATAGGAAATAACAAATAGACTAACGATTAACCATAACAAAAACACTAGTTTTTGATCAAATCTTTCCAATCTTCTTTGATGAACTTTAGAAGGTCCTCCATGATAGTATTTTTTCCTTTTATATCTTTATCTTCTTCCAAGAGGTCTTACAGAATCAATAGGGAAGAAGCTGCATGGTGGATAACTTTCAAGAAAAATAGTGGTCAGCACCTTCATTTTACTTTGAAGGGAGCAGAAACCCTTCTTAACTTCCTTCAACTCCCTTTTAATCTAGCTCTCCTTTTCACTAGTATCCACGAAATCCTCCTTATTAGAATCATAAGTAGAGTTATTCAAATCCTAAAAATAATTGGTTCCATCCTTCTATAATTATTGATCAAGATTGGGTTTATCTTTTAATTTAGCTGTATCCTCCCTCAAATCTGAGGTAGAGGGATCATCCATAGTCTTTACCAATGAAAATTTTCCCCCTGCTAGCCTCTTGGATTTTTTGATAGGCATCTTTATTTTCATACAACTCTAAAATCTAAAACTATACCCTTCCTCCATAGCCTCCTCACCTGGGCCTCTAGGTGCTCTTTGTCACTGGCCAAATTTTAAGGCTCCATCCCCACCACTCTCTTGTTCTTACTCTTTCCCTAAGTGATATTCTCTGAATTGATCTGAATAATTGATTTCCTCTTTTTATTGCTAGAAAAGGAAGGGATAGTTTTTAGCACCATAATCATTCAAAAACCAAAGATTAAGAAGGGTCAGGGGATCAAGAAGTCATAGCTATCGAGGAGGGAAAACCAGAGCCCAGTCGAAGAGGGGAAAAGCCTTCAAACTTAAGGGATAGGTTTGAAGAGGGGGGAACAAGGTTCTTAGAAAAGGGTAGGGAACCATAGGGACTTAGGGAACCAAATATGACTCTCAAGGGAATGTGATATTAATCAAGGTTATTATCATGGGAACTATCTAAAACCTACACTGTTAAATGCTTAGAAGGACACAATGCAAGGTGAAAGTGATAAAACCTAAAGATAAGACCTTGGTGGAGTGAAATGATGCATTTAAATGGTATTTTTTTAGGGAATTTTTGATAGACTTAATAGATGTCTCCAAGGATGATAGGAGTAAGAATCGGAATTTGACCAACACCTTGTGATGAAAGTGATTCAAAAGAGTGAAATGGTAATGATAAAAGCACTTAAAATGACGTTCAAGGGTAAAATATTTTATGATGGTGAAGCATAACTTATCCCAAGGGTTAAAAAAGATCTCTCTATCAAAGCATCCTTGAAACTTCATCAGGACTTCTCCTTCAATGAATAATTTTTTTAACCCCTTTGGGTCTTGAACTTTGGTGACTATTTTCAATCTTTTGCCCTTAATGTGCAAACCCATGGCCTTAACAATTGAATCCTCACTAACGACAAACTCGATACCTCCAACTTAAAATTTATGATCACCATCTTAGATCAAAGCAAACTAAATGGATATGCTCTCATCATATCCATTTACACAATCAAGAAAATGAGAAACTCCATGTTCATAACATATACTCCAGAGTATAACATTTGATTTGGTTTTATCACATAATAATGGCTTAGTTCTAACTTTTTCTCCTCCCATGATTGAAAGCTTCATCAAATTATTACATGGCTAAAAATGGACCTAGACCAAAGTGAACCACCACTAAGGATTTAAAAAAATTGAATCAAAAAATTTAGAAGCTTTTGAATCCCATACCCAATCTTTAGTAAAATGTAGGCTAATCCTATAATTATTGCACATGTGAAAGAACTTGCCAAGATTTTCCATGTGATAACATGCCTTAAAAGATTGAGGCTACCTCATGTGATATTTATTTTATTTTATTTGGAAATAATCATAACAAATGTGATCAGGACACAATGATGACCAGTGAAATCAGTGAATAACTATGATTAAATATACTACCAAATTGATCAAAATGATGATTAAAATTAATGACTAAACACACTACAAATAGATAGAAATCAATGAATAAAAATAAATAAATAAATAAATAAGTGACCAATTAACAATAATAAATGACTAAATATATTAGTGAATAAAAAATGACTAAATAGGTGACCAAATCATAACAATTAATGACTAAATATACTACCCAATTGATCAATAAAAAGAACCAATAAATGACTAAAAATGGTTTAGTCATCAATTTGGTCATGTTATAAATGACTGGCAATAAACTACTAATGGTCACATGATCATGTTTGGTCACTTATATGTAGTTTTTAGTAGTTTTAAATCATATATTGATGTTTCTATACAAGTGTATGGATGTGTTGACCAAATTTGACTTTTAGGTCAAATTGGCCCCCTATAGGTAAAAAAATTGATTTTTAAGTGTTTTAAGGGGTTTAATTTTTGTTCATAAGGTACATAATATGTCATTTAATATTATATTATCCTTGGTCATTATTTTTATTAGCCAACATGTCTTTTTGAGTCATTTTAGGGGTCAAAATTGAACATTTAATGAGTTATACAAATTTATTGGGAAGTGTGAAGGTTCTAAAACATGATTTCACATCACATGTGTCCTTAAAGTTATTAATAAAAATACATAATTTAAAAGTGGTAGGTTCTTCAATTAAAAGGGTAGTTTTCTTAGGAAAAAAGAAGATTTTGGCACTTGTACAACTCATGAGGAAGTGTGACACATGGTAAAATATCATAAAACATACCTTCATCCTCCTAAAACTAATCCTAATATTTTATTTGATATGGAAGTTCCATTTTTATCTAAAAATCATTCTACTCCATCTTTATTTTCCTAGACATGTAGAAGTGACCTTCAGGTTTTTACTCAGTATAGACAACTGAAGAGGTTTCAAGTCAAATGCTTATGGGAAGTTGTATTAAACTTATAGAAATTAATTTACATATAATTATTTTTAATAATGGTTTCCTTTTCTTCATGAACCATTGTCATGAAGTTTACTGTACTTTTCTACTTGTTATTTCATGGACCCAATGGGTTTTGCCTCAGTTTGAGAGATTATATACAAACCAGTTACTAATTTTGATGAAAAATTATGTTAACATATTCCTCAAATTACTACCATGATTGGTTTCAATTTTCATTAGGTTTTGATACACTAATCATCTTAAGTAGCAAGAGGAAGCACTTTTCTGTGCAATAGGTAGTTTTTCACCATGTTCAAGATTTCATGCTTTTATAATAGATATATGGGGTTGTGATAATTAAATAATAATTAATATTTATATTTTTATCACCTTAATTCATGATTTATCTCATTACATCATGCTTGGAATAAACTTTCAGTCTAATGTCAAACTCAGTCCACTTCTTGCTCATTCCTACTTGCAATTATGGTGAAGTACGTGTAGGAGGACTATATAAAATGTTAATAAAGGGTTGCTTAATGTTTTTAGATTTATTTTTCATTGATAATCATGAGGAGTTGATTGAATCTTCCATATGGTTTAAAAAGGGGGACTGTGGTAGTCATGTTGAACATTTCACATAGTCAGACATGGAAGCACACCAATAGGTGCTCTCAAGAGTTACATTCATGTTGAATAAAGGTAATTTGTAATCATTTTAATTTTAAATTAGATTAAGGAAACCATATTAAACTTAAATGGTGAAATTTTCATGTTACATTCCCATAATTCATGCACTCTATCTAATGTTTTTGCCTACCTACATACAATCCAAAACATACCTACAAGTGGTGCTAACAAAGCAAGAAAATACTATTTGAGGTGTTGAAATAGATGGTGAATCCTTATTTTAGGTCTTATTATGATTTTTATACCATGTTAGACATCATTTTAAAGACTAGACGGCTAAACATGTTAAAAATCAACCTCAAGTATAAATGACCATGTACATGTCCCTTATTCCTAAATTGGTAAAATAGAAAACTTGAGCCTTTTGTCAATACTATATGATATGGTCTCAAATATTTTAAATGCCTCAAAATGAATTAATATAATATTTTATATGTGTTAAAATACCCTTTAAAATTTTTAATGGAAAATTATTAAGGTAATATGGTTAGAAAAAGGCCTAAAATGCATTTTTATGCACTAGTTTTGGGTAGTGAAACCTGTAGGTTGGAGCTCCAATTTGAATTTTCATCCAAAAGTTATAAATATAACATTTTAAACATATGTAAATTGTTTAAAATGGTTAAATAAACATATTTGGCCTAATAAATCAGCAAAATGACTCATAAGCTATGTTTTTGCTTCCTAGACTATTGTCAGTCCGTACAAGTTGCCCAAGATGTCCACCTACAATAGGGTCTAAAGGCAGTTTTGTCTCATGGTAAAAAGAAACTTAGTTATGAACCTAGGTATTTTATAAGGTGAATATAATTTTTATGAATATATAAAATTATTCTTGTTTTCAATGTTTAATGGAGAATCTTTTCACACTATGACTAGGTCTCATTGAAGCTAATATATGCACCTACAGGGGTCAGATAGGTAGGATATGAAGACAATGAGTTAGTATTAGTTTTTTAGTAGTGTTTTAAGGCATAAAAGGTGAGTGAATTTATAATATATGTTTTTTTACCTCATTATCTTTCAAAGAGATTATTCAAACAACATGAAAAGGCCTAATTTGAACCTACATGTAGGGTTTTAAAGAGCAATACAACCAAACATGGAAGGATTAATTTCCTGACCTTAGAGTGGAGGTAAGAGGTATAAACAGAGTTTGAACAATGAAAAACCCTATAATAACCTTAATTATATCCACAATAAACCTCATAATCTTTAAACAATGTGAAGAATCATATACTAACCTCTTGAAACCCTATGAACATCTACAACCATTATATGTGATTGTTACAAACAATAAGCTGAGAAGGAGGTCCTAAGTGATGATCTAAGGTTACCTAAAGTTAAAAAATGGTTAATTTTTTTTATTGATGATATTATAATATATTAATATATCCTATTCATCATCTACAAGTTCAAATCAAGCATGAATACCTACAGGCATAATCTCAAGAAGCAAAACATAGTTAAGGTTATTTTATGCCTAGTCTAAGCTAGGTAAGGGTATGAAGAGTTCATGAGAGGTTGGAGGGATAAAGTGGGTAATTTAATACCTTAATTATATTAATTATATATTAATTGATCCTCCATGATAGTAAAACAATCAAGGAAGAGCTTAAATGATGAATTACATGTCTAAATTGGATTTCTTACACATAATCCTTGCCTGACTGGTCTATTTTGGGTTTTTGAGTATTTTAAGGGTCAAATGGATATAAAATAGGATTAAATTTTGAATAAGGGGTCATTAAAATCTATATAATTCTACCAAATTTTTATTTATTATGCTAAAATAGGGGAAGTACCCTCTATTTTATCTCAAATAGGGGGTACTTCCCCTCATGCAAACCCTGGTAGTTTTGAGAATAAATGACAAAAAGATGATAAAAAAGTTTTGTATATTTATATAATGTGTGGACACACACACACACACACAGATATATATATATATATATATATATATATATATATATATATATATATATATATATATATATATATATATATATATATATATATATATATATATATATATATATATATATATATATATATATAAACACATATTAAAACATAAAAACCTAATCAATGAGGGGTGAATCTTAATAGGTTATCCCAAACTACATGGTTTGCAAGCAAGCCTACTAGGCAAGTTTTGGCCTAGTGCCCAATTGAAGGGTCACTCACACTTATATACATAATTAAGATTTATATCCTATTTAATAATGTTTTAGGGACAAAAATATAATTTAATAAATATTTTTTAATGAATGGTAAGCTTAAATAGGTCATAATTGGGTTTTGAGGAATAATCATGCTATAAGACCAATATTAGGCCTATGTACAAATGGGGGGTCTTTCACACTTATAGCATGAGATTATATTTTTAAACTATTTTAAAATTTAATAATGTCACTAAAAGTATTTTAAAACCTAAAATATACAAAATAAACCATAAGAAAGCCATTTTTGGCTCAAAACTAACTCAGACTTGTAGGAAAAGAGGAAAATAAGCTCAATAAGAGAGGTTCAAGTGCTCATATATTTCATGAGGAATTTCATGGAGGATATAGGAGTTTGGGAAATTTATTAGGGGTACTAAAAACCACATTATTTTAATGTTTTTGTAACTCCAATTTTAGAACTTTATGAATGAACCTTAAGAGGTCAAATAGGTCTAAAACCCTTCAAAACCTTTACAAGTGACCAGTTTGGAGAAATGGAGTTGGATAGATTCTCTAATGGAACATTTTGAATATTATGATGATTAAAACTATAAAATTAATCCATAAATATAATTCCCAATCCTTTTGGTTGTATGGACTTGTATGGACGATGTGCAAAATAGGGTATTTTTTACCATTTTATGTGTTTTACAAGATATATGAGGTTTCAAGAGGTGAAATAAAGTTTTGGGAGAATATTTATACTTTTTTAACTCCTTATGGTAATTTAATTTAAATAAATAAATACTAAGTGTCCATACCAGAGCTCTCATCTTAGCCAGACAACACTAGCCTAGTGGACAAGCTAGGGAGAAGGGTAGAAAACTTCAATTGAGATAAATTTAAGTTATATTGATTATTTTAAGGATATGAAGGGTATTTATAGGTGTAATTAAATTTTTTATATTTATTTTCATGAGAAACTAAAACCAATTTTGAGGCCAAGTGTGCAGGGTCTATGAAAGAGACATTTTTTGGACTACAAATGATGATAGCCCTTTTCAAGTGATCCTGGATGACTAGACCTATAACCAATGCATGGAGAGGCATGATTAAGACCCTTAACCTTATTAATAGTCATAATACCTATCACTAATAAATTATGGGACATTCAAATAGGGTTAATCGTGAAGGTAGTTTTTTTGAGCCAGAATGAGGAGTTTTATGCCATTTTGGAAGAGTTTGATGACTTGGATTGACATTTGTATTTCCTAACCTTTAAATGTTCATTCCATATCCTATCTTCATGTATAATTAAATGATTTTATAAACTTGAAAATTTTCCTTGTGACCCTTGGACTTCTCTCTCTCTCTCTCTCTCTCTCTCTAGTTTTATAATAACTAGACATTTTGGCCATTGTAAATTATGCTCCTCCTGAGTATGGTGAAGCCCTGCTCATTTTCATACCATTTGATCAATAATAATACTATTTTTTACCTCTTCATGACTATTCATAAGTGTGTTTTACTTGGATGATTAATATTTATTAGTGAAGACTATGGATTCTTTAGCATGTTGTCTCATTCTTGCATTCCATTTATAGTTATAAAGCTTCTTCTTATAGGGCATGTGAAGTGTTTTAGGAAATGTCAAGGATTGAGTGAGTTATTATATTCATTAGTGTCCTCATAGGCCTCTTTTCTAGTCCTTCTATCTTTTCATATTTATCCATAACCTCATAATGTAACATTTATGTGAGAAGATGTAGATTAGAGAAATATATGTTTAGTTTGTCCTTTTTTTTCATATGTAACAAGTTGTTGGTTGGAATTTATCAATATATTTTGTGTATCACCTCCCTTAGGATGATTTTCTTTCAATTATCTCTCTCCCTTTTCACCCCAAAATTTTAGGTATAGTTTCAATCCAAAGTGGTACATCAAAGGAGCTATCCCTATCTAGAAATTCACCTCATCCTCAGGCTACCCACAAGCCTAGAGATGTTTCCATTGTGCCACTTAGATGAGGAGAGCTTAATCATCTCCTCAAAGGGTGAAAATCCTAGTGAAAAAAGGATGTATATAGTCAATTATTTTAGTGTTCTAACATAAGCCCATTTATTTAATCCTTTTTAAAAATGTGTATAATTACCTATCCTCATAGTTATTAGGTGGTTAGATTGATATCATTTTTCATGGATATTTTTATAGATTTACCCTATTTAATAAATATTGATTTTTCATCTCTTCTTCTCATGTTAGTGTTTGTAACAAAAAGATAAGTTAAATATATCAGTCTTTGGGATTAGTTATTATCATGTAAATCATATTTAAAGACATTTTCTTAGTGAAATAATAAGTTACAACTCTTGAAACTCACTTCTTATTTAAATCTTATAGAATTATTTGTATGGATTTATGGTGACATGCTTATTTAGATACCGTAATTGATACTCTTCTTGGTTATAAAAATATCGATCACTCAATAAAGTGAAACATCCTTATCAAAACATAAATAAAAAAAGGAAAATAGGGCCCATAACATAAGGGATACATGTTAATAATATCCTAATTTGAATCAATGATTCATAAGCTTTCATAAAAATTAGGAATAATTATTCCAAAATTAGATGTCTACATAATGCCACACTTTGATGTACGTGTCTACATATACATATCAAAGTAAAACAAAAACGTGTACTTGGGATGGATTTAATAAAACATTAAATTTAAAAATTATAGTGTTTTTTGAAGTTTATATTGTCTATGATAAAGATATAAGATTCAAAAGGAGGTTATAGGCTACCTTATCTTGGGTTCTAGCTCCTATGACTTACAAATATAAATAAATCTTATCTCCTAAAAATTTGAAAGAAACATTTTTGTTGATGAACATTACCCTATTTTTAGAATTGGGATCCTCCTTTCTTTAATTTTCAAAAGTGCCCAAGATGCTAAGCATATTAAATAAGTTGACTACATGGAGAATTGATTGAATTTACCAATTCTTGTGTTTTTAGAATTTTTGGTTAATCATTCATTTTAAAATAAGGATTTATAATTATAAATATTCAAATTATTTCAATTCTTATTCAAGTTTTATTTAGTAATGAATTATTGACCATTGATGGTTCAATGATATGCAGAATGATTTTGGAAAGGAAGTGCAACCTAGATCTCTAATAGACATAAACACAATAGCTTTAGTGGGTTTTCTTAAACTAACATTATGTTGTGTTTAAGGAATTTAATTACAAAAAATTTATTTAAAATTTCTTTAATTTTCCTAAGATAGGCAGTGACATATTAAAAAATCTAACTTAATTTATCGCATGACCTCATAGGACATCAAATTAAAGTTACAATTTATGATGCCTCATGGGGTATCAAAGTTTAGACTACAGTGTAAATGGATATATGTATACCTCACCAAGCCTTTTATTTCCTTATATATTCATCACATCCCATGTGAGACACCTAGAGAAAATCTACCAAGTCTGTGAGTTACGTGATATCATCTAGAGGGATCACAAGAAGCTAGTTGAAGGAATTCAAATATTGGGGCTACATATTAGGATCTTAGCCCCTAAGATAAATCCCATAAAATAAAAGATTCCATACATCCCCCATGCATCTTACCATAATTTATAAGTTTGTGAGGTGTTATTATGTGTTTCAATAGTAATTAAGTAGACCTAAATAGACTTTTGAGGTGACACGTGTCCCCCTTGGGTTCATCCAAGGTCACCACATGTCCACACCACATTACATCCATCCAAATCTTGTGAGGTAGACATGTAGTTTCACCCAATCCATCTGATCAAGGTTTGATGATATAAAACTATCTTAGGTACCTTTTGAGAATCACACTTGGTAGAAAATAAAAAATATCCTACAAAAATGATGTGTGTCCCCTTTGGTCCCACATGATGATGCCATGTGTCATTCCCATGATATTTATATCTGAGATCCATGAGATCACCTTTGAGAGGGATGTGTGTTTCCACATAATCCATATGATTAGTTCTAAGTTGTTGATAGTTTTTCAAAATCTTTCCAAGAGAGACACATGGCAAGGAAAGTTATGATTTCTTATGAGTGAAATGTGTTACATTCCTATGGCCAACTAGAATTGAACAACACCACCTGAGAGCTTACTATAAATTACAATATGTCACATGGTGAGATACATATGATTCATCATGTAAAGCATCATTCCAAGAACCTATGAGGTAATCAAAAGGTGCCACATGTTTGCATTTCAAGCCAACTAGGCAGCTTAGTCATATTCAGGCCATGTGAGTAATTAGATGGATTTGAGGTGGTAGCCACATATCAAAAGGTGTAAATATTTATATTTAAAGCCAAAATTGATTAAAAATCAAAGATAAATTAAATCTAAATTGAATTATGGTGCAACTAATTGCTAAAATCAATAATTTGAAGTTATTTAAAATATATGTAAGGTTGATAAGCTTACCATTAATATGGCATGAACCAGGATCACCATCAACATTACATTAATTAGAGTAGTCATTTAAAAGGATACATAATCAAGGCTATTTTTATATACATTTCAAAGCTATACATTTTTTCTTTCTCTGTTGTCTATGCTCTCTTAATTTGAAAAATCTCAATTTGTTAGTAAATTGCACTCCCAATCACCATTATTTGAGCTTGAAAATTATAGAATGATATAAATAAACATTGATTTCTACCTAAATTATTATAAAAGATGGTACAAGTAGGTCCTTCTACTCTAAGTAAGGGTAAATCCTTTAAGAATGATGACATTTTATTTTAGAATGGTTCTTTAGTCATCTTTAAAGACACTAAATTTTTTTGTAAGGCCATAACATATGGTGACTCACAATACAATAGCATATATTTTAATGTAGACATAGCTAGGGTTATTTATGAGAATGAAACCATGTATCATGAAATCTAACTAGCTTCTAATATCTTTGACATTAGTGTAGTCAATCTTAGCAAGGTCATAGCTAAGCCAAAGGTCATGTCATGTGCTGACCTTATTTATAGTATTTTTGGGAGGGCAAAGTATGAAGATAGGTTGATTGAATTGATGTCCCAAGGGATCCCTATTTCTTTCATAGTAAGACTAAGATTTAAATAATACTATGACCTTCCCTCACCAAAGATATAATATAACTAGGTCATCATTGACAATTGGTATGAAGTGCACTCCCTGGAGAAGGTATTGGATTCGTGGGTGACTAACTCAATGGGAACTATTTTCATGGATGATCAAGGAAACTTTCCATCTAATAATTTAGACAAAGATTCATAATTGGCTTAGCCCTCCTGAACAGAATATTTGGTAGTCCACACATTGCTTATGTGGACATAAGGACTATTCCATTACTACAAATAATCTTAGAAGAATAGTAGATTCACCCACTTGTGGAAATTATCGATAATAACTTGGTGTATGTAGTACATGACAATTTAAATAATGGTTCCCCCTTCTTTATTATGATCTACTTATTATATGAAATCTATGCAATTTCTCAATTGGGTCAAAGTTTATGGTCTCCTGAGAATCTAGAAGTTATGACTCAACTCTTTTCTATGATGCATATTAATAGATTTAGACACAATATGAGAGTGATTGTGGAATGGTTCTACCTAGTTTTCTATCAATTTATCAATGAATTTAAGATACAGAAGGTTTCCCATGAAATTAGAAAAACCTTGAAAGACATGGATAGCTATTGGTTATACTTGGACTGTATAGCTATCAGAATGGAAGGAGTGATGGTGGCCCCTCTTAGACTGCTAAGGTTTGTGCCAATGAAGTTATCTAAAGAAAAAATTTCCTATCAACTTCTTCATGGAGTTGATAGAATCTTTAAGGACAAGAAGAAAATCCCCCCCCCCCATAATATTCCTTACAAATTGGGGAGTAAGATTACCAAGGGGTATGATATTATTATAGATGATAGGCATAGGAATTTTTACCTATTTCCTAAAGATTACTTCAGACCATGGGATCCCAATAAGGTCATTTCCAAACATCGATTTAGATTCAAGAAATATGTAACAATGGAATTGAAGCATAAAGAAAAATTCAATGAGTGGATATATATAGATGCTCTAAATGATGAGGTGGTACTCTAGAATGCAAATATTAAGAACATTGAACTAGAGATGAGAAGGGATAAGGAGAATAAAAATTAGGATATTGCTAATTTACTTCCACCACCAAAAAATGGGAACATGTTTGATGCTGACCATGAGGAAAGGCAAGATGAAGAAGATGAAGAAAACATTCCCTTTGTTAGGAATAGGCCAAATAGACCTCCTTAACTTGCCACTTCAAGCATTCAAGACTTACCTCTAGGCTTTAAGCAAAGATGACATAACAATCATCCTAACTCCTCCCAAGGGCCCATAACAATTTCTACATCTGCTATGGGAGCCACTCTATAAATCTAGATCAAACTAACCCTATTACTATTGACCTTGAGGAATTAGAATAATACATTGAGATATCCATGGAAGAAGTGCAGAGACTAATTGGTAGAAACATTGAGAAAGTATGTAAGAGGAAAAGGGAGCCTAAGACCACTATGAGAGGTGAAATGACCCCTCTACCAGCTTCTCAAGTGACTATAAATCCTTCAACACAAGTAATTATTATAGGAACCCAAGTTATGTAAGAAAAAACAATTGTCACCTCTCTAAAGGTTGATTTATCTACTATTGCTATTTCCACTAGCATATAATAATCTACCCTTAGAGAATAAGATCCCAATATAAGTACCTCACCACTACATTCTTTTAAAATTACAAGTACATGTCAAACTACTAATGCTTCTATATTTGATCCCCTACACTTTCTCCCCCATCAATGAGCATAACCTAAACTAGCATCCCACTTGGGATTGCTTTTGTTGTTGCTTCTATAAGTATCCCATCTATTATTTTTCCCCCATTGGCTTCAATATCATTAGCAAATACAACTACCACTACTCAAACTATAGTTGATACTATCTTGGGCCAAGATAGTGGTTCTTTGGGATTTACCATCCCTCATTTCATTTCTCATGCCACTAAAAATATTGCATCTTCATCAGGAATTAGTTTTAGTTAGACAGTTCTACTTCTTCTCATCTAATAATAACTAGTGCAACACTTGTTATTGGTTCCCTTGTATCTACAAGGCCATTAAGGCCCATTTCAAAACTTTTCACCTTTCTAAATCCACCTTTACCTACATCCCCATTCAATGTTTCTATGACTATAAAGGTGAGTGTGCCCCAAAAATTTCCTTCATTTATTCTAAATATGGGCCCTACAAGAACTCCATTTGGCACATTTGAGAAGATAGACCTAGTAAACTTGCCACACATTCCTACTATAGCTCTAGCCTCTTCCCTAGCTACACCACCTCATGTGCCACCTCTATAAAATGCAATGCTTATTTTTTTCCCAATTTCAATCATAGATATTATACTAGAATAAAAAAAGAGAGACTTCAGGTAGTATTCTTTGCACTATAAATTGACATGGAATTTGATGTCACTAAAGGTACCATGAAAAGAGTGGTGAGGAGGTAGGTTTAATAGCCGTAATATATCATAGCTATGGCTCTTGAAAGTGAAGAGTCCCTCTTCACTTTAAAAAATAAGAGGAAGCTATCCCAGGTGAATTAAATGAGTATGTAGAGGATCCTATGTCCATGATCCAAGCCAATGTAGAATCCATAGTGGCCTTAATGAATGGTATGTAACAAGATATGATGGTATTGATAGAGCAAACATTACCTATATTTTCAAAGAATACTATATTCCAAATAATAAATGCAATCATCAATGTCTTCAGTTTATACAAGGTCATTAAGAGAAGGCAAGAGGATGGGACTCTATATTTTAATGTGGTCATTAAATATGACCAAAGACTTGCACTTTATGATGCCAAGTTCGAAAAAATTGGCTAGAGTTGTAAGGAGCAAAAATTTATAAGGCCTTAATAAATTTACACTTGAAGACATCATCTCAACATAGAATATAATGATGAATAGAAGGAGAATATTGAAAAGGTGGATAGAATAAGTTAAGGATATAAATGCACCCTTAAAAAAATAGAGTTCAGGATTGCCCTATTCCTAAAGGATACTATAGTCACTAGGGTGACCAAACTTGATTGTAGTTTTATGGATGACTTAGATTATAAGGCTCAAATGAAAGTATTTGTCATAAAATTCTAACAAGTCATAGCCAATGCTAAGACTGCCATTGAAATGATGAACATTGTAGAGAGTTAAGGTTATTAAAGAAGCACTGAGACCTATACTTGTAGAGCATGGTATGATTATTCAATAAATATCTGACCTATTTTAGCCTATGATATTTAATTTCAATTAAATTAAATAGGACAACTTATCATGCTCTAAATTTTGGACAAGGGAGGAGGTAGAGAAACAAAGGTTGTAATAGCAAGCTAGTCAGCAAGTAGCTATCCAACAACCCCTTCCATGGCAACAACTAGCACCTCAAAAACCTCCTCCAGGGTATTATCAAGTGATATTGCAACAATAAGTTCCCCTTTAAGTAAAATGGCCATAAATAGCTCATCTAAGGTAACTAAGGCCTTGAGGAATATTCTAGTTTGCTTTGTAAATTCAAAATTGAATATTCCCTTGTAATATGTGGCATTTTAGTTATTATTTATTCAATATATAAAATCTAATTGGCTATATTTGGGTATCTTTTAATGGGCCCACTTGAACTTGCATAATAATATTGAGGCCTATATATAGGGTTATTTCCCCTTCATAGTAATTTTTAGGAGTACTTGTTAGAGAATTAATGCAAAAGAGCTAAGAATTCATGAGATTATCTAAATGATCTATTGTATGTTTTTTAGTTTCTACTTCTCATGCTTTTCAAGAATTAATGGTTTCTTTTCTTCTGAATAATCTATAAATAATATCAATATATGCATCTATTGTTTTGAGTTTGACACTAGGCTAATAAATCTATTAGTTTATGTGCTCTATTTCATCTTATTTGTAGTTGAATGTCCTTATGCAATTTGATGTGAGTAGGTAACTTTCATGAAACATATGCTTTTATATATATGCATCTCCTTTCCTTTGAAGTCTCAACTACATTTTTTTATCTTTGATTATTACACTAGGGTTGGCGAATGTTATTTTTAAATGTTATTGTCATAGAGGTTAGAATAATTGACACCTCAACCATCTTAAGAAAACTTTCTTTTCTACCCTAACCTAATTACCTTTGGATTTACACCATGATTCAATTTATCTTAGCTCATTATATAAATATTCATGGTTTGTTTGTGTTTTGGAAATATTTGGCAAAGTTTAGACTAATTTTACAAAGATTAGCAAGAAATAAAGTGTCACTATTATATAATTTGTTATCGCTACACTAAAGTCTATTTGTAGACTTATAAGTGGTGGCCATATCTATGCTATTTTTCTATTTTCAGTAATAGTTGTGTAAAAAAATCAAACCCCAAGTCTTGTAGGACTTAAAATTTAGTTTATTACTTTCCCCCCATTTCCTAGTGATACAAGAAACACATTAAGTGCATTAATAGGAAGGAAAAAACTAGCACTAGAAAGAGGGCCCCTATGTAATTAATTTATAAATCTCAGTGAAATTATAGTGTAACTCATTAAACATATGCATAATTGTTTCAAAGTACACAAATATTGTTAAATAAAACTAAATATTTTCATTCTTTGTATGAATCTTTGAATTCTTTGAAGGATTCCATCAAAGTTAGTGTTCATTCATATAAATTTGGAAATATTTAATTATATTGTCTAGATTTATGCAGATCCTTAAAGATAGGTGAAATACCTCATTATTTAGGAATATTAAAGGTTTTTTTGATCATATTTTCAAATGTTGATAGAAATTTGGTAAATAATCTTGATATTTATGATAATTTGTATAAAGGTCAATTGTTGCAACCTCACTTGTACTGAATCTAGACATTTAAGATCATTATTTCTCTAATTCACTTAGTATTGAGTAAACCTTTGCATATATTTGTGTTGAAGGATATTTTTAAATGTTTAAATTCTCTCATATTATTAAATTGGGCATATGTATTCTTTGTAATGTTGGTCTAACATTGATCTGTGTAGGCTAATGTATGTAACTAACATTATTTATGCCAGTATTGAAAACTCTAATATTTCAAAGCTTGGATCCTCAAAGATCAAGGTAATTCTATGTGATCTATGTTTCAAAGTATTTTCTATAAGAAGTTGATTTATCTTTGTAATATTTGATACCTATGAAGATACCTTTGAATTTATTCTAATTTTTGGTTATTAATACCCATTCTACATCCTAGAGTTGCCTAGGATTAGAAATAGATCTCGATCTAAAACCAGGGCCACTTTAACATCCCTATAAGTTCATAGGAAGGCGAGAGTAGATAAAGGTAAACATAGGAAGTCTATGACCCAACCAAATTCCCCATCTAACCAAACTTTTCCACCCATGTTTCCAATAATGGCATGGTTAGCTGGCTCATCCATAATGTCCTTGGAGTTATGCATGATCTACTTAAGAACCCAAATAAATATTTGCCTCTCTTCACCTCCACCAATATAGTAACCATTAAAGATCATATAAAGTCATTTAAATCATATTTAAGGATTCTTAATATAATTCATGAGTACCTGGCTTACCACCTTTTTCCCTTTACATTCTAAGATATGGCTTATGATTGGATCCTCAACTTATCAAAATATTACATCACAAGATGAGATTGGTCAAATGGTACTTTTATTTCCCAATTTGGTAGGGCAATAAGCTTGAAATTTATGTATCAATAGTTCACCACCCTCAAGAGGGACATAAAGGAACCAATTAGAACATTCATTCCAAAGTTTCAAAAAATGTATACCATGACATCCCCACCTTATAATCTAATAGATAATTTGGATTTATAAATATACAAAAATTCTATAGACCCAATGACAACTATCTTCCTAAAAAGAGCCTTGAATATTAACACATTGCCTTTGGCATATGTTTTAGCCATCTATATTGAAGAGCAAATACACCCATAGGGGAATTATGTCTTAATTATACCAAACAATGACTTAATTCTACCTGATATAAATGTCTTACCCAATATGAATCAAAATCTACCTTCATTAAACCAAGTGCCAATAATTAACCAATTGCTATTCAGCCAGATTACACCCAACCCATAGCTAGGATTTTTTAACCAAGTGAATACTAGGGTACATCCCCAGAATAATATCAATCAATCAATAGTGCCCATATATAATGCCAACATTCAAACTGGGACCCAAAATAATAACTTAGATCCTCTAAAGGGAGAATTAGATTTGACACAAAGAACCATTCATAAACTCACTAATGATTTCTTCGATCTCAAAAAAAAAATGGGAAATACTAGTGAGGGTTCCAATAGAAAATAAAACTTTCATAGATATAGCAAACCATTTAATAGGTCTATAAATAATAACAATCCCCCTTGAACAAGTTGCATGAGATCAACATTTATGAGTTATCTTTTTCCAACTAGTGTTTGATGCATAATACTACCAAATAAAGAGAACTAGACTATGTTAAATTATGTCATGAATTCAAATCCATTTAAAGCAAAATGGAGGGGTTTTGGATGAATCCCACTGATTAAATTAATGATAAAGGATTTGATAATAACAATGATGATTTTAGAGCTCCAAAAATGGTCTTCATGGTTGAGACCTATGATTTTCTCAATCAAAATGAAAATGAGCTGGAAGATAATGTTGAGGAAGTATATTATTTCCAAAAATACTAGAGGAACAACTATTCTTTGATAAGTAAAGGTCAAAACCCACCTTTGACAACTTCCACCCCACCTAATAAAATAGATTCACCTCCTGATGGTAGGACAAAAAATAATCCTCTACCTCCTAAAGGTAAGAAAATTCAACCAATGATGAAATATCCCTACACAACATCAAAAAGTGGATATAACATAATGGAAATTATGGAAAATATCAAGGAAAACATAATGTTTCATGAACTCTTTCAAATTATTTAACAATGTGATTTATTATTTAAATCATTGAATGAAAATCCTAGATTCAACAAAGCTAAACTGGCTCATGAAAATGTGGTAATGTATAAGAGTAAGCATGATGTTCCACCATTTATATTGACTTTAAGGATTTTGGTAAAATATTCATAATTTATTACTATATTATAGTGCTTTAGCTAATATTAGGTCTTTAAGAATCTATGAAAAATTAGGATTAAACTTAGTCAAATCAAAGAAGGTAGTGGTGCAATTAGACAACTCAAGAGTGAAAGTGGTGGGTAAATTGTTAAAGATTCACATGCAACTCACTCATGAACCTTGAATTTAGTAGTTCATCAACATTAAAGTCATTGAAATACATAATTATTATGGATTATTATTAAGTCATGATTGGAATAAATCCTTGAATGGACATATATCCACTGATTGTTCTCACTTGTGGCTACGTTGGTGCAAGAATCCTAATCAAATCAAGACTGATTGGGAACCCAAAATGAAATACATGATCATTGAATATAATGCCAAGAATGAAAATTTAAATTTATAATCCTATGACTTAGGTGTTTACACTTTAAAAACCACTAATATTGTTGTAGATGCTAAGGTGAAAGAAGAAAGTAAAGGTTTCTAGACATTGCACTTTTATGGTGCATGAGCTAAGCAAGGTTCTAAAATTGGATTCGTTCTAACAAATCCTTAAAGAAAAAAATATATAGCTTCTTATAAATTATAGTTCACTTGTAATTATAACTTATTACAATATGAAGCACCTATTTTAGGACTTCAATTTACAATCAAACATAAGGTAAAATACTTGTTTGTCTATGGTGATTCAAAATTAGTTTTTAATCAGGTTAAGAGTAGATATCAGTGTAGTCTTTCCTATTTAATAAAGTATAAATTTTGAGCTTGGAATTTTATTTATTATTTTTAATCATTTAATATTATTTCCCTACCTAAGAGGTATAACTAATTAGTGGATTCTCTAGATTCAATAACAACAAACATGTTGTTTCTATATCCTTTGAACTTTGAGGAGTTTATTCTAGAAATGATTTCATGCCCCTATGTGCCAAAAAATATCAATAAATTCCAAGTTTTTGATGATGATAATCTAATAATTGACTTCATGTACAATTTTGTCATATTTGAATCCAAAATTATTTATGAACAAGATGAAATTTATATAAAAAAATCAAAGGACAATGAAGATGGAAAAATCCAACTCAAGGAGAATTGAATTCCTAAGGGCATGATTTCCTTAGAAAGGATGTTTGACCTAGATAAACAAATAAGTAAAGATAAAAAACCTAAGGTAAGTGGAAAATATTATAAGCAAGTCAACTTGGGAAATCATAGAAATGAGAAAAGTCTCAACATTGGTTTAGTTTACACTAATGAAGAGCTGAAGGAAGCCACTACAATTTTAACCAAGTTCAAAAATGTCATTGCCTATTCATATGATGATCTAAAAATATTTGATACTAGTGTGATGACTAACACTATCCCCTTGAAAGAGGCCTATAAATCCTTCAGGCAAAGATAAAGGCTAGTGAATCTAGTGCTAGAACCATTGATTTATAAGGAAGTGAAGAAATTATTAGATGTAAGGATAATATTTCCCATATAAAAATCAACATGGGTTGTAAATCTTGTTTCATTCGGAAAGAAGAATAAAGAAATTAGACTCTGTGTTAATTTCAAAAAATTTAATAAATCCTTAGAGAAGGATAATTATCCCTTACCATATTTGGATGAGGTTATTCAATTGGTGAATGGTTCTAAAATGATGTCATTCCTTGATAATTATTTAGGATACAACTAAGTCCTAGTGAATGAAAATGATATAATGAAAACTACCTTCACCACCAAGTGGGGAATGTTTGCATACAAATGGATTCCATTTGGATTAATCAACGTAAAAAAAAAATCCAATGATAAATGGACCATACATTTAAAGGATTACTATGTAAGTGCATCATTATTTACATGGATGATTTAATATAAAAATAGAGGTGATCACATGATGCATTTGGAATAAGTGCTGAAGAAGTGTAGGAGGTATGGCATTTATATAAACCCCAAAAATTATATTTTGTGTAGCTAAAGGAAAACTTATAGGACATGTAATCACCCAAGATGGTATGAATTTTGAACCTAATAGGATAAATTTAATTTCAAAGGTAGAAATACCTAATAGCAAAAAAGAGTTGAAATATTTCTTTGGAAAGATTAATTTTGTAAGAAAATTATCTTTGGTTTTGTAGAGATCATAAGACCACTCAACATGATGCTGAATAAAGATGAAAATATATAATGGACTACTAGATTAAAGAAGGTATTTCAAAACATTAAGGATTTTATTGTTCAATCTCTTGTTCTGATAAGTCCTAATTTTAACAAAGACTTTTATCTATATTTTTTAATTTTGATCACACGGTTGACACTATATTGATGTAGAAAGAGGATGAAAAAGATCACCCTATAACATTAATTGGAATAAAATTTAATAACATATAACTTAACTATCCTATTCTAGATAATCAAGCCTATACTCTGGTGAAGGTCATCAAGAAGTTCATACACTACATCCTAAAGAACAAGACATATGCTACAGTGTTTGATCCAGTTGTCAAGTTGATGTTGGGACAAAATGAACTTGGAGAATGAAGTGGGAAGTGGATGACCAAAATACAAGAATATTATATATAAATAAAATCTATGAAGTTATTGTTGACACAGTGGATTGCACCCGGGACAAGGAGGTTGAGCTCTTGCCTTCCACATGCAACAATGGAAACTCCCCTCTCACTTGTGGGACAAACAAAGCTAGAGGGGAGAGTCTCTAGATAAGGGCTAGCTCCCTTTGATGCATTTGATTTGTTCTAGTAAGTGCTAACACATGTATATATAGATATATAATGGGAGGGGGATGAAAAGGGAGAAAGATTGTAGGAAAACAAATCTACTCTAAGGAGGTGATGCACCAAAAATAAATCGACCTTCTCACATTCACACTTAAAGTTAGACAAACACATACATACACTTCAGACTTGGTAGAAGGACCAGGCTGTAAGAAACTCGACAAGGAGGCTTTAATGGAAAATATAGAAAATAGAGATTCACCAGAGGTGCTGTGAAATGCACACTGTAAGTAATTTCTTTTATTTCTACACTTCTAAATATAGCTCTCCTTGTCAGCTGTAGAAATGGCACCTTGTAGACAATAGATATGTTGGTGTTGGACCTATGAAAGCATCATGAAACAATGATTAAACACAAACTAACACTCAAGACATACACAGAAATATCTATCCAAGATAGAGGAAAAAAATGCATTTATTGATTCAGGTGAAATTTTTCCAGGGCTACACCTTACAAATATGGAAGATGATTTCTCAAATGAAAAGTCCTCAATATATAAGAGAAGGAAGGAGGCCTTTTCACACCCTTTTACAAGTGACCCATGTGCTTTACAGCATTGGGAAGAGCAGGCTGCTTAAACATAAATGTTGTGTCAGCCTTGGCTTTGACTTCAGGCATTTTTAACATGGCCGTGTTGTTTCCTCGTTAACCAAGACTACTCCTTGAAGGCACCTATGCAGTTTGTCTGCTCATAAATATGAAATGAAGAAAAAGGGTCACACAAGTGGCCTTTCGCACCTTCTAATGGTAAATTTGTAAGCACTATATCATCTATCAAAATAACTTCTTGAATCAGTGCTTCCCTTCACCACCTAGACTATCTGCTTGCTCCTACACTTGGCACTTTTGTCTTTTCCCTACCTTGTCTCTTCTTGGCTCTTTCGGCCCTCGGGGCTATCTTTGGGCAGGTCACTGCATTGCTTGAGCTCCTTTCATGGTTGGTGCTTGGTCATTCTTTAAAAAATAATGGCCCTTTTATTGGCTTAAATTTGATACCCACACACCTGCCATTATTTGAAAAACAATGGCTAGTTTGCCTTCTTAAAGTTGATGGCACCCAAGATGTCACCGTCTTTGGCAATTTCCTTCAAGCTTTTTTGCTTGTTGAACTGACCCTTTAAACCAAAATGTTGAATCGGTTTAACGGTTAAACATTGCATGCCAAGCATGATGGAACCAAGCCTTTGAACTTTCCTTATTTGCTTCAACCATTGAACCTGCACATTAAACTGGAGGCATTGAACCAAAATGTTGAACCACCAATTGAACCAAGGATGTGAACTTTGATAATTAAACTCTGCATTAAACCAAAGCCAAAGAACCTAAATATTGAACCAAGCACCTGTAGAGTCCATAAAAATTCTTAGACTTGTGCAAAATCAAAAAATGAATTGGCCTTAAATAGTAGGGGAAGAAGGGGACCAATTTTTTGCCCTATTGGACAAAAATGGTCAACATATTAGTGCCTCCCAGGGGAAGCATGCCTGTTATGTTTAGAAGCCAGTTGCCTTAAAAGTCCATTAGGTAAGGGGTCAGATTGTAACTTAAATATCAGTAATAGCTCTGATAAATCTAGAACCAATCATGTAGATTCACCTCAAAAGGAAAATAAAAACACACACAAGGCTGATAAAACTACTTGTGCAAATAGCACTTAGGGAAAATAGGGAAAGAAAAATGAAAGCAACCTACTATATATAGCTAACTAGGAATGTTCACCTCCATCCTGGATCAAAGGGAAAATTTCTTAAGTCCCCTTCCTAGCAAGAAGACTTATGGTGCCAGGCAAGTAGTTAAATGAAAAGGAGAGCAGTGACCTACTCCTCTTACTTATCACCTGATTTGGCTTATACCCGAGTGGAGATTCAAACATGCTTCCAACGTATACGTACTCTATTTGTTCTTAGAAGCTTGCCTCCTATTGGTTCTTTAGGCTGGTGTATCTCATCAAGAAATCAATTACTGCTAGCTCATCACTAGAAGCCCCTTGATACGCACCCTTGAATGGCTTGCTCTCTTTTGCCTCATGCTCAGGTCCCATGGTATGACCATCCTCCTTGATGATTTCAAAAAAGATATCTTTAGATTCACTAACCTCTTAAAGAGGTAAATTTGAAAAATTGTAGTCTCTTTGCATGCTTGTTTGAACCCCAATGCTGCCTTCTCCACTCTTATCTAGATCATAACCTCCTTGAAGAACACTTCAACCTACCTCAATGACTTCAAACAAATCATTCAAAGCATGAAAAAGAGATTGTCCATGCTCCTCCATGTCACCTAAGGTGATCTCCTCCTCATCCATACTCATGAAGTCTCCCTGGTCAGTCATAAACTGAGCATAATCTATATCAAGGAAGCTCTGATAGCTTTCTTGGAGGTGTATGGATGGAGTGCATTCAAACATGGAATCTGCTATTTGGTCTAAAACATCCATCACATGTTCACTAAGGAGACCTACTCTAGACTTCAACTCTGTAATCTACCTATCCATATCTTCCTAGAAAAGCCTTTCCCAGAAGTCACAATCATCATCGGGAGTAGGAGCAGCCCCATCTTCTTCAAGGTTTTAAGCAAAACCCTTCTCTTCTTCTTCCTTTCTGCCCCAAGATTCCACTATTTGCTTCCAAATCATGATCTTGGGATTGGAATCTTGCTCCTATGAATAGGTAGCAACTTTATCCTCTTCAAGGTCCTGAGTTGGTTCATGATGTTCCTTCTTCTAGCTCAGAATTTGGAGATCATGTTGAAAGACTTGAGGAGGTTAGGGAAGATTTGGGAGGGTCTGCTCATGTACAAGAAGAGTTGTCTGAAAAGAGGCATGCTGAAAATCTAGGTGCACAAGATTGAGGGTAAGATCAATTGATGCATCGGATGAGTTAGAATGAGCAAGTGCCATTTGATAGAAAGGATTTGGCACACAAGAGGGAGTTTTCTCTAGAATAGGAGGGGGCAGACCTTGGGCCAAAATTTCTTGATTTTTGTCCCACTACTTTGCCAATATTTCATCAATATTGAAATTAGCTTATGGATTAGTGGAAGGGATGTCTTTTGGCATCAGCTCCTCTACAAGGTCTGAAAGCTCCATCTCTCTTTCTCTAAGTAATCTCATCTTCTTTTCTAATTCCTCAATCTACTTGGCTAGATCATCCTCATTTTGTACTTCTTGGAGCTCATGGAAAACACCATAGAGATGGGGAGTACATGAAGATTGCCATGAAATGTAAGGGGCTTCTTGAAGAAGGGTGGGAGGGACTTGAAAAGGACTAACCTCATTTTGTACCTCACACTCTTGGACAATGTCTTTTTCCCCCTTGTTGTTCCATGACTTAACCACTTTATTCCAACTCAAGATATTCGAACTGGGCATCTCCTTTGGGGGTGGCAGGGCCAAAATGTGAGAGGGTAGTGAAGATTTAGATTCCACTTCCCTCACTACCAAAATGGACTACTGCATCTAAAGATTTTCCAATTCAATCTATCTATCAAGATTAGCCTTAAACACAAGGTTTGCTATTTCAGAACTCTCCTCAACATAATTGGGGAAAGGACTTTGATAGGCTTGAATTGGATTATAAGTAGGGGTTGTATATGACTGATATGATGCTTGGGGCAGTGAGTATGCATGTTGATAGACTTGGTAAGGCTACCTCTCATGAATACTCAGCTTCTCTTCCAAAGATGCAATCAAACCACTCACATCCAACATCTGATTTGTAAGCCTGTGCCAATTGGCTCTTTTAATAAGATCCCATTCCTTCTTAACCTGATTTAGTGTATTCCTCACTTAATGGATGATATGATCAAGAATTTCTTAGCCACATCCCCTTCTGGTGTCAATATTTATTACATATTTTTGGTATCCTAGCAGTGCTCGCTTGAAGGTGGAAATGGGTTGATTGGCAAAGAGACTGAGTTGAGTGGGAGAAGTGATGTAATGAGAAGATTGGGCATAAGGTTGATATAATTCATGATAGGGCTGGGACCGATCATATTAAACCTGATAAGGATCAACATAAGACTGGTAAGGATCATAGCCATGTTGGCCAAGGAAAATAGGGTCTATAGCTCTGAACAATGGGGGTATACATACCAGAATATTGTTTCTTGATGGTACGATACCAGAACTGCCTAACCAATTAATTTAACTTAGAGTCACCATTGGTGTTTGATTCAAAGCCTCCAAAGGCTAGTTGGTCAAAGAACACACCAAAAGTTATTCAACTCTGTGGACACAACTTGTCCTAGTTGGTCCCATTGGGCATGCCAAAAACTATTGATGCAGTGGATTACACCTGGGGAAAGGAGGTTGAGCTCTTGCCTTCCACACGCAATAATGGAAACTCCCCTCTCACCTATGGGACTAGGAAAGCTAGAGGGGGGAGTCTCTAGATAATGGCTAGCTCCCTTTGATGCATCTAATTTGTTCTAGTAAGTGCTAACACATGTATATATATAGATATATAATGGGGGGGATGAAAAGGGAGAAAGATTATAGGAAAACAAATCTACTCTAAGGAGGTGATGTACCAAAAATAAATTGACCTTCTCACATTCACACTTAAAATTAGATAAACACATACATACACTTCAGACTTAGCAAAAGGACCAGGCTGCAAGAAACTCGAAAAGGAGGCTTTAATGGAAAATATAAAAAATATAGATTCACCAGAGGTGTTGTGAAATGCACACTGTAAGTAATTTCTTTAGTTTCTACACTTCTAAATATAGCTTTCCTTGTTAGCTACATAAATGGCACCTTGTAGACAGTAGATATGTTGGTGTTGGACCTATGAAAGCATCAAGAAACAATGACTAAACACAAACTAACACTCAAGACATACACAGAAATGTCTATCCAAGATAGAGGTAAAAAATGTGTTTATTGATTCACGTGAAATTTTTCTAGGGCTACGCCTTACAAATGTGGAAGATGATTTATCAAATGACAAGTCCTAAATATATAGGAAAAGGAAGGAGGCCTTTTGGCACCCTTTTTACAAGTGACCCATGTGCCTTACGAGCATTGGGAAGAGCAGGCTGGTTAAACATAAATGATGTGTTGGCCCTGGCTTTGACTTTAGGCATTTTTTACATGGCCACATTGTTTCCTCGTTAATCAAGACTGCTCTTTGAAGGCACCTATGCAGTTTGACTACTCATAAATATGAAATGAAGAAAAAGGGTCACATGGTTGGCCATTCGTGCCTTCTAATGGTCAATTCATAGGCACTATATCATCTACCAAAATAACTTCTTAAATTAGTGCTTCCCATCACCACATGGACTATCTGCCTACTCCTACACTTGGCACTTTTGTCTTTTCCCTACCTTGTCTCATCCTAGCTCTTTTGGCCCTTAGGGCTATCTCTGGGTGGGTCACTACATTGCTTGGGCCCCTTTCATGGTTGGCACTTGGTCATTCTTTAAAAAATAATGGCCCTTTTGCTGGCTTAAATTTGATGCCCACGCATTCATCATTATTTGAAAAATAATGGCTAGTTCTCCTTCTTAAAGTTGACGGCATCCAGGATGTCACCATCCTTAGCAATTTCCTTCAGGATTTTTTGCTTGTTGAATCGACCCTTTGAACCAATCATGTTAAACCAAAACATTGAACCAGTTCAATGGTTCAATGTTACACACTGAGCATGATGGAACCAAGCCTTTGAACTTTCCTTGTTTGCTTTAATCATTAAACATGCACATTAAACTCGAGGCATTGAACCAAAACATTGAACCACCGATTAAACCAAGGCTATGAACTTTTCCGATTGAACTCTACATTGAAACAAAGCCAAAGAACCTGAAGATTGAACCAAGCACCTGTAGAGTCTATAGAAATTCTTAGACTTGTGCAAAATCAAAAAATGAATTGGCCTTAAATAGTAGGGGAAGAAATGGACCAATTTTTTGCCCTATTGGGCAAAAATGGTCAACATTTATCTATAGTCCAAGGTCTAATCTATACTATTACAAATATTGATCCATGCATTGATGTTTTTTAGGTTGAAGCAGATCAAATTCTAGTGGTGATTGGTACAAGGATATTGTTTACTATTTTTTGCATGGATCATGTCCCCCATAACTTAAAAGGAAGAAAAAATGTCCCTTAGCATGATATCATTTGATTTTATGGTTAAAATAGGAGTCCTCTATAAGAAAAATTATGAGGGGATCTATCGAAGATGTGTTTCTAGAGTTAAAGCAATGTAAATCATGAACAATTTCTATGAAAAACTAGGAAGTGGTCACCGTTCAAGGTGTACCATAATGTACAAGATATTGAGAGTAGGATACTATTGGATAATCATATTCAAAGACACCCATGCTCATATGAAAACATGTCATCAATGTCAAGAGTTTGATCAATGAGAGATAAAGGAAACCATGCCTTTACAACCAATGATTGAAATGAATCCATTTGCACAATGGGGCCTCAACTTTGTATTAGTGATCAATCCTAAATCTTTATCAGGGAATAAATTTGGACTTTTTACCATTTATTATTGTCATAGGTGGATTGAAATAGTGGCCACTAAAAATAGTAGAGTGATTGATGTCATCAAATTTATAGAAGAAAATATCATCACCCAATTTGGGATTCCCCTATCTTTGGTATGCAATAATGGCCCAACCTTTATATCAGTTGAATTCACTAAGTGGGAATATGACAATCAAATAGTCATCAAGTTTGCTTCAAGCTATTACCCTTAGGGTAATGGAGTTGTATAATATACCAATAAAAACTTGATGAGTACCATTAAGAATTATATAGAGAAGAAACCTAGAGAATGGTAGTCCTTGCTAAAGAATGCTTATGGTTAGACAAAATGAGATACAAATAGGCATGTAATTCATCCTCATTCCTATTGGTCTATGATCAAGAACCTATTTTTCCTATCACATTGAACTTTACCACCAATGAGTTTATAGTTGAATATATGAAATATGATGAAAGAGTACAGTCATAGATACTAAACATCATCTAAATGGAAGAAGCTAGAGAGGAAGCATTGAAGAATTTTAGAAAGCATCAGATGTTTTAAAGAGTTGGTTTGATAAATGAACCATAGTTAAATCATTATATATATCAAAATTATTCCTACTATTATACAAATCCCACAAGAAAAAGAGACAACTTGACAAGTTTACCCCTCTCTGGATTTGACCATATCCAGTGTCTAAAATACTAGGTGAAATGCATTCAGGATCAAAGATGTATAAGGGAATGACATAACCTTGTCATGCAATAGGAACCACATGAAAAATTATTTATCTATCACTCTATCATAAAATATAGAAGGATAATAACCTTATTTAGATTTTGAGTAGGTAAGATTAGAGTAATTTTATTCACTTCTTTACTTTCTTATTGTGTTTTATCTCACTTTTTGCTTGTTGTTTGGTTTTTGTTGTGTGTTGTAGATTAGTAATAATTCCTTTGGAAAATAATTAATTGAATCAATATATGTTAGTCTAGTCCCAAAAATGGAAACAAGGGATTGTTGGTTTAAAATATTGGTCATCCAAAGTTTGGAAACCTCTACCAATGTTTCAATTTAGAAAAGCTAAGTGGGGTTAATTATAAGTTAGTTTTATCATAAAAATCCTAAGTCATTTTATGACTATAATATAGTTTAGATGAATGAACATTTGCTTGAGTGAGAGTTTGAATCTGTATAGACCATCATATTGTCACTTAAATTCACCAAGTAAATTACTAGGGTAGAACATGACATCTAAAAGTTAATAACATCCATACTATGTCTTGATAAAACCTTACACCTGCCTAATTCTAGTTCCCAACCATTATAGTTTATGAATGTAGGTATATATAAGAAAATAAAAAAATGATACACCATGAAGTGAAATCATAAACTCCTTTTTGATTTATGAATGGTGGTTTAGGCAATCTCTACTAAGGCTATGGATACCTAGATGGTAGCACAACAAGGCCCAGAGTAGAGCCAGAGGTATCTCTATTGGGGATATAGACACTTGGTTGATAACAGAGTAATGCCCAAGCCATGCTAAGTGAAGCAAAGTATAATTATATAGAATCTAAATAATTCTTAAGTTATTTCATGTTCAATATCTTGAAACTTGAAAGTTGTCATTTTTAAACCCAGTGAGAATGGTTATGGAACCTCAAAGAAAATACATAATATTATTGTATACAAGGTTTAAACATTATTTCAAGCCTTTGGGCTTTCATTAGTTTTAAAAAATAATTTTGGTACTAGCTAAAGATCATATTGAGATAACTACTTTTTTTATTTATCTTTGAAAAAAATATCTAGATTTTATTATTTTATAATGTTTCCCCATAGAGGTCACCATTTGTTGATGATCAACATTCCCCTATTCTCAAAATGGGGACCCTATTTTATTCAATTTTCAATAGTTCCCAAGATGTTAAGCATATTAAATCATTTGATTGCATGGAGAATTTATTAAATTTACCAATACTTGTGTTTCTAGAATTTTTGGTTAATCATTCATTTTGTAATAAGGATTGATACTTATAAATATTCAAATTATTAAAAGTCTTATTAAATTTTTATTTGGAAATGAATTATTGACCATGGATAGTTCAATGTTATGTAGACAAACTTTTGCTAAAGAAGTATGACCTAGCTCTCTAATAGATATACACATAAAAAACTTCATTAGGTTTTATTAAATTAATATTATTATGTGTTTAAGGCATTTTATTGTAAATTTTTTCTTTAAACTTGTTTAAATTTGTCTAATATAAGCAATGATGTCTTCAAAAAACTAATTTAGTTTCTCACTTGACCTCATTAGACATCAAATTAAAGTTACTATTTATGATGCCTCGTGGGATGTCAATGTTTTGACTATAGCCTAAAAAGATAGATTTCAACCTTATCAAGCCTCGTAATGCCTTAAGGATTCATCACATCTTATGAAAAACACATGGATAAAATATACCAAGTTTGTTAGCTACTTGGAGTCATCTAAAGGGCTCATGAGAAGCTAGTTAATTGAATTCAAATCTGGAGGCTATGGGTTAGGATCTTAACCCTTATTCTGATCTAGGAATTTGACTCAAGAGAGGATTGCTAGTATGGGGTTAGTTCCAAAATGAAAACAAAATGAAAGAAACACACTAACTAGCATAACATCTCTATGCCTATACCCTAGGGAGAGATTATTTAATAAAGATGAATAAAGCACACAACTAAAATGAAAAATAAACTCTCTTTTACCTTCCTTGGATGCTTCAAAATTCTTGTTGTAGTAGCTTTGTCGTCTTGTGCTCTTGAGGTCCTTGGCAATGGAAGCTTTTCTACCTCCATCTCTCCTTGGCACCTTTGGCTTATGGCTTGGCTTGGCTTGGAATAAATTTGGAATGGTAACAGTAATTACTTAAATCTTTGTAATTAATTCTACATTATAAAGTTGCATAATCATGTCTTAGAAATGATGTGGTAAGGCCTCATATTTATATATTTTTGAAAATGTCTAGAATCAACCTAAACTATCCATCTTGAGTTTAAGATGTGTGGTTGAGGATTAATTCAATTTTTGGAATTAAGTTTTTAATTATCCTCATTATTAAATTTGAAGAAGGGGTAATTAAGAGGCATGGAGGGCATCATGGAAGGCATTGATGAGGCATGGGAGCAATGAATCCTAATATTTATGGCATTTATAGCCTAGGGATGTCTTCCCAAGAAATTAGGTCACTTGATGATGCATATATTCAATATTCATTTCCAAAAATAAGTTTTCAACAATTTTATATGGAATTATTTATTAGACCTTGATTTGGGTTAATTAGCTCTTAAGCATGTTTAAGCACTTTGTGTGTAAATTACTCAAATTGATCAAAATGTCTTGTTATTTGTCCAAAATTTGACTAAATTGGAATTGAAAGGAAATTTCAAATGTGTTCAATCTATATTCCCATTTATGATGTTACTAAAAAAATAACAAAGTCACATATCTTGTGAAAAATATTTGATAAAAAATAGCAATCCAGAGAAACTAGGTACAAAATTGGCATTTTGACTTGAAATGATCTGATCAAAATTAGCTAGCCCACAAATTACATTACCCCATTTATGGATACCCCAACCAAAATTAGCCCTTGAATATGTTATGTTCACATCATTTAGCATGTTTTAGTATTTTTTAGGCCAAATTGTGCATTTTGTGTGGAAATTGGTCAAAATCCTGGTTGGAGGTTATCAGTGGTTAGATTTAGGTTTCTATAGTTTGCTTGTATTTGGGAAGGCATTGCAAGATATAAGCACAATAAAATATTCTCAAAGAATGAAAATATCCTATATGCCTAAGATTAAAATGATGATAAACTAACTATATGATGCCCCCTTGAGGGAATGATTGGCAAACGATCCCTCAAAAAGAAAGAAGTGAAAGGAGGGGACCAAAGAAAATAAAGATGATGGGGTGAAAACATAATGATATTAAAAAAATTGTTAAAATCATTGAGAATATAAGTGGGATAGTGTGCAATGGTTTGCTCACAGTCAGTTATAAGCATTATACCCTAATAATGGCAACGTGGTATGATAACACAATGATTTTCCCAAAGGTGGTTATAATCATTGAGAAGATGGTGCTGCCCCAATTAAGACAGACAAACAAGTGAATAACATGCCCCTATATAGGCAAAAAAAATAAATTTGTGACAGCATAATGATTTTCCCAAAGGTGGTTATAATAACTATGAAATGCAGGTGGGACAGTGTGCAATGATTTGCGCATATGTGGTTATAATCATTGGACCCCAATTATGGAAAGCATGATAAACATGGTCGAGGATGATGATATCTTAACACAAAGGGTAATGATGAATTGTAACAACCTACTAGTATGGAGATGCTTGTTTGAACTAATAAAGGTTGAAATTCTTTCATGGTTAATTACTCTATTTGGGATATTATTGGGATTGAATTAGGATGTCAGTGCTGAAGAGATGCCACCATTGCTAAATAGACTTCTTGAAGCTTAGGTTTGTTATAACATATGTCAATAGGCATCATGATATAACATCATGAGGACTTGGTCAAAATATGCATGAGGACTGAATCCCATAATCCAATACTCAAAAGAAAATAATGCACCAATGATAGAAACCATGATGACAATGTTGACGTATAAATATGGATAGACTCAAGGATAATGTGCTCATGGAATTACCCAATGAATGCAAATAGACCGAGCTAAGGTAAAAATGTTGAAATAAAATAATTAGGCAAGTGAAAAAACTAACTAACTAAAAACCAAAAAAACAAAAAACCTAAAATAAAGAAACAAATAGAAAACCTAAAAATAAAAGCAAAAGAGAGAATCCTAATAATGACCATACCCCAGTAAGGTAGATTGAGGATAACTAACTAGGCTTAGACAGGACAAATATTTTTAGATTTTTGAAATTTTGTGAATGTCTTTAGAATTTTGAGGTATCTTAACTCATTAGAGAATGACAAGATACATGCTCATAAAATAGAAAGAGCATTTGGCTTAGGTTGTTCAAAAATTGGTGAGAGCGCATGGAAAGAGGGATTGAGGTGACCTCAACATGAGTTGAGCATGACCCATATAGTCTTGAAATGACCTCAAGTCATATTAATTTCATCCACACAAAAGGTGAGGAAAAACCAACTAGGTCCCAATAAGTTCTCAAATATGGAAAATGACCAGTCAAATGAAAATAATGATGGTAAAGTGATGCAACAATGCATGATAAACAAATGTTTCCCCTAGTTTCCCCACAGGTGTTTATAACTAGGGTATAATGTCATATTTTAATGATATAGATTTTCCCATAGGTGGTTTATAATTAGTAGCAAGATTCGTGAAACATTGATTTGCCCATAAACAGTTATAATTAGGCTCACATACACAAACTTGATAGGATGAAAGATATCTTGCTAGATCAACTGTTATACTACTTTCATAGACTGTCATTGTAAAAATAGATTATATTGATTATTGAAACTTGATTTTAATCCCCCCACAAGAGGTGTGAGAAGAACCAAATCAATCAAGATCAAAATAGGATTGGGTAGGATGACTAAAAATAAGCTTTGGTCTAGATAGGTATGGAATGATAGGATGGTATTGTTTTGCTAAGGATGATGATTGGTTAGATAGATTAGATAAAATGGTAGTAGGTTTGCCCCCAAGTGGTGAGGTGAATGGCAAGATCTGTGATAATATAAAATTGGCATATGTAACAATGGAAATGACATGGTAATATGAAATGGTATGGTACATGTTTTTGGCTTGGGTGTGGTAAATGACATATGATTCTATTTTTCCCATTGAGATGGAGATGCACATCATAATTAATAAATGATACAAACATAATACTCAATCACTACATGGGAATATGATGATCAAATAGTCATCAATTTTTCCTCAAGCTATTACCCTTAGGGTAATGGAGTTGTAGAATCTACCAATAAAAAATTGATGAGTAGAATTAAGAAATATATAGAGAATAAACCCAGAGAATGGTAGTCCCTGCCAAATAATGCTTTATGGGTAGACAAAATGAGATAAAAATAAGCACACAATTCATCCCCATTCCTACTGGTCTAAGAGCAACAACCTATTTTTCCTATCACATAGAACTTTCCCACTAATGATTTTATAGTTGAATATATGAAATATGATGAAGGATTACAGACCTAGCTATTGAACATCATCTAAATGGAAGAAGCCAGAGAGGAAGCATTGAAGAATTTTAGAAAGCATCAAGATGTTGTAAAAGAGTTGGTTTGATAAATAAACAAAAGTTAAAGCATTATATATATCAAACTTTGTCATACTATGGTACAAGGCCAATGAGAAGAAGGGACAACATGACAAGTTCACCCCTCTCTGGATTGGACCATATCACATGTCTAAAATACTAGGTGAAATGCATTCAGGCTCAAAGACCTACAAGGGAATGACTTAACATTGTCACACAATAGGTACCACATGAAAAATTATTTCTCTATTGATTTATCACAAAATATAGAAGTATAATAAGCTTATTTAGATTTTGAGTCAGTAAGAGTAGAGTAATTTCCTTTCCTTCTTTACTTTCCTATTGTATTTTATCTCACTTCTTGCTTGTTGTTTAGTTTTTGTTGTGTGTTATAGATTAGTAATAATTAATTTGGACAATAATTAATTGGCTCAATCTATGTTAGTCTAGTCCTAAAAATGGGAAGAGGGGATTGTTGGTTTTAAATATTGATCATCCAAAGTTTAGAAACCTCTACCAGTGTTTCAATTTATGAAAGCTAAGTGGGGTTAATTAGAAGTTATTTTTATCATGAAAATCCTAAGTCATTTTAATACTATAATATAATTTAGATGAATGAACATTTTCTTAAGTGAGAGTTTAAATCTGTGTAGACCATCAGATTGTCACTTAAATTCACCAAGTAAATTGCTAGGGTAGAACTTGATATCTAAAAGTTAATAACATCCATACTATGTTTTGATAAAACCTTACACCTAGATAATTCTAGTTCCTAACCATTGTAGTTTATGAATGTAGGTATATATAAAAAAATAAAAAAAATGATACACCATGAAGTGAAATCATAAAATCCTTTCTAATTCCATGAATGGTGGCTTAGGCAATCTCTACTAGGGCTATGGACACCTGGATGGTAGCATAGCAAGGCCCATAGTAGAGCTATAGGTATCTCTATTGTGGATATGGACACCTGGTCGATAGCAAAACAATGCCCAAGCCATGCTCAACTAAGCAAAGTATAATTATATAAAATCTAAATAATGCTTAAGTCATTTCATGTTCGATGTCTTGGAACTTGAATGTTATCATTTTTGAACCTAGTGACAATGGTTAAGGAACCTCAAAGCACATACATATTATGATTTTATATAAGGTTTAAACATTATTTCAAGAATTTGGGCTTTCATTAGTTTTGAAAAATACTTTTGGTACTGGCTGAAGATCATATTGAGATAACTAATTTTTTATTTATCTTTGAAAAAAATATCTAGATTCTAATATTTTGTAATGTTTCCCCACAGAGGTCACCATTTTTTGATGATCAACATTCCCCTATTATCATAATGGGGACCCTATTTTATTCAATTTTCAAAAGTGCCCAAGATGTTAAACATATTAAATCATTTGACTGCATGGAAAATTTATTGAATTTACCAATACTTGTGTTTATATAATTTTTGGTTAATCATTCATTTTGTAATAAGGATTGATACTTATAAATATTAATATTATTACAAGTCTTTTTCAAGTTTTATTTATCAATGAATTACTGACCATGGATGGTTCAATGATATGTATATAAACTTTTACTAAGGAAGTGTGACCTAGCTCTCTAATAGACATAAACATAACAAACTTCATTAGGTTTTATTAAATTAATATTATAATGTGTTTAAGGCATTTGCTTGTAAATTTTTTCTTTAAACTTGTTTAAATTTGCCTAAGACAAGCAATGATGTCTTCAAAAATCTAATTTAGTTTCTCACTTGACCACATCAGACATAAAATTAAATTTATAGTTTATGATGGCTCATGGGATGTCAAAGTTCTGACTATAGCCTAAAAAGATAGATGCCAACCTTATCAAGCCTTGTAATGCCATAAGGATTCATCACATCTTGTGAAAGAGACTTGGAGAAAATATACCAAGTTCGTGAACTACTTGGCATCATCTAAAGGCTCATAAGAAGCTAGCCAATGGAATTAAAATCTTGAGGCTATGTGTCAGGATCTTAGCCCCTATTGTGATCTAGGAATTTGACTCAAGAGAGGATGGTTAGTATGGGGTTAGTTCCTGAATGAGAACAAAATGAAAAAAACACACTAACTAGCATAACATCTCTATGCATAGACACTAGCGAGAGCTTAGTTAACAAACATGAATAAATCACACAACTAAAAATCAAAATAAACTCTCTTTTACCTTCCTTGGATGCTCCAAATTTTTTTTTGTAGTGGCTTTGTCATCTTGTGCTCATGAAGTCCTTAGAAATGGAAGCTTGTCTACCTCCATCTCTCTTTGGCACCTTTGGCTTGTGGCTTGGCTTGGATTGGAATAAATTTGGCATGGTAACACTAATTACTTGAGATTATTAATCAATTCTACATTATAAATTTTCATAATCATGTCTTATAAATGATGTGGTAAGGCCTCCTATTTATAGATTTTTGCAAATGTCTAGAATCAACCTAAATCGTCCATCTTGAGATTGAGATGTGTGGTTAAGGATTAATTAAATTTTTGTAATTAATTTTTTAATTATCCTCATCAATACATTAGAAGAAGGGGTAATTAAGAGGCATGGAGGGCATCATGGAAGGGATTGATGAGGCATGGGAGGCATGAATCCTAATATGTGTGGCATTTATGGCCTAGGGATGTCTTTCCAAGAAATGAGGTCACTTGATGATGTAGATATTCAATATTCATTTCCAAAAATATGTTTTCAACAAGTTTATATGGAATTATTGATTAGGCCTTGATTTGGGTTAATTATCTCTTAAGCATGTTTAAACACTTTGTGTGTAAATTACTCAAATTGATCAAAATATCTTGTTATTGGTCCAAAATTTGATTGGATTGGAATTGAAAGGCAATGTCAAATGCATTGGATTTGTATTCCCATTAATGATGTTACCAACAACAAATAACAAAGGCACACATATTGTGCAAAATATTTGATAAGAAATAGCAATCCAGAGCACCTAGTTATAAAATTGGCATTTTGACTCAAAATGATCTGATCAAAGTTAGTTGATCATGAATTGCATTGCCCCATTTAGGGATACCCTAGTCAAAATTGGCACTTGAATATGTCATTTTCACATCGTTTATCATGTTTTAGTGTTTTTAGGCCAAATTATGCGTTTTGGGTGGAAATTGGTCAAAATCCTAGTTGGAGGTTATTGGTGGCTAGATTTAGGTGTTTGTAATTTACCCCTATTTGGGAAGGCATTACAAGATATAAGCACAGTAACATCTTCTCAAATAATTAAAATTTCCTATATTCCTAAACTAAAATGAAGATAAACTAACTATATGATGCCCCCTCGGGGGAATGATTGGCACAAGCAGGTTGGCAAACAGAAATATACATGAGGATTGACTCCCATAATCCAATACTAAATAAAAAATAATGCACCAATGATAGAAACCATGATGAAAATTTTGACATATGAATATGGATAGACTCAAAAATAATGTGCTCATGGAATTACCTAGTGAATGCATATAGACCGAGCTAAGGCAAAAATATTGAAATAAAACAAATATGCAAGTGAACAAACAAACCAAAAAATAAATTAAAAAATAACCTAAAATAAACAAACAAATAGAAATCCTAAAAATAAAAGCAAAAGAGAGAATCATATTAATGACCATACCCCAGTAAGGTAGATCGAGGATAACTAACTAGGCTTAAATAGGACAAATATTTTTGGATTTTTGAAATGTTATGAATGTTTTTAGAATTTTAATGTATCTTAACTCTTTAGAGAATGACAATATACCCGCTCACAAAATAACAATATTTTTTGGCTTAGGTTGCTCACAAAATGGTGAGAGCGTATGGAAACGGGGATTAAGGTGACATCAAAATGAATAGATCATGACCCACATAGTCCTAAAATGACATCAATTCATAGTAATTTCATCCACACAAAATGTGAGGAAAAACCAACTAGGTCCCAATAAGTTCTTAAATCTAGAAAATGGCCAGTCAAATGAAAACAATGATGGCAAAGTGATGTGGCAATGCATGATAAACAAATGTTTCCCATAGCTTTCCCATAGGTGTTTCTATCTAAGATATAATGGCATAGGTCAATGATATTAATTTTCCCATAGGTGGTTATAATTAGTAGCAAGACTGGTGAAACATTGATTTGCCCATAAGAAGTTATAATCAGGCTCACATAAACAAACTTGATAGGATGAAAGATATCTTAACAGTTCAACTATCACACCACTTTCATAGACTGTCATTATAAACACAGATTAGATTGATTATTAATACTTGATTGGAATCCCCCTAAAAGAGGTGTGAGAAGAACCAAATCAACCAAGATCAAAATAGGATTGGGTAGGATGACTAAAAATAGGCTTTGGTCTAGATAGGAATGGAATGATAGGATGATATGGTTTTGGTAAGGATAATGATTGGTTGAATAGATTTTATAAAATTGTAGTAGGTTTTCCCCCAAGTGATGAGGTGAATGGTAGGATCGGTGATAATATAAAATAGGCATATGTAACAATGGCAAAAAACATGTACCATACCATTTCATATTACCATGCCATTACCATTGTTACATATTTCTATTTTTCATGTTGAAATGCAGATTCACATTCTAATCAATAAATGATAAAAACATAATACTCGATCACTAAGTGGGACTATGAAGATTAAATAGTCATCAAGTTTTTTTCAAATTATTTCCCTTAGGGTAATGGAGTTTTAGAATATACCAATAAAAACTTGATGAATGTCATCAAGAAATTTACAGAGAAGAAACCCAAAGAATGGCAATCCCTGCTAAAGAACACTTTATGGGTAGACAAAATGAGATAAAAATAGGCACACAATTCATCCCCATTCCTACTCATTTATGAGTAATAACCTATTTTTCCTATCACATTAAACTTTCCCACCAATGATTTTATAGTTGAATATATGAAATATGATGAAAGATTACAGTCCCAGATACTGAACATCATCTAAATGGAAGAAGCCAGAGAGGAAGCATTGAAGAATTTTAGGAAGCATTAAAGAATTTTAGAAAGCATTAGGATGTTTAAAAGAGTTGGTTTTATAAATGAACCAAAGTTAAAGCATTATATATAAAAAAAACTTGGTCCTACTATGGTACAAGGTCTACGAGAAGAAGGGACAACATGACAAGTTCACCCCTCTTTGGATTGGACCATATCAAGTGTCTGAAATAATAGGTGAAATCCATTTAGTCTCAAAGACCTACAAGGGAATGACTGAACCTTGTCATGCAATAGGCACCACATGAAACATTATTTCTCTATCACTCTATCACAAAATATAGAAGGATGATGAGCTTGTTTAGGTTTTGAGTAGGTAAGAGTAGAGTAATTTCCTTTCCTTATTTACTTTACTATTGTGTTCTATCTCACTTTTTGCATGTTATTTGGTTTTTATTATGTGTTATAGATTAGTAATAAGTCCTTTGCACAATAATTAATTGGATCAATCTGTTTTAGTCTAGTCCTAAAAATGGGAAGAAGGGATTATTGGTTTTGAATATTGGTCATCCAAAGTTTGGAAACCTCTACCAGTGTTTCAATTTAGAAAAGATAAATGGGGTTAATTAGAAGTTAGTTTTGTCATGAAAATCCTAAGTCATTTTAAGACTATAATATAGCTCAGATGAATGAACATTTTCTTGAGTGAAAGTTTGAATCTGTGTAGACCATCATATTGTCACATAAATTCACCAAGTAAATTGCTAGGGTAGAACTTGATATCTAAAAGTTAATAACATCCATACTATGTCTTGATAAAAACTTACACCTAGCTAATTCTAGTTCCCAACCATTATAGTTTATGAATGTAGGTATATATATAAAGATAAAAAAATGATACACCATGAAGTGAAATCATAAACTCTCTAATTCCATGAATGGTGGTTTAGGCAATCTCTACTAGGTCTATGGACACCTGGATGGTACCAGAGCAAGGTTAGAGTAGAGCCAGAGGTATCTCTATTGAGGATATGGACACCTAGTTGATAGCAAAGCAATGCCCAAGCCATGATGAGTGAAGCAAAGTATAATTATATAAAATCTAAATAATGCTTAAGCCATTTCATGTTCGATGTCTTGAAACTTGAAAGTTATAATTTTTTAACCTAGTGACAATGGTTAAGGAACCTCAAAGCACATACATACATATTATTATTGTATACAAGGTTTAAACATTATTTCAATACTTTGGGCTTTCATTAGTTTTAAAAAGTACTTTTGGTATTGGATGAAGATCATATTGAGATAACTAATTTTTTTATTTATATTTGAAATTAATATCTAGATTCTAATATATTGTAATGTTTCTCCATGGATGTCACCATTTCTTGATGATCAACATTCCCCTATTCTCATAATGGGGACCCTATTTTATTCAATTTTCAAAAGTGCCCAAGATGTTAAGCATATTACATCATTTTACTGCATGGAGAATTTATTGAATTTAACAATACTTATGTTTCTAGAATTTTTGGTTAATCATTCATTTTGTAATAAGGATTGATACTTATAAATATTCAAATTATTATGTCTTATTAAATTTTTATTCAGCAATTAATTATTGACCATGGATGGTTCAATATTATCTAGACAAACTTTTGATAAGGAATTATGACCTAGCTCTCTAATAGACATAAACATAACAAACTTCATTAGGTTTTATTAAATTAATATTATGATGTGTTTAAGGAATTTTATTGTAAAGTTTTTCTTTAAACTTGTTTAAATTTTCCTAAGATAGGAAATGATGTCTTCAAAAATCTAATTTAGTTTCTTACTTGACCTCATCAGACATCAAATTAAAGTTAAAGTTTATGATGCCTCATGGGATGTCAAATTTTTGACTATATCCTAAAAAGATAGATGCCAAACTTATCAATCCTCGTAATGCCTTAAACATTCATCACATCTTGTTCAAGAAACTTGGAGAAAATATACCAAGTTCATGAGCTACTTGGCATCATCTAAAGGGCTCACAAGAAGCTAACCAATGGAATTCAAATCTCAAGGCTCCTTGTCAAGATCTTAGACCCTATTGTGATCTAGGAATTTGACTCAAGAGAGGATGGTTAGTATGGGGTTAGTTCCAAAATGAAAACAAAATGAAAGAAACACACTAACTAGCATAACATCTATATGCCTAGACACTAGGGAGAGCTTAGTTAACAAACATGAATAAAGCACACAACTAAAATACAAAATAAACTCTCTTTTCCATTCCTTTGATGCTTAAAAATTATTTTTGTAGTGGTTTTCTTGGCTTGTCCTCATGAAGTCCTTGGCAATGGATGCTTGTCTACCTCCATCTCTCCTTAACACCTTTGGCTTGTGGCTTGGCTTGGCTTGTGGCTTGGAATAAATTTGGCATATTAACACTAACTAATTGAAGCTTTGTAATTAATTATACATTATAAATTTTCATATTCATGTCTTAGAAAGGATATGGTAAGGCTTCCTATTTATATATTTTTTCAAATGTCTAGAATCAACCTAAACCATCCATCCTGAGATTGAGATGTGTGGTTAAGGATTAATTAAAATTTTGGAATTAATTTTTTAATTATCCTCATCATGAAATTGGAAGAAAAGGTAATTAAGAGGAATGGAGGGCATCACGGAAGGCATTGATGAGGCATGGGAGGCATAAATCCTAATATTTGTGGCATTTATGGCCTAGGGATGTCTTCCGAAGAAATGAGGTCACTTGAGGATGTAGTTATTCAATATTCATTTCCAAAAATAATGTTTTAACAAGTTTATATGGAATTCTTGATTAGGCCTTGATTTGGGTTAATTATATCTTAAGCATGTTTAAGCACTTTGTGAACAAATTACTCAAATTGATCATAATGTCTTGTTATTTGTCCAAAATTTGACTGGATTAGAATTAAAAGGTAATGTAAAATGCATTGGATCTGTATTCCCATTTATGATGTTACCAACAATAAATAAAAAAGGCACACATCTTGTGTAAAATATTTGATAAGAAAGAGCAATCCAGAGAACCTAGGTACAAAATTGGCATTTTGACTCAAAATGATCTGATCAAAGTTAGCTAGCCCAAAAATTGTGTTGCCCCATTTAGGGATACCTTGGCTAAAATTGGCACTTGAATATGTCATTTTCACATAATTTAGCATGTTTTAGTGTTGTTTACACCAAATTGTGCATTTTGGGTAGAAATTGGTCAAAATCCTAGTTGGAGGTTATTGGTGGCTAGATTTAGGTGTTTACAGTTTACTCCTATTTGGGAAGGCTTTGCAATATATAAGCATAGTAACATCTTATCAAAGAATGAAAATTTCCTATATGATTATAATTGAAATTTTGATAATATAACTATATAATGCCCCCTCGAGGGAATGATTGGCACAAGCAGTTTGGAAAATAATCCCTCAAAAATAAAGAAGCAAAATGAGGGGACCAAACAAAAGAAAGATGATGGGGTGAAAACACAATGATATTAAAAAATTAGTCAAAATCATTGAGAATATAAGTGGGATAGTGTATAATGGTTTGCTCAAAGGTAGTTATAAGCATTATACCCTGATAGTGGCAATGTGGTATGATAACACAATGATTTGCACAAAGGTGGTTATAATCATTGAGAAGATGGAGCTGCCCCAGTGAAGATAGACAAATAAGTGAATATGATGCCCCTGTATAGGCAAAAAAATTAAATTGGTAAAAATATAATGATTTTCTCGAAGGTGGTTATAATCATTGAGAAATGCAGGTGGGATGGTGTGCAATGGTTTGCCCATAGGCGGTTATAATCATTGGACCCCGATTATGGAAAACATGATAAACTTGGTTGAGGATGATGATAACTTAACACCGAGGGTAATGATGAATTGGAAAAATATACTAGTATAGAGATGCTCATCTGAACTAATAAAGGTTAAAATTCTTTCATGGTTAATTACTCTATTTGGGATATGATTGGGATTGATTCAAGATGTTGGTGCTAAAGAGATGCCACCATTGTTTAGTAGAATTCTTGAATCTTAGGTTTGTTGTAGCATATGTTAGTAGGCATCATGGTATAACATCATAAGGACTTCATCAAAATATTCATGAGGACTGACTCCCATAATCTAATACTCAATATAAAATAATTCATCAATGATAGAAGCCATGATGATAATGTTGATGTTTGAATATGGAGACTCAAAAATAATGTACTCATGGAATTACCCAATGAACACATATAAACTGAGCCAAGGAACTAATTGTGAAATAAAACAAATAGGCAAGTGAACAAACAAACAAACAAATAAACAAATAAACAAAAAAATAAATAAAAAAACAAACAAATTAAAATAAAAAATAAATAGAAAGCCTAAAAATAAAAACAAAAGAGATAATCCTAATAATGACCATGCCCCAATAAGGCAGATTGAGGATAACTAACTAGGCTTAGATAGGACAAATATTTTTAGATTTTTGAAATGTTATGAATGTTTATAGAATTTTGAGGTATCTTAACTCATTAGAGAATGACAAGATACCTACTCACAAAATATCAAGAGCATTTGGTTTAGGTTTCTTGCAAAATGGCATGAGCATATGGAAAGGGAGATTGAGGTGACCTCAATAGGAATTAAGCATGACCCACATAGTCCTAAATTGAACTCAAGTCATATAAATTTCATCCACACAAAAGGTGAGGAAAAACCAACTAGGTCCCAATAAGTTATCAAATCTGGTAAATGGCCAGTCAAATGAAAATAATTATGGCAAAGTGATGTGGTAATGCATGATAAATAAATGTTTCCCCTAGTTTGCCCATAGGTTTTTATAACTAGGATATAATGGTATAGGTAAATGATACTAATGTTCCCATAGGTGGTTATAATTAGTAACAATATTGGTGAAACACTGATTTGCCCATAAGAATTTAAAATCAGGATCACATAAACAAACTTGATAGGATGAAAGATAACTTGTAAGATTAATTGTCACACTACTTTCATAGACTGTCATTGTAAACATAGATTAGATTGATTATTGAAACTTGATTAGAATCTCCTTAAAAGAGGTGTGAGAAGAGCCAAATGAACCAAGATCAAAATAGGATTGGGTAGGATGACTAAAAAGAGGCTTTGGTCTAGATAGGAATATAATGATAGGATGGTATGGTTTTGCTAAGGATAATGATTGGTTAGATAGATTAGATAAAATGGTAGTAGGTTTTCCCCAAAGTGATGAGGTGAATGGCAGGATCTATGATAATAGAAAATAGGCATATGTAATAATGGAAATGTCATGGTAATATGAAATGGTATGGTACATGTGTTTTGCCCTAGGTGTGTTAAATGGCATATGATTCTATTTTTCCTATTGAGATGGAGATGCACGTCCTAATCAACAAATGATAAAAACATAATACTTGATCATGTTAATTTTTATCCCACACCTCATCTAAATAGTTTCTATATCTAAAATGGCCTACAAATTGTGATTCTAAGAATGTTTTTATGATTTTCATTAGTCATTGATTCTAATTCCTTCAAGCATCAAGACTAAGTATCTTTGTAGACTCGACAAAGGAAAGTTCAACCATGGATGGTAAACAAGGACAAATAATGGATGGTAGGTTCGATTATAAATGGGAATGGTAAATGATAATGAAATGTATAATCATGGGAAAACAAATGAAGATCATGACTTTTAGTCACATGTAATGTTGCTGATGTTGGATTCAACATAATTTTGGTTGTGGTAGAGCTAAAGACTTGTTATCTTGATAGGACCACCAATTTTTTTTTGTTGTTTGACCTTGAGAGTAGCTATCATATAATTAGGCTATAGATCAGAAGCTATTTTTATTTGATCTTTGATTTTGTCTTCATCAAGTAGTGAAGAAATTTTGTGCTTAGATATTGGTGCCTCAATGAGGCTTTCACCAATGAAGTTATATTGATTGTCTTGTAGTTCCTTTCAGAATGTTTCACTAATGAACTTGGATTTTGATTTTGATTATCTTCTAGCACTTCCAAAAATGTTTCAATAAAAGATGTCGAGTTTTGAATTTGATTATCCCCTAATGCCTCCAAAAATATTTCACTAGGAGAGTGTTTTTTTGTTACATGAATGTGGTCTTAGCCTCCTTACTCTTCTTCAACTACTATGTCACCATGGATGTAGTTCAATAAAGTGTGATTCTATTGATCCCAATCGACACTTGTGGGAGATAGAATGTTAATGATATGGCTATTTTGGTTGATGGTAATGGCACATGGAATGATAATGGAATGGGAAGAGGTTGTATAATCCTTATAGAATATACTAGGAGAACTTGTGTCAAAATTGAAGTACTCATCCTCAAAAATTGTAGAAGGATCACAAATATATTCAAATTGATCTACAAGGCATGTGTAACTAATGTTGTAACAACCATGAACATATTCTTCTTCTGACTCTGATTCTAACTCAAAGGACTCTAAATTCAATATTGAGACTGATGTTGATTCAGATTCTAATGCTAAATCTGATGTCAGTTCAAGAATAGAACCTGACTCTAACTCTGATTCTTTATTTGATGGGTACTCTATTACAATGTTTTGTTGAATATTTGGTATTAGAGAATTAATAGCCTATGATGGCATAATGAGCTCCACAAAAACTTGTTTGCCAGAGTGGGACTCCTCTAAGATGGGAAAAATCTCAAGAGACAACTCCTCAGAGATTGGCTTATCAATAGGAGGCTCTTGAAAAATAAGCACATGGTTAAGGTAATGATTTTCCTAAAGATGGTTATAATCATTAAGAAGTGACTCAGCAAATATTGACTCATCAGTGTAAGACTCCTTGATAACTATTATAGGATCAATAGGTGATTTATCATAGGTTGACTTACCACAAATGGTTGATTCAACAAAAATATCCAGGATTAGTTAGTTCTCTTGGCCTTGGTTTCTAATGAGTTAGAAAATATTAGTTTTGAACATAGTTTGGTCTTCTAAGGATTGAATGGGTTGAGATTTGGATGGGATTGGTACTAGATGAGGAATGACCTATGATTGGATAATGGTAGGGCCTTGGGGAGCATGATTTATTTCACTAGCTAAAGGACAAAGTCTTAAGATGGTAATAATATGGTGTTGTGGAGCATGATTGGTCACACAAGCCAAAGGACTAGGTCTTGAAATGATCAAGGGTCATTATGGAGCTTGATTTCTCACACAAGCCAAAGGATGAGGTCCTAGTATAGAAATGGTTAGGCATTATGGAGCTTGGTTGCTCACACAAAACAAAGGATGAGGTCTTAGTATGGGAATGGTGTGACATTATCATCCTAGAATAGAAATTGTACAATGTGGTGGAGCTTGATTACTCACATAAGCTAAAGCATCCAAGTCTTCCTCATAAACCATATCATCCCAGTTATGAGTTGGTTCATAAGTTGGTTCTTGACTATGTTCCATGTATTTATTATTGAAAAGAGGGTATAGATTTATATCCCAAACAACATTATCTATAGTTGGGTCTTCAAAGTCTTCATCACAAGCCTCTTTATGCCAATCAAGGTCTTAATTTGTCTTTTGAGTCATTTCATGACTTTTTTCCTATGAATGATTAATATGAGGTAGATAGAAATCTGTCTAATAAAACATATTAGCATCATTGGGGTCTTGACTAAATCCATAAAAGTCATTTTGTGTGGCCATTCTATCATAAGTCATATTTTAAGTGACTCCACCATAAGTATATCTAGACATATCCCTGTAAATGATGAAAGCTCTAAAACAAAAAGGCTTAGAGTTCTAAAAACTTTGAAAAACTATGTCCAAAGGACAAATGGTTTAAGCTTAGTCTAACTTGGTCAAAAGGTGGAGTTGTATCTCAAAAATGTGGTCTGAAAGTGGAGTTGTATCTCAAAAATGGTTTATGCTAATACTTGGCATAAAATAGCCTAAAATCAAACATCTAAAGTCAAATGGCATATGCATAAAAGGTCAAGGATCTAAGTAAAAATTGGTATTTCAAAGGTCTATGTCAAAGTTTTCCAAAAAAGGTCTAAACTAGGAAAGGGAAAAGTTGAGTTATTAGGTCTTTTATCCAAACATGAATTCAAAAGATAGGCTTAAACAAATAGGCATATGCTAGGACTTTTGGTCAAATGGCATCAAGATCTAGACTTGAAACAAAGGTTTATGTGATTTGATTTAATCTAACAAGTTTGGAAACAACTTTGACATAAACCTGACACATAGAATCAAACATAAACATGATCAGTTGGCATAAGGCATAAGACAAAGGATATTTGAAGAAAGACTATGTTTTCCCAAATAAAGGCACAAAAAATGATAAGGATAGGTACTAAACAAATAAACCATCAATGGTTTTCAAAATTAGGTAACCAATTAACCAAATTTATGCAATCTAAAAGAGAAAGATCAGTGTATCAACCCCATGAATTAAGGCCTAAATAGAAATCAATCAATTTTTGAATCCAAGCTTGATAAGGCTAATTGAAAACTCAACATTTGAAAACTAGGATTTGACCAAATAAGGTAGACAAGATCGGATAACATGATGGCATAAGACAAAGGTCCAAATGGTATACACAAAACAGTTTAAAATAAATGGTTTTTGATATAAGGTGAAACAAGTCTTATAACAAACTGAGTAGCCTAATGGTGTAAGCATGCTCAAATGATGTGATTTATGTTATGTTTCAAATACTCAAAAGGAAAAATGGTTTTAACATGTTTTGGGTAGCATAACACTACCCTCGATTCAAATGCATTATTTTGACATGGCTTATGAATAAACAAACAAGTTTTAGTCTCAAAACATACCAAGCAAAAATGACCAAAATACACTATGTATAATTGTCCAAATCCTAACAAGGGTATGTCAATGTGGGGTTGACTAAACTCAACATATTTGAAAGTTTCTAAGGGAATAAATTTCATAATGACTTTCATGTCAAATAATGCAAAATAAAATCATAGATTTTGGGTCTGTATCACTTGGCTTGTTTCAAAAAGGTCTAGGCCTTTTTATAATCACTACATCCTATTGTTCACTTAGTGTAGTGAAATGTCCAAAGTGCCACTACATCTATGTATAAGTCCAATTAGGAGCCAAATGAATTCAATGTCAGGAGGTGAAACCTCTGGTTAAATCTTCCCTAAATAACTCATAAGTGGTGATTAGGTCCCCCTTGCAAGCCAAGTTTGCATAAAAAATAAAGAAAGCATGAAAGTCGAAAGACTTTAGGGTCATTTTCAAGGTCACCCAAAATTTGAAAAGTTTTTTGGGAGTGATTTATAAAACTTCCTTTCTAAGTCTTAGAATAAGCTACTTGAAATATGAATGGTAATTTTGATTCCAAGGGTTCCCTAAAGAGGACAAATGGAAGAGCATACACGCAACATTCCTCTTTTAGCCAAACAAAATCTAATCTAAACAACCAAGTAAAAACAAAAATATTTTACAAGGTTAATTCATTTTTAATCCAAAATTGAAAATGAGGTGTTCATTTGACCCCTTTGTCTTAGTTGCAAACTTTGAAAAATAGATCCACCACAAACATCTAAATTCTTTTGTTAAACAACAAAACAAGGCTCCTAATTGATTTTTAAACATGCAAAAGGTGATCTAAACATGTGTTTAGAAAATTTTAAGCTTGGTCATATAGAAAAAATGTTAGCATGTCCTTTATCTTGGAAGTTATTTTTGTTTTGAAATAATAAAATTTAGAAAAAGAGCTCTCGGGCTTGTGTTTTAAGAAAAACATAGTGACCAACATCAATTTCTATAACTGATGATGGTGACATTTTCTAACTGATGTCAGTTATCCAACTAAAATTGATTATACCAATATGACTGATGAAAGGTATACAATCAATGTTGGTTTTACTAACCGATGTCAGTTAAAATATGCAATTGATGTCAGTCTTACCTGTTGATGTCAGTTACTATATTAAAACCATGGCAAACAAAAATGGAAAAATAAAGTTAGAAAATCAATTTGCAAGAGTTTTAAAGGTCTAAATGAATATTTTAAAGTTTTAAAATGATTTTATTTGGGTGTGAGATGCATCTAGTCCCATCGAGCATGCCATATGTGATCTAGGAATTTGACTCAAGAGAGGAAGGTTAGTATGGGGTTAGTTCCAAAATGAAAGAAACACACTAACTAGCATAACATCTCTACACCTAGACACTCGGGAGATTTTAGTTAAAAAATATGAATAAATCTCACAACTAAATGTTTCTATTCAAAATTCGCTTTTCAGATTTAAGAGAAAGAAGAAACTAAAAGAAGTAATGGACAAGGCATGGGAAGTACCTGGATAAAGATTGCGCACCGTAAATCCAGACGCTTGTGAGCACTCCTCTTTGGCTGTGGAGGAATGACACCTGCAAGAAAAAAAGGAAACTTGGACAAGAAAATGTTAGATGGAGAGGCGGTGGGTTGCCAAGCAAAAGCTTGTTCTCGGAAGTGTGAAAACTTCCTCAAGGGAGGTCAACCCACTGATAACAGACAGATAAAAGACCAAGGAAATATAGAATGCCAGAATACAGAAGTGACAAAGAAATTAGAAAGGAAAGAAAAGACCAAAATGATTACCTGAAGGAGTTGTTGGGCTGAAGACAGTCGCTGAGGTCAGAAATGTCGCCGGCGTCGGTTAGCTGACCTGCCGACGTTGGCTATCCTGCCGACGTCGGTTTGGGAAGTGACCGGCGTCGGTCGGGGTTGTGACCTGTAGTTGGGTCTGGGCTGGTTTCGGGACTGTGGACGGGTCTGAGACAGAGTTTGGGGACAAATTTAGATGGACTGAGGAATGCTCTGGTTTTGATTGGATGCCTTGTGCAAGGTCTTTGTTGATAGGGGGATGAGGGAGTTGTCTGGGATTGGATTAAAAGAGGGACAGGAAAGAGGAAGATACACAGAGGACAGGACCTGAGAAGGCTTTGCAGCCTCTCAGGGGGAAGAACAGAGGGAGTAGAAGACAATAGATAGGATAGATAAATGAAAACTAAAGAAATGAAATAAAATGAAACACCAGATTGTGCTTACCTTTTTGCTTGCCGAAGAACGGAGGAGCTGTTGTTGGAGCCACAGAAGACTTGTCAAGAAGAAAGTCCCTAATCCAGAGCCTTTGCACCTGTTGCACGAGGTCCAGACGGAGGAGAGACAAATGCCAAAATGCCAAGAGAATTCTGTTTGCGAGCTCAAGGGTCCAGGGGCTGCAACAGATGCAGAAAGGGGTAATGAAGGCTGCCGACGCTGGCAGTTTCACCGACATCGGCCAAAGGGTCGCCGATGTCGGCGGTCGTAGGATGGGGACAGAGGCTAAAAATAGCCTCTGCCCATTCTTGCACGTCGCCGGGCGAGGGGTTATGGGAAGAACGGTCATGAGGATGCCTAAATGGGTGTGGGGGGAAGATAATGAAGAGATTTGGCCTAATAAATGCTAGGGGGAAGGTGGAGGGATTCAAGGGAGGATCTAAGGTGGCAAGGGTAGGGTGGAAAGGGGGCCACTTGATTAAAATATTTAGGTTATTTTAATCAAATGGAGGCCAAGGGTTAGGATAGGGGTTTGAGGTGGATAAGGGGGAGAACCAAGGTGCAGACACGTTTGTGGTGTCTACACTAAAATTCAAAATAAACTCTCTTTTACTTTCCTTAGATGCTCTAAAATGCTTTTTGTAGTGGCTTGCTCAACCTGTGCTCATGAAGTCCTTGGCAATGGAAGCTTGTCTACCTCCATCTCTCCTTGACACCATTGGCTTATGGCTTGGATTGTATTGGAATCAATTTTTCATGGTAACACTAATTTCTAGAATCTTTGTAATCATTTATGCATTATAAATTTGCACAATCATGTCTTAGAAATGATGCGATAACACCTCCTATTTATAGATTTTTGTAAATGTCTAGAATCAACTTGAACCATCCATCCTAAGATTGAAATGTGTGGTTGAAGATTGATTCAATTTTTGGAAATAAGTTTTTAATTATCCTCATCATGACATTGGAAAAAGGGGAAATTAAGAGGCATGGATGGTATCATGGAAGGCATTGATGAGGCATGGGAGGCATGAATCTTGATATTTATGGCATTTATGGCCTAAGGATGTCTTCCCAAGAAAAGAGGTCACCTAATGATGTATATATTCAATATTCATTTCAAAAAATAAATTTTCAACAAGTTTGTATGTAATTCTTGATTAGGAATTGATTTGGGTTAATTAGCTCCTAAGTATGTTTAAGCACTTTGTGCATAAATTACTCAAATTTATTAGAATGCCTTGTTATTAGTCCAAAATTTGACTAGATTGGAATTGGAAGGAAATTCTAGATTCATTAGATATATATTCCCATTTAGGATGTTACCAATAAAAAATAACAAAGTCAAGCCTCTTATGTAAAATATTTGATAAGAAAGAGCAATCCAGAGCACCCAGGTGCAAAATTGGCATTTTGACTTGATATGATATGATCAAAGTTAGCTAGCCCACAAATTGTATTGCCCAATTTAGGGATACCCTAGCCAAATTTGGCACTTGAATATGTCAGTTTCACATCATTTATCATGTTTTAGTGTTTTTAGGCTAAATTATGCATTTTGTTTGTAAATTAGTCAAAATCTTGGTCGGAGGTTATTAGTGGCCAGATTTAGGTGTCTACACCTATGAGCGATCCCATAAAATATAAGCTACCATGCATCATCCATACATCATTCCATAGTGAAAAATCCTATAAGATGCTATTGTATGTTTCAATGATAACTAGCCAGACCTGAGCAGCCTTCAAAGGTATTATGTGTCCTACTTAGGTTCATCTGACATCACCATGTGTCCATGCCATGTTGTATCCATCCAAATCTCATGAGATCTCACAAGGAAAACACATAGTTATACCTAAGACATATGATCAATATTTTATGATATACAACTATGAAAGGTTCCTTTAGAGAATGACACTTGGTAGAATAAAAAACAATCCTTAGTAATAATGCATGTCCCCTTTGGGCCCATGTGACGATGCCACATGTCATTTCCATGTTGTTTATATCTAAGATCCATGAGATAACCTTTGAGAGGGATGTGTGTCTTCACTTGATCCATATAATTAGTTCTTAATTATTGATATTTATCCAAAATCCTATTGAGAGAGACACCTGGGAGGGAAAGCTATTATTTCCCATGAGAGCAATGTGTGGAATTCTCATGGCCAATCAGAATTGAACACCACCATTTGAGATCTCACTATGAATTGAAATATGTCATGTGGTGAGATAAAAATGAGTCATAATTATTAAATAATTGTTAATTATGTGATGGTAATGTCATGGAGGTGTCCATATGAGTGGATGAAGTGCCTTGATAGTCTAACTGACAATGACAATGTGTGCAATGTGCTTGTCTTAGTATGGTAGGTTTGTCTTCAATTTTGGCATGGTTTGAGATGATTGGGGATAAGTATGAAGTATTGAAAATGTTTAATGGGTCCTATAAAAAGTTAATAATTATTTGACTACTTGTGTGTATGAGTTTATTTCATCTCATTCATCATCATTTTCATCTAGACATTTTGGGTCTAGTGGAAGAAAATTTGAGTAGGCAGTTTGCTGACATCACCATTTCCATATGTGGATGAGTGAGGGGGAGTTATTCATATGGTTTTGATAATATTTATACCTAGTTTTTATGTGATAAATTTCATGTAATTTAATTAATTTAACCATAATATATGCAATTATAAGGTTAGGTTTCTAGGCAGTTTGATAGTGTTTTCCCATACTTAGCCAAATTTGCAATGTGACAAGAAAAAATGAGTAGGCATTTTTATGTTATCATATTTCATACACATGGTAGTTTCAAGATTAGTTGATCTTATGGGTTTTTTTATTTTTGTGCCTAGTTTCTATTCACTAAGTTTTAGGCCATTCATTGAAGTGCATAAAAATATATGTATGTGCAAAGTTGGCCTTCCAAATAGTTCTTGACATAGTTGGATCTATGGTAGAGAAAATATAAGTAAGAATATTAATGGAATTATATCTTACACATACAAAGGTTCCATGATCATATTGATATATGGTTTTATTTTTTTCTAGGCATATTAAAAGTTATTCAGGTCCAAAGTTGGACTTCTAGGCAGTTAGAAATGGTCCCCATACTTAGTCTATTTTTGCAAGATGTTAAAGATCATGACCAAATGGAGTTCCAATAGTTTGTAGGTGCTAATAAATATATATATATATATATATATATATATATATATATATATATATATATATATATATATATATATATATATATATATATATATATATATGGTGTATGTTAATCTAAATGGGTCAAATTTTTCTATACTTAAACTGGGTAAAGACCAAACTCTTTATAAAAAGATCAACAAAGCATGTTTATTCCAAGATGTCAGGATGTAACGAGAAGGTACCAAGTGTTTGATGTTTAACGTTGAGCAGAGATATAGATCAAAATTATTATAAGGATAAATGGTGAATGGGTGTTCATACTTATCAATATAAATGGCATATATTACATTTAATAGGTCAAAGTGACATCTATCTAGCATTGTTAAAGCAAGAAATTTTTTGAAGAGATCAATGGTGCGCATGTGGTCAAGATTGCAAGATTGCATGAGATGAGGTCAACTATTCAAAGTTTAACATTTGGTTAGTGGCACACTATGAGTTAAAGTTTCAATAATATATATGATTAATATTTAATCTAAGATGTGAGGACATGAGATGTATTTTAAGCAACCAAAGCTTAATTATGACTATTTGAATTCAATTAGTTGAATTTAACAAAGGAAAGACCAGTGTCTAGTTTTTGGGCCATATCTTTCAATATATGCATAATTTGCTCATGGTTTGAAAATAAAATTTGTAGAGGACTCCAAGATAAATATATGTGTGTGTGTGTGTGTGTGTGTGTGTGTGTGTGTGTGTGTGTGTGTGTGTGTGTGTGTGTGTGTGTGTGTGTGTGTGTGTGTGTGTGTATTAAAGTGTTTAAAATCAAAGATATTTAGGTTAAAAGTTGAATATGTGTTTGTGCATGCTTTGCAAATAACCCTAGAAGGATATTTGAGCTCGTTCTGATGGTATTTCAATGTCTCATGATGACTTAGATATTTTGGAGTGTTTTAAAATACATGAGTATGATTTTTGTGGTATTTGGAGGTGTGACCAATCTATCTCAAGTATGAATAAATCCTAATAAGTTGATTATGTGTTCATTCATAATGTTCCTATTTACAAGGTCATTGTTTGAGTTGATTGAGCATATAGAAAAGGGAGTAATGGTGAATTTAATCATTTGAGGATGACTAAAGGGTCATATATATTATATCTATACATTTTAAAGTGGCCCTATGTTATTATTTGATTTATAAAATGGTAAATAGGTTTCCATGAGACGTATAAGAGCTACAAGGGCCTAATTGAAAGGTGTAACTGCTTAAGGGTGACCCATAGATGTTATATACAACCTATGTGGATTATGTTGAGTCATGTCTTAATGTGATATATGCCTTAAGGGTTAAGTCATGTCTAATGGCTGACCAAGGTGTTGATAATCATGTATGCTCTATAAATAATGAAATTAAAGATGATGATTTCTAGACTTGTGAGACTAGAGAGACTTGAGAGAGATTTATGTTTGTGGTTTAGAGAGAAGGGTTGAGAGGTGAATGAGATTAAGTGTTCCTAGTGGATGTTTTGTTAAGAAAATTATATTTAGGTCTATGTGTATGACCATTTGGTCATGTTTTTGATGTGGTGACAAAGTTTTTACTGAGGATTGAAGAGTGATCCAAAAAGTGGCTTTAAATGCATTAAGTGTGCAAAGTTAAAAAGATATGATATACTTTATATCTCCATCATATTAGCATGAATTTAGTGTTATATGATATGTTCTATTCATAGGTGGTGTTGTGGTTTCTCAACATTTAGGGGGTTGTAGTCTCCTTACAAGGTGAAACTTGTTAAAATTATAGTTGTTGTGGCTACTTAGTTAGATAAGTGTAGTATCTCCTTGTGGGATTATAGTCTCACTAAAATAAGGGATGGTAGTTCCTTAATTAGTTTTATCTAGTATAAATTAGTTCTTATTATTATAGGATAGTATTCTAATGATAGGTTCCATTGGTTTTTATCCCCCAAGAGGGTTTCCCACATATATCATGTGTTATGTGCTTGATATTGCATTATCTCTCTTGTTAATTGTTATGAAAGATGTGTATGCTTCATGAATGCTTGTGGTAATTTATTAATAGTCTAAAAGGATTGAAATTAAATTTAGATTATTTGGGCTCACTGATTTACCCCTCCCCCCTTAGTGATTGTAAATTCAATAATTGGTATCAAAGTAGGTCCTTTAATAAAGGCTTGACAAATTGAAGGTGATCCAAGGTACAATATGGGTAGTCATCAAATTCAAGAAGGTTTTTATACTAATCAAACATCAATGTTTAATGGATCCAATTATGGTTTTTGGACTGCAAGGATTATGTACCTAAGGTTTGATCTATTAAATATGTTGTGGATGGTTATGTTAATATTACTAATCCATCTTGTGTTGCAGCTAAGAAGTTGTTTGAGAATAATTCTAAGGAAATGAATGCTATCAATTATGGTATTTTAGAGACTGAATACACCAAGGCAATCCATTGTAAATCAAATAAAGATACATGGGACAAATTATAGATCATTAATGAAGGAGATTTAAAGGTTAATTTGGCAAAGTTGTAAACTCACCAAAGATAATTTGAGAGTCTAAAAATGAAGGAGGAAGATTCTATGGCATCATTTCTGTAGAGAGTTGATGAGATTATGAATATCATCAAAATTCATGAAGAAAACCTTGAAGATGCTACTATAGTTTAAAATGTATTAAGTTCTTTATCCCTCAAGTTTGATCCAAAAGTATTTTCTATAGAAGAAAGTTAAGATCCTACTTAGTTGAAGATGGATCAATTGCAAGGCACCCTTACTACCTATGAGATGAGAGTAAATGATGATATACCACCAAATAAGGAAGCATCTTTCAAGACTAAAATTAAGATAAATAAGAAGTTCAAAGGTAAAAAATTGAAGGAGGATGAAATTTTTGATATTAATGAGGATAAACTAATTGCTTTATTTACAAGGAAATTTAAAATAGGATCAAGCAAGTATAAGGGTAAACTACCCTTCAAATGCTTAAATTAAGGAGAGATAGGAAATTATTATAGAAAGTTCCCTCATAACCATGATGATGAAGAACATGATGAAGACCAAGATGAATACAAGAAGACATACAAGAAGAAAGGATTAATAAAGTATAACAATAATAATAAGTCCTTCAAGAATAAGAAGAGTCTCTACACCAATAAAGATTGTATCTCATCAGATGAGAGTGAAGATAGTGATTCAGAGTATGATAATAAATATGATGGTCATATTGAATATGATTCTCTTTTCATGGATGAAGAAGCAAGTTGCTTACATCAAAAGGAGTCTGCTTTGAGTGGTTAAAATGATAATGAAGATGAGGTGGACTATGAGACTAGATTGACAAATACTCTTGAAGAACTAAAGATTGAGAAGAATATTAACAAGATGATAAAGTCTCAACTCAAATGATATGAGGATAAATTCAATGTATATGAGGCAATAATGAATGAAGACACCAAAGAGCATCAAGATATAGTAAAGCATCTTAGTTGTCAATTGGAAATACTATCTACAATCCTGAAAGCTAAAGAAGATGAATGTTCAAAGTATGTTTTTGAAAATAAGTCTTTCAAAAATAAATCAAATAGGTCTACAAGCAAAGTGAAATAATTTATCAAGTTTGATAAGAGTTCCAATGATCCAGATAATCTCATAAATAGTCAAAAGTCTGTTATTAATAGATCTAGATTAGGTTTTATTGAGTAGTCTAAAGTTGTTTCTCAAGTAGACATGAAGGTCAATGAGAGCAAGGTGATTCAACCCTTGAAGGTCACCAATCAGTCAATAAATGATCTTTTAAATATATTAAAGACAAATTAGGCTAGATAACCTAATTTTATGAGGTATGAAAAATTTGATGGCTACTATTACACATGTAATCAATTTAGTCATAAGGCTAAAGAATACAAGAGACCTTTTAGAAATTAGTTTGCATGGAACTATGATGGGGGTAATTAGTTAAAAGGTGTGAAAATTTTTAATTTGTTTAACTATCTTGATGAGGGACACTTTGCTAAGTAGTGTCCAAAAAAGGTTAGGCAAGGTAAGTCTTATTCAAAAGGAAGAGTTTATTTTAGTTGTTATGACATAGGAGACATGGAAATATTTTATCCATATCAGTTTTGGAAATATGAGTTCACTTTAAGAAATGTGATCTATTACAACTATGAACATAGAGGTCACATTGCTTGTTTTTCAAGTAAAGGCCTATAAAATAGAATAGGTTTAATTAGGATCCTAAAATGAATAAATGAAGACAAGTTAATTCATGGAAACTAAAGGTGTTAATAATGAGTCATAATGAGTTGGCTAGTCTAAGTAATCAATTTACTATGGTGTAGAATGCTACATAATTTAAAGAGTGCCAAAGGATCTCATGTTATGAATAAAGAGACCAAGCTCAAGGAGAAGACCAAAGTACTAGTTGAGGCTAGTTATGAGATGTGTATAGATCCAAGTGAACACCCTTTTATTGTTGATTATGTATCATTTAAAGAACATCAGTTTTTAGTGCCTAATGATGAGGTTACTAGGTAAAATTTGGATTCCATAAATGAAAAGATATATCATATCTATGGTGTCTCCATATATTGTTATTTCAATCCTAGAATAAAAGGAGAATATTATAGTGGATGATCATGTTACTTCTCTTAAGCTTAAGAAGAATAAAAATAAATAAAAGTATTAGATGATGGAGGAGGATAAAGAATATGTGGATTTGTGGGAAACTCCTATTTTTACACTATTAAAGGACATTATGAAGTAGGGTGTCTCTATCTATGCTTTTTAAGATACTCTTTTTAGTGGAGAACTAAGTGTTGTTGTGTATGTAGTGTTTGTAGGGTTAGAAAGGGTGTTTGAAATTTTCCTAATGATATTAATATAATGAAAAGAAAATTTTGATGCTCAAAAATGTCTATTCACTTCTTTGTGATGTGTTCTAGGTAGTTTTGCATCTTAATGATCTTGTTTGTGCCAATTGAAGATTTTTGAGTGCTCTCAATTTTCTTCGTTTTAGCATAAAGGAAAGTAGATGTAAAATGGGTTATAGGATGTATGGGTCAAAAAATATATGGAAGATCAAATCTTGGTCCAGAAGTGTGTAATGGTTATCTCTAAGTGTATAAGAAGTTTTAGAGGTGGATGTTGACCAAAAAATGTTTGTTGACTCAATTTGTTTTGAGATTCTAGGGTTTTGAGATATGCTAAAAAGTGGTTTGTCTTATGAGATGAGGTATAAGGATTATTAATTGGTTTAACTGGCCAAATGGTTTGTCAAATCAAACTTCACATAGATTTGAAGGTTTATGGTTATCATGTTATTCAATTTTTTGTTAAGATGGGGTCCCAATTGGCTAGTAGGTTTATGAAGTAAGTATATAACAAAGGATGTTCTAGTTATTTAAAATTGGTGTGATTTATGGGGCATATTATAGTGCTCCATATATATATATTTTGGTATTGAAAATACGTCTACTAAAATTTGTGGCCTATGCAAGTTCTTGGTAGGGCTACAAGGAGACTAGAAAGGCCTAGTGAGAAGAAGAGTGTCTTTTGTTTAGTTTTTCTAAAAGATAAAGGAATCGATGTTTCAAGGAGATTTCTTAGGTTTTTTTAGATAATTTATCCTATTGGGTGAGTGGTATAAATTTATAATTGATGGTTCTTATGGTTGCTTGAAATAGAAGGTTTGTGAGCTTGTGTGGTGGTTATTCATGGTGTATGGAGATCTAAAGATGATCAAGAGGTGAAATTTCTCATAAATTTTAGGTGGAGTCCCTCATAGATGTTTATTTTTGAGTTCCATTATATTTTTTAATTTTGTGTGTTCTTTCTTCATTGGTTTCAGTGCTTGGTTGAAGAGAGTGTTGACATGGAGTAAGAAGAAGTTGTCAAGGTGAGAAGAGGTAAGCTTAAGATAAGGGGGAGTTTATACTATATTTTTAAGATGGTATTTTCTTGATGGTAGTATTTTTAGGTCATCAAAATGAGTTAGTTTCCAATTTTTCATTGGGTCAAAGGGGAAGAAAGTTCTTATTGTGAAAGTGCTTGAAGAGAGAGAGAAGGAAAGTGAGATATATATTGCTATATGATGGTTGTTGACATAAATGACAAAGGAGGAGATTATTGGAAATTTTTAAATTATGTCATGGTGATGTAATTTATGTGTCTATGTGAGTGGATGAAGTGATTTTATAGTCTAAGTGACAATGACAAAGTGTGTGATGTGCTTGTCTTAATATGCTTGAAGTATGATTGGTTGATCTTTAGTTTTAGAATGGTTTGAGATGATTAGGGATGAGTATAAAGTATTGAACATGTGAAATGGGTCCTATTAGAATTAACTATTTATTTGATTTATTGTGTTAAAGAGTTTATTTAATCTAGTTGATCATTATTTTCATCTAGACATTTTGGGTCTAGTGGCATAAAATCTAAGTAGGTAGATTGTTGACATCACCATTACCATGTGTAGATGATTCAGGGTGAGTTGGTCATATGGTTGTGATAAAATTTGTACCTAGTTTATATGAGCTAAATTTTATGTCATGTGATGAAGTGAAAAATAATATATGCAAGTAAAAAGTTGGTCTCCTTGATAATTTGATAGTGTTTTCCCATACCTAGCCAAATCTGCAATCGACAAGAAAAATTGAGTATGCATTTTGATGTAGTCATATTTCACACATGTAAAAGTTTCACAATAAGTAAATAATATGGTTTTTTAGTTATATGCCTAGTTCCTATGTACTAAGTTTCAAGGCATGAAATGAAACTCATAAAAAGATATCGATGTCCAAAGTTATCCTTCTAGATAGTTCTTAACATGGTTGGCTTTGTGGTCGAGAAAATTTGAGTGAGAAAATTAATGGAATAATATATTAAACATGCAAAGGTTTGATGAATATATTGATATATGGTTGGATTATCTTATGTGAGGATATTATTTTATCCAAATTTCAAATCATGCATCTAAGCACAAAAAAAGTTATTGATGTTCAAATTTGGCCTTCCCGACAGATAACAATGGTCCCCATACTTAGTCTATATTGCACAATGTTAAATATCAAGACTAGATGGAGATCCAACATTTCATGTGAGTTAATACATCTAGATATAAGGTGCATAATAAGTCAAATAGGTCAAAATTTTTGATAATTAAAATGGGTAAAGATCGAGCTCCTTACAAAAACATTGATAGAACATGTTTGTCTAAGATGTCAGGATGCAATGAGAAGGTGCCAAGTGTTTATTATTTAACATTGACCAGAGATAAAGATCAAGATTATTGCAAGGATCAATGATAAATTGGCAACTTTATTAATTATGATTAATGACACATATTACATTTAAGAGGTTAAAGTGACAACTATCTATCATTGTTAAAGAAAGAATAATATTGAAGAGATCAGTGGGGCATATATGGTCAAGATTAGAAGATTGCATGAGATGAGGTCAACTATTCAAAGTTTGAAATTTGGATAGTGGTACACTATGAGTAAAATTTTAAATAATATTAATAGTGCATAATTAATCTAATATTCAATGGCATGAGATGCATTTTAAGAAACCAAAGTTTAATTGTGACCATTTGAATTCAAATATTTGAATTTAACAAAAGAAAGACCAATGTCTAGTTTTTGGGACATATATTTTGATACATCCATAATTTTCTCATGGTATGAAAATAAAATTTGTATAGGACTCCAAGTTAAATATATAAATATAGATTTTAAGATTTAAAAGTGTGTATAGTCAAAGATATTAAGGTTCAAAGTTGACTGTGTGTTCGTGCATGCTTTGCAAAGAACCTTAGAAGGATATTTGAGTTTTTTATAATGGTATTTCAATGTATCATGATGACTTAGATATTTGGGAATGTTTTAGACTCCATGAGGATGATCTATGTTGTATTTTGAGGTGTGATAAATTTATCTTAATTATGAACAAAGCCTAAGAATTTGACTATGTGTTCATTCATAATGTTCATGTTTACAAGGTCAATGTTTGAGTTGATTGAGCATACACACAAGAGAGTAATGGTGACTATGATTATTTGAGGATGATTAAAGGGTAATATAGAGTGGACCTATACATTTGTAAGTTTTCTTATGTTCTTTTTTACTTAATGAAGTGCTAAATGGGTTAATAGGTTTCCATTAGACCTATAAGAGCTACAAGGGCCTAATTGAAAGGTGTAGCTACTTAAGGGTGACCCATAGATGCTATGGATGACCTATGTGGATTGTTTTGAGCCATGTATTTTTGTGAAAGATGCCTTAAGGTTTAATTCATGCCTAATGTCTGACCAATATGTTGATAATCATGTATGCTCTATAAATAGTGAAATCAAATATGATGATTTATAAACTTGTGAGACTAGAGAGCCTTGTGTGTGTGGTTTAGAGTGAAGGGTTGAGAGGCAAAAGAGAGTTAGTGTGAATAATGGATGGATTATTAAGTAGAGTAGATTTAGGTCTATGTGTATGATCATTTGGTCATGTTGTTGATGTGGTGATAAAGTTGTTTTTGAGGAGTGAAGTGTGATACAAAAGGTGGATTTTGATGCATTGAGTGTGAAAAGTTAAAGAGAGATGATATACTTTGTATCTCCATCAGATTGGAAGGCATTCCATGTTATAGGAGATGTTATATTCATAGGTGTTTTTGTGGCTACTCAACATCTAGGGGGTTGTATACTCCTTGTAAGGTGAATCTTGTTAAAGGTCTAGTTTTTGTGGTTGTTCATCTAGATAGGTATAGTAACTCCTTGTGGGATTGCAGTCTCACTAAAATAAGGGTTGCTAATTCCTTGATTAGTTATATCTAGTCTAAATTAGTTCTTATTATTATAAGATAGTATTCTAATTTCATGTTCTAGTTTATTTTCTCCCCCAAGAGGGTTTACCACATATGTCATGTTATGTGTTTGATCTTGCATTATCTTTCTTATTCATTGCTATTAATGATGTGTATGATTCATGAATGAGTGTGGTAATTGATTAAGAGTTTGAAAGGATTGAAATTAATGTTGGATTATCTAGGATCACTAATAAACCCCCTTCTCAATTATTTTACATCTAAAAATCATGCAAAACTACATTTAGAGAGTCTATGAGGCACCCAAAAGGTTCCACATGTCCATATTTCAAGCCATCTAGGTAGCTTAGTCATATTCAAGACACACAAGTACTTCACTAGATCTAAGGTGGTAGCCACATGTTGAAAGGTGGTAATATTTAGATTTAAGGCTAAAATTGATGGTAAATCAAAGACAAATTAATATAAATTGAATTATGGTGAAATTAATTACTAAGAGCAATAGTTCAAAGTTGTTTCAAATATATGCAAGGTTGACAAGATTAATATTAATACAACATGAACAAGGATCACCATTAACATTGCATTAATTAAAGTGCTCATTCCAAAGGTTACACAATCAAGGCTATTGATATTTTAATTTTTAAGCTATACATGTTTGATTTTATTGTTGTCTATGCTCTCACAATTTGACAAAGCTCAATCTGTTAGCAAATTACACTCTTGACTACTATTATTAGAGATTGAAAATTGTAGAAGGATATAAATAAGCATTGATGTATAACTAAAGTATTGTAAAGTATGACAAAAATATGTCCTACTATAGGTAAGATTAGTTCCTCTAGGAATGAATACTTTATATTTTATAATGGTTCTTTAGCCATCTTTAAAAATACTAAATTTATTCTTAAGGCTATAGCATCTAGTGACTCACTTTATAGTAGAATATATTTTAATGTAAAATTAGATAGGGTTTTTGATGATAATGTATCATGAAATCCAAATAGCTTTTGATATCCTTGCCATTAATGTAGTTAGTCTACATAAGGTCATATTTAAGCCAGAGGTCATGCCATGTGCTTACCTAGTTTACAATATTTTTGGGAGATCAAAGTGTGAAGATGAGATGATTAAATAAATATCCCAAGGGATCCATATTACTTTTATATTAGGATTTATCTTATAAAAATACTATGACCTTCCTTCACTGTAGATAGAATATAACTAGGTCATCATTGACAAATGGTATGAAGTGCACTCCTAAGAGAAGGTCTTGGCTTCATGGGTGATTGAGCCAATAAGAACTATTTTCATGGATGATCAAGGAGACTTTCCCATCAAAAAATTTAGACAAGGATTCATAATTGTCTTAGCCCTCCTAAATATAATATTTGGCAATCCACATGTTACTTATGTGGACATAAGGACTATTTTATTGCTACAAATAATCCTAGAAGACCAGCAAATTCCCCCACTTGGGGAAGTCATAAGCAATATCTTGGTGTATGTAATACATGACACTTGTAAGAATGGTACCTAATTATTTATGATGAGATAATTATTAGATGAAATTTTACAATTTATCAACTAGGTCAAAGTTCATGGTCTCCTGAGCATCCATAAGTTGTGCCTCAACTCTTTTTTATGATTCATATTCATAGATTCAGACAAAATATGAGTGATTGAGGAATGGTTATATCCAATGTTCTAATATTTTATCAATGAATTTAAGATTTAAAGGGTTTCCCCTGAAATTAGGAAAACCTTGAAAGACATGGGTAGATACTGGTTATACTTGGACTACATAGTTATCATAATCAAAGGAGTGATGGTGGCCACAATTTATACCAATGAAGCTAGTTGAAGAATAAATGGCCTATAAACTTCTTCATGAATTTGATAGAATATTCAAGTACAATAATAAAATGTCCCCCCATAATGTTCCTTAGAAATTAGGGAAGACTAGGATTACCAAGTGGTATGATATTATTATAACTGTTAGGTATAGGGATTCATACCTATTGCGTAAAGATGACTTCATACCATGGATCCCAATAAGGTCATTACCAAGAATATATTAATATTAAATAAATATGTATCAATGGAATTTAATCATAAATGAGAATTAAATTAGTGGATATATAGAGATGCTTTGAAGGATAAGGTGGTACTCTAAAATGCAACAATGAGTAACATTAAACTAGAGATGAGAGTGGATAAGGAGAATAAAAATTATGATATTGCTAAGTATAATCCACCACTAGCACATGGAAAAATATTTGATGCTTACCATGAAGAAGGGAAAGATTAATAATATTAAAATAACATCTGTCTTGTTGGGAGCATGCTAAATAGACCTCTACAAATTGCCACTTCACATATTCAAGACTTACCTCCAAGATTTGAGCAATGAGGATATAGTATTTAATATGACCTCTCCCAAGGGCCCATAGTAATATCTACATATACTATGGGAGTATTTTTATAAATCCTAGATCAACCTAACCTTTTTTATATTAACCTTAAGTAATTGGAATAATACATTGAGCTCTCCATGGAATAAGTGCAAGCACTATCTGGTAAAAACATTGAGAAAGTCTACAAGAGGAAAAATGATCCTAAGACCACTATGAGAGGAGCAACAACCCATATACCAAATTAACAAGTGACTAAATATACTATAACTAATTAAACTCTTGTAGGCATGCAATTTGTGAAAGAACAAGCAACTTCTCCCTCTCCAAGAGTTGATCCATCTACTGATGTTATTATCACTGGTATACCATCAACTACCCTTGGAGTATAAGATCCCAATGGAAGTACCTAACCACTACATTCTTTTCTAATTATAATTACATCTCAAATTTATTATACTTTTGTATTTGATCCTACTACCCTTTCTCTCTTATCAATGAGAAAAATGCAAACTAACATCCCACTTGAGACTACTCCCATTGTTGCTTCCATAAGTATCCCATCCATTATTGTTCCCCCATTGGTTTTAGTATCATTAGAAACTAAAACTACTACTAATTAATAGTCAATTAATACTAGCCTAGGCCAAACTAGTGGTTCCTTAGGATTTATCATCCCCTATTTCATTTATCATGCCACTACATCTATTGCATCTGCATTAGGCACTAATGCCAGTCAAACTATTAGTTCCACTTCTTCCTATGCAACAAAAACTACTACAACACTTATTATTGGTTCTCATACATCAATAAGGCCATTAAGGCCCATTCCAAAGCCTTTTACCTTTTGAAATCCACCTTTTCCTACATCCCCATTCAATATTACTACATTTACAATGGTGAGTGTGCCCCCAAAATGGCCATTGTTTAATCTAAATATGGGCCCTACAAGAACTTAATTTGGAACACTTAGATAGATAGACCTAACAAACTTTCCACACATTCATGTTGTAGTTCTAGCCTCTGCCCTATCTATACCACCTTCAGTTCTACCTATATCATATCCAATTCCTATTGTTGCCCCAAATTGGGTCATATATATTATATTGGTAGTAAGACAAGAGAGACCGCAATTAGTCCTCTCTACACCACAAATTGGCATGAAATTTGATGCCACTATAGGTACCATGAAAAGAGTGGTGAGGAGGTAGGTTAAACAAACCCATTTTAGCTCAGTTATGGCTCATCATTCCCTCTTCACTTTAACAAATAAGAGGAAATCTAACCCCATGAGTATGTAGAGGAACCTATGTCCATGGTCTAAACCAATTTAGAATCTAGAGTGGCCTTAATGAAAGGTATACAATAGGAGGTGAAGAGATTGAAGGAGAAAGCATTGCCTATAGTTATGAAGAATACTAAAATCCAAATAATAATGCAATCATCAATGTCTTAGTTTATATAAGGTCATGAAGAGAAGGTAAAAGGATAAGACTCTAAAGTCTAATGTGGTCATTAACTATGTCTAAAGTCTTGCACTCTATGATGCCAAGTTGGCAAACTTGGCTAGAATTTCAAGGAACAAGAAGTTTCTAGACCTTAAGACATTACCACTTGAAGACATCATCCCAGCATAGACTATAATGATGAATATAAGGATAATTTTGAAAATGTGAGTAGAACAAATTAAGGATGTAATTACAACCTTAGAAAAAATAGAGTGTAGGATTGCCCTATTGCTAAAGGATGTTATGATCACTAGGGTGACCAAACCTTAAGGAAATTTTATGGATGAACAATATTTTAAGGCTCAAATAAAAGTAATTTTTGAAAAAAATCCAAACAAACATAGCCAATGCCAAGACTACCATTAAAGTGATGAACATTGTGGCTTTTACCAACTAAAGGCTAGAGAGAGTTTAGGCTATTGAAGAAGTGATCAGGGTTGTACTTTTAGAGAATGGTAGGATTATTCAATAAATGTCTAACCTATTTTGTCTTATGATCTTTAATTTTAGTCAAATTGACTAGGACTAATTAGCATCCTTTGAAGTTTGGATAATGGAGGTGATTTAATAATTTTTGGAATATTGGTGTATTATTATTAATTTAGTTAAAGGGTCTTAGTAGTAAATTAACAAATAAATATGAAATAATTAAGACACTAATTTGTGTAAATTAGATTACAATTTTTACCTTTTTAAAAATAGTAATAAGATATGGAAAAGAAGACTTAGCTGGAAATCGACTGATATGGCTAAGATAGGGTCTGACATTCACTATGCAAGACTAAGACACTATTGCAAACTAAGATTTGACCTTCATTTTATAATTATATAGGAGTGTTAAAAGAGAATAAGAGTGGCACTAGTGTTGTATTCTACCTTTTCCACTATTATCTTGAGGATCTAAGCTTTTTGGGTTTTGTTCACTAGGTCTATGTGACCCTGTCTATGAAGTTTAGGTAGCTAGAAGTTTGTGGAGCTCCTTGTAGAGTAGATTCTTTCATAAAAATCTATACTCCATTGTGATTTCACCAATTTTGAAAGAGAGTTGGGGTTAGAATGTGTAATATTCACTAAACATGTATCTATACCCCCTATGTGGGCATGCTACCTATATACCAATACTTCGAAGAGGGAGCAAGTCATATACAGTTCTCCCACTTGATATACTTTATGAAATTTAATGTATGAATATGAGAAATGTTAAACTAGATATACTTGAGGTGGTTAGGGATTAGTGTAAGTATTTGGATAAGCTTGTAAGTATGCTGGCTATTTATATGTAGAGAATAGAGAAGATTGCTTAAGTAGTATTCTTTCTTATATTCATGTTTGCTTAGTGATATTTACCAACCCATTTCCAAATGATCTTTGAATGAGATTTTATAAGGATATATTGGTCATGGGTTAAATGTACTCACATTATGATGATAAGGAGAAGGATGGGGAATTAGAAGGAACTAATTGTTAAGGCAAAAAATTCACTTGGACAGGAGTCTTGAAAGTGGATAGGAGTGGCACTATTACTATAGTCCAAGTGTGGTGCTATTGTCTTGAACTAATAGGACCTTGGGGGATTGATTAATCATGGAAAAAGGGGTATAACTCATTTGGGATCAATTTTGGATGGCTATGGATGACTAGGAAATAGTGAAAAGATGCCTATGAGGGTCATGAGAGTAAACAAGAGGGACCTATGGGTTGGGTGTCATTAGCCACACTCAAGTTACCAATTTTTACATTTTATATGACTAAATTTGTCCCCCTTTTATTATAGTGATGCAAAAAATCAAAATACTAGGCTAAAATAAAAATTGAAAGCATACCTAAACTTGCCTACAAGGGTGAAGCTCATGAATCTATGTGATGCTAGGTATACATAGAGAAAACACACTGTGAAGTGTGAAATATGCAAAATAAAACAAAGAGTAGATCATTTCTTACTAGATATGTTATATATAAAATAAGAATGTACAAATATAGGTAAGAGAAAGAGGAAGAAAAAGGAATTAATACACCTCACCAAGTATATGAACCAATACACAACTCATTGTGATGCTGAGTAATGCTGGATGATGTTCTACCAAGAGTAATATCATGAGCATGGATAATTACTAAATTATCTAAGAGTGGCTCAAGAATGCAAAGGCTATCCATTTGGCTCCATCATTTCCCATTGAGTGAAACTACGTGATCATACATGTGTTGATTGATGTTTGGACTATGTCTCTAATTCCTCTAAGTAGGTGGCTCAAGAATACAAAGGCTAGTTAGTCCTTTGGCTCCATCCTTGCCCCATGAAGTGAAGCTATGAACTGATACCAGTATGAAATGTGTGTCAAATGAGATGGCTCATGAAGCCCATGAATGCTCTATAATCTAAAAATGCTAGCATGGATAGTTAAATTTATGTTGGAAACTAGGCTACTTTTGGCCATTCCAAATATAGAGATTAAGCTTGTATTAAATCCACTCCAAAATGATTCCAACCACCTAAAAATGGAATAAGGCACATAACTACTAAGAATTCCTAGGTAATGTTGAACTTGGAAATAAAATAAAATAAATGTGTCATGCACATTAGCCCCAATCACTAGTGTTTGAAACATCGATTCTAATTTGGAAGTTATACTAACTACCGTATCTGAAGCTAGAAGTGAGAGGCATCATGTCATGCATGATTCCCCTATATCTAGATTTTATGATTGAATGTGTACTAAAAATTGTTGATTCTAAATTAGTCTGACTATGCAAAATTATATTTGAACCTAATTTTTCACCTACTTTTATGAAGTCTAGTTTTTTTTATGTTTGTGTAGGAGCATAAAAAATAGGACACCCTAGTGTCTGATTCTATTATCCATGTCTGACACTATTATCCTTTGCTAAAACTAAAAACTTTTCTAGAATCATCAATATTTTTTTGGTCTATTCTACCTGGTTTGACCTCTAATTTCTATTTTGAGTATTTTAAAATTGGTTTTTTCAATTGGTAAGAGCTCTAATCTCTGTTGCAAAACTCTTATTTATTTCCCCCTCTTCTAAGGGTAGGAATGAAGACCTTGTAATGAATTCCCTCAGAAGAAATATCCATACAAGTGTGTTATGATGCTAAGTACATGATATAACAATGATAATCAACAATATATCTCAAGATATGGCATGGTTTGTAATGAGACATTATTAGATCAACAATGGTATGCCTAGATAGATATACCAATGTAATAGCATATTCAATGTATTGAATGGATATTGTAAGTGTTAGTTGTTAGTTGTTAGTTTTCATGAAATGATGGAGCATTATGTCTATCATGGCATCCAAAAAAGAAAGATAATGCATGATGTGGATCATGGCATTGCAAACAAGCAATAAACACACAAGGAAAGAATCAAGAAGTGTAAAAGGGTGGCCAAGGGGCCAAGAAAATAAGGGACATGTGAACATATCACTCAAAATAGAATAAAGCATGCAAAGCATGTTTAATTTCCACATATACAAACAATTGAAATAAGCAAGGTTGGCACGAAAGCCACAATTACATAAAATAATACAAGCAAGGGACATTGACAAATGTCCAAAGGTGCACACATGAATAGATTAAAAGGACATTGGCAAATGTCCTAAGGCACATATAGGAGATAAATAGGAACTAAAAAATGCAATCACATCTAGATATGCAACACAACAAAGGAAAGCATGTAAATACTAGAAATACTATCTCATCTAACTAATCAAAGCAAGAGAGAAATTATACAAAATGTGTTGAGTACAAGACTAGGTATATGCTAAAAAATACATAAGTGTTATATACTAGTGAGTGTCGATGGATTAATCTATGTAAGCTAGTAAGTAATGTACATCATCATTATAACTAGAGTGTGTAGTGTAGGAATGACATAACTTGGATGGTGTATTCATATAAAATATGCCCCTAGTGGGTATGTAAATCAATGTATGTCTTGATGTAGAAGTAATATGCCCCCTTAATGGGTAGAGTAAAGCAATCAAAGAGTTGGATGTCACTACACACACTCAAAGGAGATAAATTAAAGTAATTTAATGTAGATAAATCAATAAATAATAGGATAGAAAATCAAGTAAAATTGAATAAAAATGATACTAATTGATGAGTCTCATGGGAGACTCCCTATCATGGTCTCTTATATCAAGGAGAGGAATCATGCATGATCGTAAAGCACAATGAAAATGATGAGAATATGGCTTTAAAATATATATATGTTGTAAATGATCAAAAATATATAAATTAGAAACTAAGTGTGGGGTCCCTTATAACTCTAAGAAGTGGTACAATTATAAGGATCTTAGGGACCCATCTGGTAGTAGGAAAAGATCTTTGAACATGTGATCTATGAGTAAATGCATGAGATCTCAATGATACTACCCTAGGTGTGAACATTGTAGCTAGAAGCTATCTATAATCTTAAAAATATAGAGGTTTATAAACTCTCTATGCTGGTGATGGATGCCTCAACTATGTCTAAATCAGAACTAGAAAAAGAACTATAACTAGTGGAGACACTAGAATTGGAGGCTGAACTAAATTGGTGACTGGAAAGTAGAAGATGGCTCTAAAGTTGGGAGTGGTAACTCATATGTAAATCCACAAACTATAAAAACTTGATTATCATGAATGAACTTCATGCATTTATGAATTATAGAAGGTATTACTTGATGTTTCTAGATCCATGGTTGACCAAGTAACCTATCAAAAACTCTTACACTAGGAACTATAGTGCATAGTGTGGCCATGTGTATTGGGAAAACTTATAGAAGAAGTATAATATCACCCAATAAACTCTTTATGTGGCCACTAAATATACTCATAAATATGTATGTCTAGGTAATACCCTGCATTAAATATCCCAAATTCTACAATAATGTCATAGTTCACATGTTCACACTAGATCCATTATCTATGAGAACACTATGAATAGGATGATTATGAATGTAAGATCTAATAAAGAGTGAATGATAATCTAAATCATCATCAACTATCTCTTACTCTGAGAAGGAGATGAAAGGTCTAGTTAGAACTCTATAATTATATACACCAATCATGTTACTCAAAGGATGTGTCTCAAATGAAGGTTCCCTATATAAATCTAGTGGTAGATGTACATGATATGCATGGTAAACCCCTAATGTGTCCCTTGAATCTTGTTTAGAATGCCATGGAAAAGGATTTGAAAATATTTTCAAAGCTTTATTTTGTGTTTGATTTTCTTGAGAAGGCTCAACTAAAGTGCCAAGATCAATATGATTGTTATCTATCAAATCCTATATCTTATGTCTCGAATTGATCAATTTGTTTTTTGTATGGCTTGGTGCCCTATGAAACTTGTGAAATGCATGTTGATCATATCCTCATGGAATATGATTTATTGGGTCAACATATTAAATAGGAGGGAGAGCTATGATGTTACATTCCAATAGCTATTATAAAATTTGGCTAGAGAAACTGGTAGATTGGTAAAGGTTCTTTGATGAGGTGTTGATAAAACCACTCACTAGGGAGCTCATAAGTTGCATTAACTATTAGTTGATTTTGACTCTTGCTATCATTGACCTTGAATTTGTATGGGACTTTGTTTTAACTCTTGTTTGTTATTTCTAAGATACTTGTGTGCTTGAGTTTTCCCATTGAAATTAGTTTAACTTCTCTTTCCTTTAGTGTGTGAAATAATTCAATGAAGGAAAATAATATTTTGAACATAAGTGATTCATGTAAAGCTTGTATTTGAATAAATTTTGAAACTCTTGATTAGCCATGGGGCTAGTCATTTTAGCCAAACTAGTCTTATATCAAAAAATATAATCTATGAGATGCTCATTTGACCTTTATTTCTATTGTACTACTTGGGCATAAGAAACCTTGTCACCAATGTTAATGCTTTAATGAGCTAGGAACATGTCATCTAAAGAATCGAATGTATTGAATAATTGATTTGGTAGACTATAGAACCATTGTAAATCATATTCCTTTAGGCTCCATGAAAATAACTTGGTAAGTAGTCAGTCATTTGGTATATAGTCCAAGAATTATATATGAAAAGATCTAAAATGTGTCTCTAGATCACCCTTTCCATCATATAGAGTAAGCTTGGGTTGAACAAAACCTTGTGGCAAGGGTTCAAAAGTAATGTGATGTGTCAATGGTGTATTTAATAGAGTAAAATAATTCAAAACTAATGTAGGTCTAAGGGCACATTACTCAAGATTTAGCACCTTAGATTGAAGAGATTTTATCTCTTGCATAAGGGCTACCACATCAGGAGACAAATATGTACTAGTTGTAGCTAGTGGCATAGAGGCAGGTTGGGTCGCTATAGGGGTTGTTGAGACATAGTTGCCCCCATAATGTCATTTTTAAGTGGTTTCTCTGAAAGAGTGAAAGATTAAACTTGTTTAGCCTTTTTGATTTCCATTATATATTGTAAAATAAGAGTAAGATATTAGGGCTGGTCTCAGAGTCTTTCTCAAAAACTTTGTAGGATCAAATCCTTATTGAGGAAAATTTCATTATTAAAAATTAGTGGAAGTTGTTCAAGAGTCTAATGTGGTGGATCATGATCATTGGTGTCTGTATCATCATTTTTATTATCATATTGTTCTTTGTCAAAATTAGCGTCATTAAAATTGGTGTAATCTAGATGTGTAGAATCTATAATATGACCTGAGTTGGTTATTTATCCATGGTATATGGTTGAGTTGCAGGAATATAGGTGAATTCAAGAGGATTTCCACTAGGTCTTGCACTTCATATCTAAGGAAGATATGCAAGGAACTTAGGTGGCATAAGGGAAACAACTTGGATGATAGTATAAAATATTAAATAGATATAATCTAAACAAGGAACTAAAATATGCTTAAAAAGGATATGAAGCTCATAAGCATGTAATGTGATACCTCAAGAAGCAATGGGGCATAGTATATTCAACTTAAGGTTTTTAGAAAATAATTATTTTTAAAAATTACTATCGAATTTTGAAATTTAAAGTGAATTTATGAGTTAGATATGTAAGTAAAAATTTAAAAAAATTATTGAAAAATTTGTGATTTAAAGAGACCTTGTAGATGAAACTAAGGTTTTGAAAAATAAATGTTTTTTGAAAATTAATATTGAATTTTAAAATTTGAAGTGAATTTTCTATTTTAATATGGTAGTAAAAATTCAAAAAATTATTTGAAAATTACAAAGAAAATACTAGGACCTAGTATGGGCAATTACAGTTTGAAAAAGATTATTTTAAAATTACTACAAATATCTAAAATTAAATGCTAATTTTTTATTTTATTTTTTAGTTAAAAATTTATAAAATAGATGAAAAATGATTAGGAATTTTACCCTAAGTTTTCCAGGGTTTTTGTGTACAATTGAAGTAAGTCAGGTTCACCAAATGATTCAACAATTTTAGGAATATTAGTGTATTATTCCTAATTTAGTTAAAGGGTCTAAGTATTAAATCAGTAAATAAATATTGAATAATTAATTTAATAATTTGTGTAAATTATATTACAATTTTGACCTTTTCAAAAATAGTAATAAGAGATGGAAAAGAAGACTTAGCTAGAAATTGACAAATACATTTGAGACAAGGTCTGATATTCACTATGTAAGATTGGGACACTATCAAAAACTAAGATCTAAATTTAATTTTATGATTATATATGAGTACCAAAAGTGGACAAGAGTGGTACTAGTACTATAGTCAACCTCTTTCACTATTATCTTGAGGATCTGATCTTTTTTGGTTTTATTCACCAGGTTTATTGACCTTGTCTATGAAGTTTCAACACATGGAAGTTTATAGATTAGATTATCTTTTAAAACCTTGTATTACATTATGATTTTACCAATTTTGAAATATATGAGGGGTTAATGTGTGTAATACTCACTGAATGTGTATATATACTTCTTGTGTGGGTATAATGCCTACATACCAATACTCCAAAGAGGGATGAAGCCATATGTAGTTCTCCCACTTGATGTGTTTTGTGTAATTGAGTATATGAATATGCAACATGCTATAGTATATGTCTTTGAGGTGGCTAAGGACTAGTGTAAGGATTTGGATAAGCTTGTAAGTATGTTGGCTGGTTATATGCAAAGAATAAGGAAGGTTTCTTTAGTATTCTTATTTACTTAGTGATATTTGACAAACCCTTTCCAAATTATCTTTGAATGAGATTTTATAGGGATATATTAGTCATGGTTTGAATGTAATCATATTAAATTTACAAGGATAAAGATGGGGAATCAAAATAAATTGACTATTGGGGTAATAAATGGACTTGGACAAGAGCATCAAAAGTGGATAGGAGTGACACCATCACTATATTCCTAGTTTGGTCAAAAATGCACTTGGATGGGAGCTTTGAAAGTGGATAGGAATGACACTAGTGCTATAGTCCAAGTGTGGTACTATTATCTTGAGATGATGGGACTTGGGGGGATAGATTAGTCATGGAAAAATAGGTCTGAATTAGCTAGGATCAAGTCTAGAAAGATAAAAATGACTAAGAATTAGTGAAAATATGCCTATGAGGGTCATGAGAGAAAGAAATAGGGACCTATGGGTTGGGTTTCATTAGCCACACTCAAGTTACCAATTTTTACATTTTATATGGCTACAAGAGGAGGTCAATAAATAAAAGGTGCAATAGTAAGTTGATTAGCAAGTGAGTATCAATATCCCCTTCGACAAAAACAACAAACACCTCAAAAACCTCATTTAGGTAAATATAAAGTGGAATTCCAATAACAAGTTCCCCTTCAATCATAACATCCATAGCCATCTTAGCCAAGGTAACCAGGGCCTTGAGGAATATTTTGTTTTGCTTTATAAATTCAAATTTTGAATATTCCCTTGTGATATGTGGCATTTTAATTATTGTTTTTCAAAATCTAAAATCCACTTGGATCTATTTGGTAATATTTTAATGTGCCCACTTTAACTTGCATAGGCATTTTGAGGCCTATATATAGGGGTATTCCCCCTCGTTGTAATTTTTAGGAACAATTGCTAAAGAATTATTGCAAAAGATTTAAGAATTCATGAGATTGTCTGAATGCTCTGTTGTGTGTTATGTAGTTTATATTTCTCATGATTTTAAATAATTAATGGTTTCTTTTTTTATAACTAATCTACCAATAATATTAATATATGCATATGTTAGTTTGATTGTGACACTATGATAACAAACCTGCTAGTTTATGTGCTCTATTTCATCTTATTTGCAATTGAATGTGCTTATACAATTTGATGTGAATAATTAACTTTCATCCAACATATGATTTGAAATATATGCATCTCCTTTCCTTTGAAGTCTCAACTGTGTTCATTTGGATTTGAGTATTACACTAGGTTTGGCAATTGATATTTTTACATGTTATTATCATAGAGGTTAGAATAATTGACACCTCTAACCATCTAAAAAAAAATTTCTTTTCTACCTACCTTACTTACCTTTGGATCTACCCTATGAATCAATTTAGTTTATCTCATTCTATAAATATTCATGATTTATTTGTGCTTAGGTAATAATTGGGAAAGTTTAGAATAATTTCATAAAGATTAGGAAGAAATAGAGTGTCACTATTGTATAATCTGTTATCCCTACAATAATGTTTGCTTATAGGCTTACAAGTGGTGGCCATATCTCTACTATTTTTATATTTTTAGTGGTAGTTGTGTAAACCACTCAAACCCTGAGTCTTCCAAGACTTTAAATTAAGTTTATTACTTTCCTCCCATTTTGTAGTGACATAGAAAGCACATTAAGTGCATCAAAAAGTTTGTTTACACTGAGTATCCTAGAACTAACATTTGTGTTCTTATGTCTAGACTATGAAACTTAGGGTACCAAAAAACACACGGAAAACATTTTCAAGTTATTTATACTATTTTTTTTAAAATTAAATGCTATAAACAAATAATTTATTAAAATTTAATTCATAATATAATATCTACATAATCTAAATGTGAAATACAATAATTTATAGAATTTGAAATAAGATATAAATAGTAAATTGACTAACAAATATGCAAACCTATCTTAAAATTAATTTATGCTAACAATGCAAGATGAATATTGATGAGAATTGATTCTGATAACACTTGAATTATGTCATAAATGAAAGTAGAATTTTGAATTGTGTTGGGAAAGGCCAAACTAGGAGGATAGGTCACATTTTGGCCTTATTTTTTGATTTTAGTTACATCCTAGTTTACTATGTAATTGATTTTTCTATGAGTTTTTACTTATCAAAGCGGTTTTTTATTGACTGTGTGTCCTAGTTTGCCACTTGGAAGACCTAAAATAAGAAAACCTTAGGTGTTACATAATAAACAAAATAGAGATAAAAATCAAAGGGGGAATTGAAAAATGGGAATAGTCAATTTATCCTAAAAAAACTCATATAATTTCAGTTCTAAATACATAGCCTAAAATGGCCTCAGGCTAATGTAGTTCTCCCTCTTAGAGTGAGTGTGTAAATATCAATATTTGCTATATGAATGCAAATAGATAGATTGAGTTGAATGATATAAAATACATTCCCTTAACCTATAATAAATCAAATTTTGATTTGGCCTATGACTATTATAATATTTAAAAATTTGAATTGTAAATTTTAGTGCCCTTTTTCTCAATGTGTAGTAGAATTGAAAAATAATTTCTAGATGATGCTTTGAGAGGCCTTGATGTGCTTATATATAATAATATTTGAAATATTTATGTTAATAAACCTTAATAAAATAATATGATTCATAATATTAAATTTATAACATTTAAAAATAACCATCAGAGCATGGGGAACAAGGCCACACTGCAAGCCTATCCATCTAGTGTGGTCTTATCCTAGAAGAACAAATATTGTTAAGACTTGGTTGAAATGATTTTATAAGTAGAATAGGAATTTTTGAATTATGTTTTATAATTTTTCAATATAATATATGGAATAGTGAAGTCTCTCGTAGAGATCAAAAGTTAATGAAATGACAGATAAATCAAACAAGATAATCATGTCAAGATTAAACATTATCAAGTACTTAATGATAAAATTTGAGTGTCAACATTTTCCCCAACTTTATTCTAGTAATGAAATGAATTGAAATCACTAGATAAAATCTTGATTGTATAAGGTGTCTCAATGTAAAACCTAATATAATGCCCCTAAAAATACTTATTTTCAGTATTTTCAAATTAAAAATCTAAAACTTGAACTTTAAAATTTAAAAAGAAAATAAGGAAAGTATACAAGTAAAAGACTGTGTAATATGATCACCTTATAACTTGAAAGTAGAGAATTATTTCCCCCCTTTTTTGGGTATTTAGAGTGATCAAGTATCAATTTGAAAATATTTTAAATCCCTTGAGTTGGAAAGATTGTATGCTCTTAATCTAATTTGAATATGTAGAGTACTCTTGTAAAATAATTAAAGGGGTTAGAATCACCAAATGTGTCTCACTAAATTGCACCATAGATATTAAGTGCCACTAGACTCAAACATGTTAGGATAAAATGGTGAAATCACCAAATGTTTCTCATTAAAGTTAAACCATAGATGTTTAGTGTCACTAAAATCTAATATGGTCCACTTATTAAATGAGATGAATCCCACTATTGTAGATAGATCTAGATTTAATTTGAAACATTTGTACCTTTAAAATTTTAAATTAAAATTTTCATGTAGAAACATGAACATGAATGAATATCATACCCCTTATATCTATATTATATTAATATAGATTTCCAATTGAAATTTTAACTTTTGTAACTTGTAACTATTGGAATGATTCCACATGCATGTCACATGCCTCATAATCTAAAAATTATAAGTTACATTATAAATTTGGAAATTTTATTTTATCATACATTTTAATTATTTTTATCATGAGGACTTTAATTCTCAAGATAATCCCATTGTGATGACCCCATTTTGAGAATAGAGATATAGCTTGCAAGTCACTAATCTCAAAAGAGAATTGTAAAATATGTGAAATATGTCGTCATATAATAGGATTTCAAATAGTTAAATTGAATTACATCATAATATTTAATAAATTATTGAATTTTACATGTGTGTGTGTGTGTGTGTACACACACACACACACACACACACACACACACACACACACACACACACACACACACACACACACACACACACACACACACACACACACACACACACACAAAACACATAAGTAATATGTGCATGATTTGTATCATGACACCATAGTAAAAATATAAAATAGAAGTAATGCATGATATGAATCATGGGATCATAGTAACAACCAATTAACATATAATTAATCTCACACAATGCCACATAATTTGTATCAAATTTCATGCATAAGGCCAAAATGACACATATAAGAGATGTGAATGCTGCATAAACACACAAGGCCAAGGGACACATACAAATTACATGAAGTATATATTAGAAGAAGGAAAACATGTCTATTAGTAAGTGGCATTGTCCTACATCCTCCCCTTCAATGACAACTTTGAGAGGGCCAGCATTACACAAATTTTATAAAACTTGGTATGACCTAGTGATTTTGTGAAAATATTTTCCACAAATTCATCTATAGTACAAAACTATAGATCAATATCACCATTGAGGACTTTTTATTTGATAAAATACACATGAACTTAAATATGTTTATTTTATTAGTGCTACACTAGACTATTTTTAGAGTTATACAACTCTAGTTATCACAATGAAGGGTGGTACTATGAAAAACATCCAAATAAAGTTATCCTAACAACCTTAATAGCCATGTGACTTCTTTAACAACTTCCATAGCGATTTTATAGAATAGATAGATACAATAAGTTTATTTTTACTACTCTAAGTGATAACAACTACACCAAATTTAAAGACATAAAAGTAGATTTACGATCTATAGTATCACCAACATGTTCAACATCATAGTAACCATATAATTTAACATTATCAATGGAAGAATTAAATAATCAAAATTTATAGTTCCTTTGATATAATAAAGTATATGTTTTTCTAATTTCTAATGATTCAAATATGGATCCTTCATGAATCTAGAAACAACACCTATAATAAATGAAACATCTAGACTAAAAACAATTAGATAAATCAAACTACCAATAAGCTATTTATAAAGAGTAGGCTTAAATTTTTTACATGTAGGTTTTGGATCAAGATTAACACCAAATTTAGTAGGAGTATATGCAGGCTTAAAATCAAGTATATTTAACTTAACAAGAAAACTATGTGTATACTAATATTGTGATACAATAATTGATTTTTTTTCTTGAAATATAACCATTCCTAAAAATTGATTAATAATTCCCAAATTAGGCATTTCAAACATTTGACTTAATTTCCTTATATTTATGAAGTAAACTAATTAGATCACCAGTAATAAGAAGATCAAAATATAATACAATTAAAATAATATGACCATATTCAACTTTATAAAGAGATCATTATCAAAATAATAGTTAGAGAAAATAAGTTATTTAAAATATCTAGTGATTTTACTATACCAAGATCGAGGAGCTTTTTTAAAATCACATAGTGATTTATTTAACTTACACACATAATGTTCTTTGTTAAGATTATTTAAAAATCTAGGCTAAGTCATATATATTTCCTCTTCTAAATCACCATTTATAAATGCATTTTAATATCAATTTGGTGTATAATCCAACCATTTTGGACTATAAGAGTAATAAGAAATCTAACAATACTCATTTTCACTACAGAAGAAAATGTTTCAACATAGTCAATCTTAGGTTTTTGAGTAAAACCATGAAGAACAAATCTTGATTTAAATTTATCATTTTTACCAATTAAATTATAAATTATTTTATAAATCCACCTATAAACAACAATATGCCTTGTATATGGAGATGGGATAAAATCCCAAGTTTGATTTTTAATTAGGCATTATAGTCAGCTTGCATAACAACTTTCCATCTATCATCCTATATAACTTTCTCAAATTATTGAGGTTCACATTCATGAATATTCATTAAAACATGATAATAATGATGACTCCTAGTCAATTTATTAAGATTATTAGGATTTGAAGACTAGACTAGGGATTTGATTATTAGGATTTTCCCATTTAATTCTCTTAAATTGAACATGAAGATCAAAAGGTTCCTCATACTCAAATTTAACCAAACTTGGATAAAATCCTCTAGGTCATATATTTATTCATAAATAGAAATATGAAATCTAGGTTCACCAGATGAAGAACATTGATGAGGTTTTACAAAGGGATCACAAAAAGTTTTTTTGAGAAAAAGAACATTAATATTATCAATTATTTTTATTTTAGATGGATAAGACACTCTTAATCCATTATTTTTACCTCCATAACCTACAAATATTAATGAATAGGATTTAAGATCAAGTTTTCTTCTTTTAGATTTAGGAACACAGATGGAATCATGACTACCAATGATCCTAAGATGAGCCACACTAGGTTTTTTATTAGACCAAATTTTTAAATGAGTGAAAAGATGAAATTTTTTATTAGGGACTCTATTCAAAATATAAATATTAATATTCATGGATTTTAATAATAATAACTTTGGAACATCTACATAATACAACTTTGTTCTAGCCGTTTCAATAATTGTGTGTTTTTCCTTTCAACAATACAATTTTAATGAGAGGAATAAGGAGTTTTTATTTCCATTTGAATTCCATAACTAATTAAAAAAGAATAAAAATATTTAATAATATATTCACCACCATTATCATATTTTAATCTATTAATAAAAAAGTTAGAATAATTTTCAATAAAAACTTTAAATTCTTTAAATTCAAACAACACTACAAATTTCATTTTAAGGAAATATAACTTAATCATTATAGTATAATCATCTATAAAGGTAAAACAATATAAAAAAACATTAAGAGATACAAATTAAATATGTCCTACAACATCATTATGAATTAACTCTAAAAGATGAGGTAAATTCACATCATGATTCTTGTGAAAGGGATTAGTATGCTACGTATCATGTAAGTATCTTTCACAAGTTGCATGATGAGAAGAAATAGTTTGGAGATTAAAAAAATATTATGAGAAGATTTATCATGTAAATTAATAAAATTAATATGTCCTAATCTTTTATGTCATAATTGAGATTCATTCTTACTATGCAATGAAAGACAACATGCAAAAGAAGTAGAGAAAATATATAAACCATTCTTTTGAATGCTTTCAACAATAAGAGAACCAAATTGATTTCTAATGTACTAGTTATATTTAATAAAATTTAAAATTAAATTATCATTATTAAGTAAAAAATAAGATAAATTTTATTTAAATTTTAGGTACACATAAAACATCTTTAATAACAACATTTATAAATTTAGCATTTCCTTGCTTAGTTACTTCTAAAAATGAACTATCTCCTAAATAGATATTTTTATAAATATATATATAGCATTAGATAAAATTTTAGATAATAAATTAATATGGTGTGATGTAACTCTATATAAAATCCATTCGTTCTCATTATAATCAAACATTACAATTATAAAGCAATAACAATATAATTATGTTCCTGATTGTTGTTTATATTCTAGTTTTGATTCATTTGATGGTTCTTATTAGATTTATTCCATTTGTTATTTTTAGAGGTTTTATTGTTAGTTATATTTTTATTTTTATAACAATTTTCATTTTTATGAACAAATTTATGACACATATTATAATTCTCATTAAACGTAAGTTTATGATTCTTATTTTCTAGAATTTTGTTCTCATTTTTGCCATTTGTAGAATTAGAGTTGGATTTTTGGTTTCTATTATTATTGTAAAAAAGATTGATAATGATAATTTCCTAAGTGAAATTATATTTAGAATCAAAATTATACATCACTTTCTCTTTTTCAAGTATAAGAGATGATAAAGTAGTTAGGTCAGGGATATATTTCTTTGTTTGGTATTTTAAATTTAAAATCAAAATAAAATTATAACATATTTCATTAATCTTAAAGTGAATAACATAATAAAATAATTTATCCTAAATTAATTTATAATTTAAACAATATAATTGATATTTAATATTATTAATTTTAGCACAAAAATTAACAATTTTTTCATCACCTTTCTTAGGTATAGTAAGTAATTCAAGAATGAACTTAATAATTTTAGAGAGTCGAGTGCCCTCATGTATTGACTCAAGGATTTTCCAAGCATCACTCAGAGACTCCCGATTGTCGATATGGATTAATAATTCATCTTTAATAATTTAAAATATAATTGACATGGCTTCCCATGATTTTTGTTGAAATGCATTTAAAAAATCAGGTGTAACATGTTGTCCTAATAGGTTTTTAATCCTGAAAACAATGTTCCACAAATTTTGGGCCATGAATTCCACTTTAACATGAATTTTATAGATATTATAGTTAGATCCATTAACACATGGTTTCATTTGATTTCCATTGAAACACATTTGAAAGCTTACGTGTAACATGTCATCCTTACAAGTTTTTTTAATTCAACAAAAACATTCATAGATTTTGGATAATAAATTCCACTTTAACAAGAATTTTATAGATATTATAGTTAGACCCATTAAGCATTTGAGATTTATCTAGCATAAAATTAGGTGAAGCCATTACTTCCCTTTAAAAATGACACTACAATACTAGATAAATCTTTAAAAAATATATTTTAATGATATTTTATACTTTATTTGATAGTAAATCAAATTTATAGTGTAAATAATAAATAATTATTCAAATTTATGTGAAATAATGCAATAAATTATAACAAATTGTATTAAATTTATATGTCACAAGTGTCACACACAAAATAACTATATAAACACTATGATTAGAAAAGGTGTAAAACTATAATATAATGATTCAAAATTAAAAAAAGGGACCACATAAATGTGTCTATAAGGTTTCAAAACCTATAAAATGACTAGTTACATGATATGGTCAATAGAAGATTCACTAGGTCAAATGTTGTAAAAGAAAATGACACTAGAGAAGTGTTTGTACATGAGATGTTTGAACACAAATCAAAAAAGGAAATTAAATATATTAAATTTGAAAATAAAATATGGTATTTGAACACTAGGATTCTTCCTTAGAAGGTTTTAGAAAAATAAGAGCCACCAATTCTTTTATGTGACTAGTCAATAGTTACATGCACAAATTAATATTTAAAACTTATTTTTCAATATTGTAAAAAATAACAAAAATATATAAATATGATTTATTATGAATTTAAAAAATAAGGATATATTTTTTTATTTTAAAAATAATAATAATAATAAATATATGGTGGGGCCTAGGTTTCTTATGTGGCAATCAAAATTTCAATAAAATAATTATTTATTAAATAATTCCATAAACTTGATACTAACCTTTGTAAATTTCCACTTAGAGATATGACACTTAGGATAATATTTTTGTATGTAAAATAAAGTATGTAATCTACCAGAGAGCTTAAAAACTTACCAACCTTCCTAATTTTTCCTATTGATTATGAAGGAATCTTTTTTTTTTTTTTTTTGAGAAATCAAAATTTCCAAGCTCCCCAAGATAAAAAATGGTGCCTCACATAGATAATATAAAAATATTGGTGCTCGAGTAATCCTTTTATAACCTTTTATATGGCTTTGGAAATCTCAAAAAACACATCTTAATTTGAAAGCACAAAAATAGGTTTGAAGTGAAATATAATTAAATTTATATTTTTAAAAAACTTTACAACACATATGGTTAACCATGAGCTAAAAGTGTTCCAAAATAATAAAAAACATAAATACATTAACTACTAGTTGCTTTAAGGTGTTTTGAATGCTTGAATGAAGCTTGTAAGATCATTAGAACTAGTATACATGCATCAATAAGAGATTCAGAGTAATTAATATTATTCCAAGGTTGTACTACAACTCTCAATGGCACCTAGGTTGAGTTAAGATTATTTAAAATAATATACATTTATCTTAATTGATGTTTGTATTAATATCCAAGGCTTAAAAATTTTAGAACCAGGCCTCCCATAATGGTAAATAAAATTCTTCTCTAATCAGGGTCATACAGACTTGGAAGAAATGAATTTTATTTGAAATTTAATATTAATTTCATTATAAATTTATTTCCAATACTCTACATTCCCTCAAGATCTGAGACCATGATAAAATAAATGAATCAATACATAACATGATCTAGAATGTAAGTGATTGCAAAGCATAGAATAAATGAACACACAAATTAGTATATACATGACATAAAGATTAACATGGGAAAACCCTTAGAGGTAAAAAAATTCATAAAAATGATATTAATTTATATGATAATTTCCACACCTCAATACAAATCCTTCTTTATTCTCACTTCTTCACATAAACCTTCAAGGAACCTTTGTAAATGTTTTCCACATGTAAATATCATATATCTCAATCATTGAGTTACATCAAGTTTCCCAAATGTCTCCCATGAATAGAAATAGGGGAAAACCACTATTTATAATGGGAATGAGGGGAGGTGACCATTTTAATAAATGGATTCATCATTTCCCAAGAAAATTTTAAATTAATGAAAAGTAGTAAACAAATATGGTTCTTATTTATTTACATAGGTTTTTAAAATCATGTTAATACATAATAAAATATTACTATTTAATTACTTAAATGTACTAAGGTTCTATAATATCACCATATAGGCATTAAATGTTCAACTAATGATGCCTTAAAATTAATAACATGTATATGTTACACACACAATGCTAAGGGACAAACATAATAAGAAATCAAGTCATACCATATCATGTAGTATAGTAATAAACTAAGAATGGAACATATGAGACTAGTCTACATTGATCATATGTATCAGTGACATTGTTAGCAAATAACATATTCATGTAAAAAAATGTAAAGTATAAGTGATTATAAAATATATTTTTATTATATGTAGCTCACCATGGTAAAAATGTTGTGGATAGTTACAACTTCTTTAAGTGTTCATGGAGAATTAAGAGATGCCCCAAAATTAGCAAAGCCATTAAGTAAAATGGAAGGCCGACATCAAACAACCATGTAATAATATGTCCTATATCACACTAAAATACCTCATGAAAATAATTATGTATTAAAAATTGAAATATGATATCTATTTATTATGAAATAAATAAATACGTAAATAAGTAAGCTATTGACATTTGAAAATTCCTTTTTGGACCTAATTTTAAAATTTTCAATTTTCAATATATATGATCTTTTTAAAAAAAAATTCAAATATATGAACCTAAAATATTTTAAAAGTGATAAGAATATAATAAATGGGAGGGATGTTAATAATGTACAAAAAAGTGTTAAATCATAGTGTGGCATATACCCCAATGTATATATAATTGAGTCATAGAAATGTAGTGCAAATGATTGATATAGATAAGGATATACATGCCCCCAATGTGAAAAAGGCTCTATGTTCTCATGGAGAATGAAGATAGATAGATGTGATCATGTAAGTTCAAATAAATCTATAGAATGATAGATATCCAATAGTAAGTAAATGGTTTGAAACAAATAATGAGTGTTTCAAGTATTTTAAGATAGTTGATTGAATTGTTTAGATTAGGTTAAAAATCAAGAGAGCAAGTACCAAAGTAAAAATAAATATAAGGGATAGAATAATGTTTGGATAAGTGATATAATAATTAAAAATGAAGTAAAAATAAAGAAACTACATACAAAGGAAAATGTATATAGATAACCAATGAAATGATTAGAGAAAAGTTCCCATGGCGTTCTTGAATAAGGGTATATCAACATGTTTCATTTTGTGACAAGCCACAAATTGGAATATGATGTCATTATGTAGAGTTATTTAATCCATTATAATATGTGTTTTATGTTCCATATCATCCATATTTGCATTATATGTCCTTGTGTGAGTCTGATTTATTTTATGCTCTTATGTTGTAATTATGTTCTATTTTTAAATGGTAATCATTGCACTATCCTATTAAAATGCTAAAAAAGCATAATTAGTACTTAATTTACCTCCAATAATAGTCTCCATGATTTTATAAATATTTAATTGTATTTCTATAAATTAGGATCAATGTGAAGTTACATTGAACATGATTTAGGACCAAGAGTGAATAATAATGTGATAAATCATATGTAATGTATTGGTTATGCAGATTTATTGAGATTCTATGTAACATACCCAATATATTTGAGAAGAGATATATTTCACATATTAACTTATTATAATCAAATAATAATGACATTAATGTATTAATTTCCATCCATAACTGGTTTAATAATGGGAGGCTCTAGATATGAATACCATTGATTTATTGCCTATTTTGTAGGATTAGCCTTATATGTCGACTCTTACTTTGAAAATAATTTATTGATAAATCATTATTTAATTTGGTAATAATACCTATAATTTGTTTGAGTGTGTTTATTTATTTTCTCATTTTGTACCTTTGCCTTAGAAGATGAGATCATTTGATTAAATGTTGGAGTCAATCAATTGTGATATAGTATTGTATATATTTGAAGTATTTTGTAGATTCACTTGATTGTAAATGTTTTATTTTACCCTAATTTTTATATAATAAATATATCTATATTCACTGACTCCAATATATGTAAATAAAAAAATGAGATAATTATTCATCTTCATCAATTGGATTAAAATTTAACTTGCATATTTGATAATATATAAGTTATTACGTATCCTCTCATAACTAATATAATAATCCTCAATTATATAATAATTTTATGAATTAAAAAATAATGGTAGATTGTGGTAGATATTAAATATGCTCTTCAATTTCTATGGTAATTACCATGTGTTATTTCTCTTCCTTAATGGAATCCTATATTTTTGTAGAAATCTGCACTTTTTGTGTAGCTTATATGATAGGATCCTCTATTGGATTTATAATTTTAGTGAATTTTTTAATATCATTTACACTAATTTATTCACCCATTTCATATGTATTCATTTATACCATTGGAATTTGTTGATCAGGTGTTATTTTGTCAACCTTATGGAGTGTGATTGTGTTATTTTATGATACTAAAAGGTACATCATTGGTTGGAATTGTATACTCATGTGTATCATATAAAAATTTGATGCATGTATAAAATTAAAAATGTATAACTCCCATCACATTAATTTAATTTTGACCCAAGAGTATATCATATTGTAATTAATTGGGTATGACTTGAAAAATAGTAGATATCATTTTAGGGCCCAATAGTAAATTCAATGTGATAGTTCCCACTATTTGTTTTAGAGTGATATAAAATCCATGTATAGGTTCCTTACCTTTTTTAAGATTATAATTATTGAATCCCATTTTATGTATGAATTCATATCATAAAAATATTTATCCCAAAACAATTATTAACCAATGCACACTTGACTAACTTTCTAGATATTTTAATTTGGAAGGAATAATGGAAGATTTTGTTCAATGATATGATTTGGAGGTACATATTATTTATTAAAATAAATAATATTATAAATATAATTTAATATATTCATGATATAATAAAATTAATTTGGTTGTGTATCCATATGAAAAGTAGTATCTCATAATATTGCATATAATATATCCTTGAAAGTTGGTTTTTTATTTAATAGCTTTAGAATCTAAATATTGGTTGGATTATTTAATAATTTATCAATAATATCATCACTTGGATTGATAAAATTGTCTTTAAGGAGGTGTGGGAGGAGGAACATTATGATTAATAGGTTTGGGTTGGGATGGTAAAGGTGGTCTTCCCCTTCTAGTTTAAACAACATGAATATGGGAATCTAATATGAGCCTTAAATGAATAATGAGAATAAATTGACGAATAAAAGTAGGTTAAGATTGAGGAAGAGGAAGTATAAAAGTTTGTGCACATTTTATTTGACGTATAATTATGATATGGAGTAACTTGGACTAGATTTTATAATAATAGGTATTAGAAATGTGTATAATCTTAGGAGATGGTATATGCTAGATTTTTACATAATAGGTATACTCTTGTTTGTATCTAAAACCTCATATTTTAGTATTGTGTGAAATATTCATGCATTATTTCCCCCACTAATGATAAAACATGAAACAACCCCCTAAAAATAAATTATAGGAGTTGATAAATTATAGAGTATGTAATAACACTATGTGCATGGACCCGTACACAAGTAAGGTCAAGAGTCAACATAATAATTGATTTCACACTCATGTGATTTAAACCAAAATATTATTAGGAGGAAGTAGACACTCAACTAGGATTAACACATCATCAAAGGGTTCTATAAGGGAGATCTTCATTAAAAGGGAGGATATAGTTTAGGGTGTATTGGTGTGTCCGTGCACACCAATATATGCCAAAATATATAATTAGATAAGGGACCCCTCATAAGACCATTTAAAATTATGATAGTGATAATAAATCATCTTGGTATATTAATAGAATTAGGGCTAAATGTATAGATAATGAAACCATTCCCTCATGAGTCCATCATAATGATGAATACAACATCCAAGAAAACTCAGGTATATCACCCCAGAGTTCAATTCAATTTCAACCTTAGCACAAGATAGGATGATAAGCAAAATTCATATAAGTAAACTTAAACTCACCAATTTCCAACTAGTCATAACATACATGCACACATTGTCATGCATTAAGTATCATAATAGTCTTTATGAGAATGAACATTCCTCAAACATAATTATATCATAAGGGTACACATTGGTTTTCCTTTTGAGGCACAAATAATCCTCTATTTTATGACCCAATGGTTCATCCATAATAGAATTAAGGTGTTATTCCATGAATCAAATTTGTCTTACCTCTATATAATTGAGGTTACTCAAAGAAACATTTTCACAATTAATGTCATCTCATTGAGGATAATTGTTAATTAATATGATTAGAAAAAGGAATAAAATTTACATCCATAATATTTTAACCATATCAACAAGGGATACCAAAAGATATAATAATGGGGATTATGATCTAAGACCCACAATATTATTAAAATCATGCTACAATACAATATAAGTCCATTGAATACTGATATCATACTCACAACCAACTAAAATCCAATATTTTTAAATATACATCAAGACATTATAATTAAATTGTCAATATATTCCAAAGTATATAAGAAATATATTTAAATAGTTTCATGGATTTTATTGCACTCAATTCAAAAATTCCACATACTTTCTCATTCAATTTTACTAAATTTCATTGTTAAGTAATATAAATTCTTATTAGATTATAGTTGTGGCATTTTAATAGCATCCAATGGGTATCAGTGCCAAGGCCACTATCAATTATGGCCTATTATAAATTTTGAATACACATTATTATATTTCTAAATAATAATGATAACATATACATTTTCGATAATGTAAGTTAACCCAAAAACAAATGAAATAGCTGATATAAACAATTGAATGACCAATTAAAATTATTTGAGTTATCAAATTCCTCAAGCCACCACTAGGAGTATCTATAAAACCATTAAAATAAATAAAGATATGCATGTTAGAATGACATTTTTACAATTTAGGGTTGTGTTTTAAACACTAATGCAAGACTAGAATGAAATACAATGATTATAATTTAATGTACCAAGGGAATATGCTAACAACTAAGTGTAGTAGATCTCTTGTCCATACATAACCTATTATTAGCATAAACACAAGTAAATTATCCTTATTAACTTGTTGTTGACTCTTAGTATAGTTGTTTTTTCTTAACAGATTTAAATGCTCTTCATGTTAATAATATTTATAATGAAAACTTCTAAATAAAGGAATAAGATTTCAACATTATGAGAGCAAACCACTTCTTAAATAAACTAGTAGGTATTAATTATACCCTTCAAGAGTTACTCAAATCCTTCCAATATAAAATTAAAGTATTCCCTAAAACATAACCAAAAAGAGCATCAAATCATAACATTACATTTAATTAATAATGATGAACCATAATTACCCTAATCCAGCATATACTTGTAACCAAATTTAGTGTTAGCATAACGTAAATCTATATCATGAGAAGTACCCACCAATATAAGCACAAATAAACAAGATTATAAGCATAATTACTATACTTTCATTAGTCACAATAAATATGGTTTTCTTAACCATATCAATCTGGAACTAATGCTTCATTTACTACTATAAATGATTGTGTGGTTTTATATGCAGCCATGTACATTCTTATGTCAAACTATAATCTACAATTTTATGTAAGTAGTGCCCAATCTAAGCAATATATAACATATCCAACATTAAATAGGGCTTTAAATATCACAAAAATAACCTTATCTACCAAGATTAAAAGGCTATAATAATATATAATATAAATCCAAATTAATTAGAACCAACATAACACTATTATACATATCTAGGTACATTAATTATCCACTACCAATATAGGTGTAACCAACTGCTAATTCCATCATTAATTCAAAATGTAATTATAATAATACCAAGTCTATAGCCATACAACTAGAGTGAAATTTATAATTAATATAATGTGGAACAAGTATAAAATGAGTGGAGGTTTGATATCCATGTATCGAATGCAATATATCACTATGGTATGCATTAGTATACATAAAAATCAAGATCAAAGAGCTAACATAATAATAATACTATTCATTGAAAATTTAGATACAAGGTTTAGAGAATTACATAATCATTAATTATATTTATGAAAATTATTAAGAACAACTCTAAAACATCAACAAGTAATCCATATACTGGATACTATGGAACCAATCAAGATGCAAAAACTAAGTCCAAGTAATAGGAATTAAAGTGATAAGTCTACATAAGATCAACCTAAAGGTCTAGCCTAATGAGCCCATCCATCAATGTCCCTAACCACCCCAACCATTAGCTAGATGGTGGAATCAAGCATCTAAGTTTTAATGGATAGATGTGAGCATACTAGTGACACAAGGCAAGGTCCAAATTCCACAAAACTTAAGAAGATAAAGGGAAAGCACATAATAAATCCACAATAATAAAAAATTTAAACATAATCAACACCCATAGGTTAAATTGGATTTCAACATAGAGATCATTTAAAAGTAGTATTCTAATTAAATATCATATAAAAAACCAACCAACAAAAGAGAACCCAACAACAATTCTACAATACAACATAAACATTGAATCATCAAAAAGAGCAACTATAAAGTCATACACATAATATATTGAATAACCAAAATCCATAAATAATCATATTTGATTAGGGGGTTTACACTAATATAAATCACGATAAGTTGGGCAGCCTATTGGATAAATTATCAAAATTCATGGACAATAATTTAATGCTAAATTAAAAACCATCAACCCTTGCTTTACATTAAATGAAATGAATCATTGAAAGGATTCAACTTGGCCAATGAACTAAAAACTAATTATAGGATGCTTTCTGAATGAAAACCATGAAATCAATAAAGCTATAAGACTTTTCAATAGCCAAGTTAGTTGGTGGATTTAATACTAGCATTGCATTGTTTTCACATATAACTATGTAAATGTCCATAGGCATTTTAAATAAAAATATAACTTAATTAAGGAGCTAAGATTGCATACAAATGAACCCTGATACATTATTTAGTTGGGTACAACCAATAAAGATATCCCAAAGTAAGCAAAAGGGTATACAAGAGTATATAGACTAAATATAAGTATTCCACCTATTCATGATAATTTGGTACCTAAAACCATATTACTGTAGACAATATAATGTAGTCCAAGTTTGGATAGGGTTATATTTAATGGGAACAAAGTTAGTGTAAACCAAAAGAGATATTTATTTAACAATTTAGGTAATGATATTTTTGTTCACCAGCTAGGGCCTCAATAATTGTAGTAGTTAATACAAAACAAAGGGGTAATATATTTTAAATTAGAGGCAATAATTTCAACAAAAATTCTCTATGTACAACCATGTAGTAGTCATAAACCCTTTTCCAAACCCAATTATGCTAGGTTACTTTAAAACATAAACATATTTTAAATTAATAAATTCCTATAATACAATAGAAAGGGAGATAAACACAACCTAATAATGGGTTTGTTTAATTCAATGCATTATGGGTTGATAATTCCATCAAAAAATATTTCACACTCATAAATTTGGAAGAAATAACCCAGGTTGATACATTTAAACCAAGATCCTATGGTTTAGCATGTTTTAGGGTATTATGAGTTTGAGCCCTTTAATCTATTTTTTAATTTAAACCTACTACAAAAATTGGCCAACTAGTTGAACTAACATTCCATTCTATAAATAGAGAATTAAATGCATTGAGTATGTTTTCCATAACTCAAATGGGGTAAAAGGGTAACAGTAATAAAAATCCAAAATGCCCCTAACTTAATAATGGAGTCCAATCCATTGTAGTAAATTTATATGAATATAAGGGTTCATTTTATCATTCACAATCAGAAATTAGAAAGCAATAGTAAATATTCAACCAAAAAATAAATATAAAGAGTCACCTACTTACAGGGGGTTGCATACTATTATGTGACTAGTCTCATAGTTTTCCCATCCTTTCTGGTTCACCATCACCTCTCCCCATAATGTTGTGTATTTTTTAAGATTTCCATCTACATCCATTTGGATAATTTTTCTTCCTCTCTCCATGGCCTAACTTAGGGATCCCCCCCCCTTCGAGAGTTCAAATCTCCTTCCCCTTCTAAAAAATAATGCCTCCTTCAAAATCATGCCCCCTTGGGGAGAGAGACAACAACCATCCAAAATAATAATAATAATAAACCTTTATTAAAAAAATTGGCATCTCCACCATGTCAAACCATGACATGATTAAATAATTATATTATTGTATCTTCCCCAAAAGGAGAACACATATAATAATAATACCCCCATGTTGGGAGACCCAACCAATAGAAAAAACAAAATATATGTATATCTCTCCCATAAAACCTCCAAAAGAATGTATATATTGGGGCACATTGGGGAGAACTTTCATAATCAATCATAAATATCTATAATATCTTTCCCAAAATTTTGGAGTGCCACCCAAGCTTAACCACTGCCAATGAAATAAAAGACAATAAAAACTTTAACACAAATTTACTTTTTTGTGCCCTTTAAATTGACTCAAATCAAGCATAAAATGATACAAATGGGAGTCATTTTAAGACCAAAGATGCAACCCACATAATAAATGACAATAAAGACCTTTTAAATTTGTGTGTGGAGTATATGTCAATCCACCAATGATTAAATAGTATAATTATATATTGTGCCAAGGTGATCCCTTCACTAAACAATCCCTACTTAGTCTAGATAAGTCATGGCACTCATAGGCATAAATCATCAAAGAGTCAAATACAATACATAGAAATCAAAATCACTAATAATAATGGAGTCCCAAGCACAAGGATAGTAAAAATGTGTAATGGGAATAATACCCAAACACAAGAAGAAAATTTTGAGCACAAAGACAAATGGAATAAGAGCAATAATAGTCTTATAATTAATAAACATATGTAAGGAATAATGAACAACTGACACACACATAAACACCATGATGACAAAACCAAAATCTACACATCACAAATTAATCAAACAAGGGTGAACCAACAAAAGAAGAAGACCCAAAATGACCCATGGCTTAAACTTTATGTCACCTTATAATTTACCTATTGGTATCAACTTGACTGCTCAAAACTACTACCCGTTATTTTCCTAGTTATCAAAGTCCATTTTTAAGCCTAGCTCACTTGATGTGTTCCTCCAACTACCAATGTAGGACATCAATAGTATCTACTCAAGAAATAAATATCACAAATAATAATAAAATTGATATGAATATAATTTAACATTCATAATCAATGAATTAATCATAACATCAATTGTAATAATGAACTAGTCATAACCAACCAAACATGATAATCAGAATCATAACATCTACATTAGAATAATAAACTATAAAAATGATCCAAATGTTAATCAATGGCATGTTAAACTCATTAAAACATTGTGTCTATAACAAGTACAATGTATCACATGGTAGGGTCATAACATCCTCCCCCCTTACTGAGGAGCTGTCCCAATGACTATTTAAATAATCAGGTGTTATGATACCAAAAATAAATTTAATCATAAGTTTTAAAAAATATTTATAAACATAGAAACACTAATGGCTATGTTTCAATAGCAAAAAAACCACTTGGTAAAATATTTTACCTATTTTCTCAAATAAAATAGTGTTATACTAGCTACATACTTATGTATTTCAATAATAAAATCCAAGGAAATTATAGTAAACTTACCTCTCAGAATGACATGAGGATATAACACAACTCCAAGATGGAAATATTTAGACTTACTTTCTAATATTTCAAATATTACCATAAAGACAGTCACATCCCTTCATAAATTATCTTATCATCCTATGTGCCAACTTGTGAAACCATGGTAAACAAATAACGAGATGTATGCTTTTCCAACACTATATTTCACATGTCCATATTTAGGAGCATAAGTTTATACCCTTTTTATGAAACACATGAATATTTTCTTCCATCTAGTAGTTATTTACTGCTATGTAATAGACTTGTTACCTCAAAAATGCTCTTATCTTAGTAAAATCTATAAATAAGATACTATTTTTAACGTGGCTAAACTAAAATTACAAATTTTCCAGCCACTTGTGTAGGTGTAGATTTAAGCCATTTGGACAAAAATCGAAAATTTCAAGTCATGGTGATCAAACTTCACCTTAATGCTTATTCAACATGAGATTTTTAGCACTTTAAAAATAGATATTATCATTGATGGCTCATATAAGTTAGAGACATTAATACATTTTTCAACTTAGATATTTAATTCAGGTTAATATCTAGATAATGATAAATGTTGATGTAGAAGATTGCACCCTTGGCAGGAGGCCAAGCTCCTGCTTCTTCACGCAACAATGGAACTCCCCTCTCACCTATGGGACTAGCGAAGCTGGAGGGGAGAGTCTCTAGATGAGGGATAGTTCCCTCTGATGTATCATTTAGGCCCTGGTTTCTCCTAGTGCTAACAAAAAATGTAATAAAAGGGGGGGGAAGAAAAGGGAGAGAGAGATGCTGAAAACAAAGCCTAAGCCTAAAAAGTAAAAGGTGATACACCAAAAAATATGACCCACCCAACCCAAACATATGCTTTTCACCAAAAGGAAGCACCTATACACTTCATCTGACATGAGAGAACCTTTTACATCAGTAGGTCAGGGGTCCATGGAGATACAGGGAGGAAAATAACCACTAGAGGCATTCTAAGACACACTGCAACAGCCTATCCACTTTACCTATACTCCTCTAGGGACACTTCTGACAGACCTATAAAAGGAAACTCACAAAAATGCACTAGACATGCTGAAATCATTTTACAAAAGCATTAAGAAAATGAATTAACATAGAATTAAATGCATAGACACATACTAAAGATGTAAAACTCAGAATGGAGGTAAAAATGCTAAGTTCTGATTGAAGGTAAAATTTGGCAGCTCTGCCTTACAAGCCTGGGAGATTTTTTAGGCAGAGTTTTGCCTTAAGGTTGAGAGTCAATCCCTTCTCAAAAGAGAACTTTACAATATATAGGAAGAGAAGAGGCCTCTTGGCACCCTTTTTACAAGTGACCCATGTGCCTTAAGAGCATTGGGAAGAATAGGCTACTTAAACATAAATGTTGTGTCAGCCCTGGATCTAATTTTAGGCATTTTTTGACACGGGTTATGTCATTTCCCCATTGATTGAGATTGCTCCTTGAAGGTACCTACGTGATTTGTCTACTCATAAATGTGAAATGAAGAAAATGAGTCACACAGTTGGTTGTTTGCACCTTCTAATGGTCAATTCATAAATACTATTTCACCTGCTAGAGTAATTTCTTGAATCGGCACCTCCCTTTACCACTTAGACTATCTACCTGCTCCTACACTTGGCACTTTTGGCTCTTTGGCCCTTAGGATACCTCTGGGTGGGTTGCTACATTCCTTGGGATTTTTTCATGGTTGGCACTTGGGCATTTAAAAACCAATGACCTTTTTGTTGGCTTAAATTTGATGTCTTCAGGCCTGTCACCCTTGGACTTTCCTTCGACTTCTTGCCTTGCCCCTTTCGCTAAGAGTGCATATACCCTTGAAACATGTCATAATCCACTACTTGGGCACCTAGAAGACACTTTAAAAAATGGACGTTGACATGTGGCAGCTTCTACCAAGTTGATAATGGGACGTGGCAGTGTCCACTTACATTAGAGGGCCTTTTGAGGGTCAAGTGGAAGTTGACATGTGGTCACTTCCACAGAGCCTTTAGTTGACTTAGAGAAACTTTCAAGCCCTTTTCTAGTTCTTGTGGACACTGACACTTGGCATGTTCCACATAATTCTTAGTAACTCATTCAGGCCCACCACAATCTTCTTTAAAGCCAATAGGAGAAACCCATGGATGTTGCCACCTGTCGGCTTCCACCGAGCCCTACAAGGGACACATGGCACATTCTATTATTCCTAAAAAAGCATGTTGAAGTCCTCCATGGTTGCCACTTGGTGATTTCCACACTATGGCTTCCCCAGCATAAAATTTGATGTTTACACACCTGTCATCACTTGAAAACCCTATGGCTCCCTTTAAAATGCTCCCTACCCTCCACAAGGGCTTCTCGCCTTAGCACCACCCTTCAGCTATAGGGCACACCCTTGAACCAAGCCATTGAACCAACCCATTGAACCAAAATTAGTTCAACATCTTAATTAGTTTAATGGTTCAACGACTATGCACTGAGCCCATTGAACTTTGGCATTAAACCATCTGATTGAACTGGAAGCCGCAGTGTTGAACCAACAACATTAAACCACCCTTTAAACCAATTCAATGGTTCAAAGTTGTGCGCTGATGAACCAAAATGTGTTGAACTTTAACTGCTAAACCAAGGCCTTGAAATTTGCCAATGAACTTTAAACATTGAAATCGTGTTGAACCAAAGCCGCTGAACCAAAGACATTGAACCAAGCCTAGAAAATGAAGTGATAGAACTACTGATTGAACCAAGCATTAAAATGGAGCGATTAAACTGCCGATTTGAACCAAAGCATTGAACTGGTTCAATGGTTCAACCATGCCAAATTTTCTTGTGATTTTCTTTAGACTAGAGCATAAAGAAGCCTTGTGAAACCCAGAATTCTCTGAATTGATCCTTCATGTGTCAAAGGACTAAACTGCAGAGTCCGTAGAAATCCAAAACCTATAGAGTCCATAGATTTATACCTATGGATTTTGTAGATTTAAATAGATTTATGCAAAATCAAAAAAATTAAATGGCCTAGAATAGTAGGGATAGAAGGGGACCAATTTTTGGCCTGTTGGGCAAAAAATGGTCAATAAATTGGTGACTCCCAGGGGAAGCATGCTTGTTATGCTTAAAGACCAGTTGCCTTGTAGTCCATTGGGCATGGAGTCAGATGCAGCTTAAACAAAGGTTAGCAGTAGCCTGAAAAGATCCAAGAATTAAACATGAAGCTTTTTACCCCACACGCAAAGGGAAACACACAAGGCTAAAAAACACTACCTGTGCAAACTAGACTTAGGGAAAATAAGAAAGAAAAATGAAAACAAAATACTATATACAGCTAACTAGAAATAATTGCCTCCCTCCTGGATCAAAGGTAAAATTTCTTAAGTCCCCTTCCTGGCAAGAAGACTTATGGTGCCAAGCAAGTAGCTGAATGAAAAGGAGATTTGGTGACCTGCTCCTCTTGCTTATCACCTGAGTTGGCTGGTATTTGAGTAGATCAAATTTAAACATGCTTCCAACATATGTGTATCCTATTTTTTCTTGGAAGATTATTGAATGTTGGTCCTTCATAATGGTGCTCTTCACCAAGAAATCAGTGGTTGCTGGCTTATCACCATTAGCCCTTTGACATGTATAGCTCCCTTGTAGTGCATCATGGTCTAACCCATTTCCTTCTACTTCATTATAGGCTCTATTAGACTCATCCTCTGCTCCCTCTTGGCTTTCTTGAAGAAGGGTGACTATGGTGATGTCTAAAATGGAATCACAAACTGATTGCTCATCCCATAGAACATCACCTCTCTATTCAAAGCTTTCTTCTTCAAGGCTTTCCTCAAAGAAGATAGACCTCTCCTTTTCCTCTTTGAAGGTCTAGATCTCTAGATCTTCAAAGATATTCTCCTAAACCTCCTCCAAGATCCAAACTTATAGACCTTCAAAGGTATTCTCTTGAAGAACTGTAGACTAGATCTTTTGCTCCTCACTTGCCTCCCACAGAATAGGTTCCTCCTTGAGAAGGGGTGAAGTGGGATAACCATGTGGAAGAGGAGGTAGTACTTGGGCTAGAATCAAATGATTCCTCTCCATTCACTTGGTTAGCACTTCATCTATATCAACTGTGGCCTGATAGCTCTCCTGGAGGTGTGTAGATAAGCTGGGTTTAGACACGTCCATCACACATTGGCTGAGGAATCTCATTTGGGACTCCAACTCTACAATTCTCCTAGTTATATTTTCTTGAAGGAGCCTTTCTTGGAGATCACTAGCATCATCCTCTTCAAGGATCTAGGCTGGTTCTTGGCATTCCTTCCTCCAACTTGGGATTTGCACATCATGCTGAAAGACTTGGGGAAGTTGAGGAATGCTAGGAAGAGATTGTTGATGCACCAAAAGAGTCTCTAGAAGAGGGACATGTTGGATCATGGTACTCCCCCAAATGGAAGATTCATAATATAAGGAATTAAGAAGATTGATCTCCATGGGGGGTTGCTCTGATGCCCTTTGATGTTGGAAAGCTAGGCACATGAGATTGAGAGTAGATGCATTAGATGAGCAAGAGTGAGCAAGTGCTATCTGATGGAAAGGATTTGGTGTATAAGAGGGGGCTTTCTTCAGAATAGGAGGGGGCACATAAGGCTGACTGCCTTGAATAAATGGATTTCTCCATTTTGCTACCTCCTCCTCCATGGATTACAAGGCCTATGCTTGCCTAAACAAACACTCCTCTTTATACATCAGCTCCTACTGATATCCATACTACTCTTCTAGTCTATTAATCACCATCATCTACTTCTCAAACTCAAGGACAACTTCCCTTATCATTACAGGGCAACTAAGAGGGTTCCTTGGGGAGATGCCATAAAAAGGCTGAGCTTGATCAAAATTATAGGAAGGAAAACAAGGTCCATGATTTTGTGCAGAGGGATTATACATACAAAAAGTGATTTTTGATGGCACCAGGCTACTTAACCAATAGATTCAACTCAGAGTCGCCATTGGTGTTTGATGCAAAGCCTCCAAAGGTTGGTCAGTTGAAGAACACACCAAAAATTCTTCAACTCTTTGGACACAACTTGTCCTAGTTGGTCCCATCGGGTGTGCCAAAAAATATTGATGCAAAATATTGCACCCTTGGTAGGAGGCCGAGCTCCTCCCTTCTTCACACAATAATGGAAACTCCCCTCTCACCTGTGGGACTGGTGAAGCTAGAGGGGAGGGTCTCTAGATGAGGGCTAGCTCCCTCTGATGTATCATAGGCCCTAGTTTCTCCTACTACTAAAAAAAAATTTAAAAAGGGGGGATGAAAAGGGAGAGAGAGATGCTATAAACAAAGCCTAATCCTAAAAAGTAAAAGGTGATACACCAAAAGATATGACCCACCCAGCCTGAACATATGCTTTTCACCAAAAGGAAGTACCTATACACTTCATCTGACATGAGAGAACCTTCTACATCAGTGGGTCAAGGGTCCATGGAGATACAGGGAGGAAAATAACCACTAGAGGCATTCTGAGACACACTACAGTAGCCTATCCACTTCACCTATACTCCTCTAGGGACACTTCTGACAGACTTGTAAAAGGAAACTCACAAAAATGCACCAAATATGCTGAAATCATTCTACAAAAGCATTAATAAAATGACTTAACATAGAATTAAATGCATAAACACATATTAAAGATGCAAAACTTAGAATGGAGGTAAAAATGCTAAGTTTTGATTGAAGGTAAAATTTGGTAGCTCTAACTTATAAGCCTGAGAGATTTTTTGGGCAGAGTTTTGCCTTAAGGCTGAGAGTCGATCCCTTCTCAAAAAAGAAGTTTACAATATATAAGAAGAAAAGAGGCCTTTTGGTGCCCTTTTTACAAGTGACCCATGTGCCTTATGAGCATTGGGAAGAGCAGGATGCTTAAACATAAATGTTGTGTCAGCCCTGGCTCTAATTTTAGGCATTTTTGACACAGGCTGTGTCATTTCCCCATTGACCGAGATTACTCCTTGAAGGCACCTATGCAATTTGTTTGCTTATAAATGTGAAATGAAGAAAATGAGTCACATGATTGGCTATTTGTGCCTTCTAATGGTCAATTTGCAGACACTATTTCACCTACTAGAGTAATTTCTTGAATCAACACCTCCCTTCACCACTTAGACTATCTGCCTACTCCTACACTTGGCACTTTTGGCGCTTTCAGCCCTCAAGCTATCTCTAGGTGGGTTGCTACATTCCTTGGGATTTTTTCATGGTTGGTGCTTGGGCATTTAAAAACCAATGGCCTTTTTTCTATCTTAAATTTGACGTCCTCAGGCCTATCATCCCTAGACTTTCCTTCAGCTTCCTGCCTTGCCCCTTTCGCTAAGAGTGAATCTACCTTTGACACATGTTGTAATCCACTACTTGGGCACCTATAAGACACTTTGAAATGTAGACGTTGACATGTGGTGGCTTTTACTGAGCTAATAATAGGATGTGGTAGCATCCACTTATATTAGAGGGCTTTTTGAGGGTCAGGCAGAAGTTGACACGTGGTCACTTTTGCAAAGCCTTTAGCTGCCTTAGAGAAACTTTCAATCCCTTTTTTAGTTCTCATGGACACTGACACTTGGCATGCTCCACATAATTCTTAGTAACTCATTTAGGCCCACCATAGTCTTCTTTGAAGCCAATAGGAGAAACCCATAAATGTTTCCACCTGTCGACTTCTACCAAGTTCTACAGGGGACATGTGGCATGTTCTACTATTCCTAAAAAATCACGTTGAAGTCCTCCATGGTTTCCACTTGGTGCTTTCCATGCTCTAGCTTCCCTAGCAAAAAAATTGATGTTTGCACACCTATCATCACTTGAAAACCCTATGGCTCCCTTTTAAATGCTCCCTACCCTCCGTAAGGGCTTCTCACTTTAGGACCACCCTTTGGTTGTAGGGCACACCCTTGAACCAGGCCATTAAACCAACCCATTGAATCAAAATTGGTTCAACAGTTCAATGGTTCAACCATTATGCACTAAGCCCATTAAACTTTGGCATTGAACTATTCGATTGAACTAGAAGCTGCAGTGTTGAACCAACACCATTGAACCACCCTTTGAACTGGTTCAATGGTTCAAAGCTGTGCACTGATGAAACAAAATATGTTGAACTTTAATCACTGAACCAAGGCCTTAAACTTTGTTGATGAACTTTAAACATTAAACCCACATTAAACCAAAGCCACTAAACCAAAGGCATTGAACCAAGCCTGGAAAATGAAGTGATAGAACTACCAATTGAACCATGCATTGAAATGGAGCGATTGAACTACCGATTTGAACCAAAACATTGAACTAGTTTAATGGTTCAACCATGCCAACTTTTCTTGTGATTTTCTTTAGACTAGAGCCCGAAGAAGCCTTATGAAACCCAAAACTCTCTGAACTAATCCTTCATTCACCAAAGGACTAACCTGTAGAGTCTATAGAAATCCAAAACCTGTAGAGTCTATAGATTTAGACTTGCAGAGTCCATAGATTTAAACAAATTTATGCAAAATCAAAAAAATGAAATGGACTAGAATAGTAGGGATAGAAGGGGACTAATTTTTGGCCTATTGGGCAAAAAATGGTCAATAATAACTTTTGGGTTAACCATTTCTTTATTACATTAATAGGTCACCACCTAAATCTACCACTTTTATGATAGTATAGGCACTAAGTCAATCTAACCTACTTCTAACACAATCCTAGAATCCAAAAATAACATTTCCTAGCACATAGGTTATGTTTTCACATAACCTCATAGCATTTATCACAAAAAGATAGAAAAATATAGTAACACAAACTACTTAGTTATGTTTATTCCAATAGTTACCATACATGGATTAGTGTAGTGTCCTACACCAACCACACTAAACATCAGAAAGCCATCTCAAGAATTCACATGAAACCCCTTACAACATATTCTTCACAAAATTTATAATTTCACATGATGTTTACATGGATTACAATCATACCATCTTAATGCACTTACTTCTTGGCAGCATTAGAAAGTAAATAAAATTAAAAAATCTATCTGATCAGGACTTTACATTGCTCCTCCCAAATAAATCAGATGCATACTAGTCATGATTTAAAATAAATAAAAAATATTCATCCCAGAATATATCTATTGGGTATAAATGTTTTCACTTTAATGCCAACACATGCATGCATTTCAATATGTACCACCTTTCTGATTTTGCATAAATTTCCAAATTATAGGACCAATTAGTGATTCACAAGGCTATAATAATAAAATTTTAGTTAGGATCATTTTAAAACAACATCCAAGAGAAGGTTAAATTAACATTAAATCCATAAATTGACCATTATGAATTATGATCTCATGACCAACTTATTGCACTCATGGTAAACACCCTAAACAAATTTGGTAGCTACTTCTACAAAGGTAAAAAGTGGGTTTTCATCCTACAAGGGACTCCACTTCCTATCCCATACCTAATTTAAATCATCATAGATATAGTGATTCTCTATCCTCAACCTCATACTTGCACCCATGCTCAATGCTAAAGTAGTGATGCATGATTACACCACATAATACAACACTATACCTTGTCAAGTTTCAAATGATAAACATTAGTTTCAAGAGGGGAAAGCCACATCAAATAAATAGTTTATGATTACATTACCACATACTAACATGTCAACAATACAAGGTCACATTTATTCCATAACATGTACCCAAAATACTCATACAATAATTTCAAACATGGATCAAAATAGGGTCCACATGGTTGATTTAAAAAGTGGAAGAATCCTCACACAACTGATTTATCATCATTTACATGCTTCATGATTAACAACATACAATCATGTATATAAAGAACTAATACAATAATGTTACAACATGAAGCAAATAAGGAAAACTATATAGTTGAATATAGTTAAATAGTTTATAGAGTTACGATCTTATATGATTTAATATAATCAATAAAAAACATAAGGGTTTACATGACATTCAAAAACATTACAAGAAAAGGAGCCACAAGAATTAGGACATGTATAGATGACTGAGGTGTTTGATAATTTATGACAATGTATTTTCACATCCCAATAATTAAGCACACATGATGATGAAGCAAAAGGATCCATAAATTCCATTGGTCCACCCAATGTCCATATGCCATCCCAATGACATCAAATATCCATCATATATTACACCATGATCAATCCCAAGGATCTCAAGTTTATGATCACCTTCTCTCAAATAAGGTTATGTTCCAACAAAGCCCATAGATCTAATTTCATGGGTTTCATAAGGTTACCAAAACTATTTATGCATCATGGAGTAGATGGATTATGATACTTGATAACAACAAGAGATCCCAAAACTTTCTAACATGCCCAAGTAAGTCAGTCACATTCACCCCACTAGGCTCTCTAGGCTTGAGTTGTACCCTTGGACCTCCCAAAATATTGTACCTTGGAATCATTAGATGGCTCACCTATGCAAGATCCAAGGAATTATTTCTCACTTCCAACAATAAGCTTATGTCACCATACTTCCAATTGAATTACTCCAAAAAGTTAAAGGTTGAATAGTGATGTTTGATTTGATGCAACATTGCTTTGGGAAAGTGTAAACTTATCCAAGACTCAAGGTGAGTGTCATATCATCACCATGAAAATTACAATTTACACAATCATTGAATTCAATTAAAATTCATAATATACATCCTTGTGAATTTAAAAATATATCCAAGATAATCATAAGCTGCATCACGAAGTCAAACATATCCATATACACTTCTAGTGTTTAGAGTTACGAGGCCACAAGCTCTGTCACTCAACATGAAAGAGGTCAATGCTTATAATAATAGCAATCATAATTTTATCTCAACATGTTCCTTCACAAATTAAGATCCCAAGTAAATAAGATACTCTCACCCCATTCATCCCTCTAGATTTGAGCCTAACCGTTAGTCTTCCTAAGTTCATAATGTTCTAGGCATCTACTGATGACTTGCCCATACAAGTTAATAATAGTCACTAAACATCATTTCCTAAATTCCAAGGGTGAAGTAGTTATCACTAGTATCCCATTGAATTTCCCATATAAGTCGATAGTTAATAGGTGATACTTGACCTGATACAACTCAAAACTAGGAAGGGTTGATCAAACCAAGGCCATGGGTAAGTATCAATTATTTTTTCATAAAATTACTAATTTTTGCACATATATTATATTCAATAATGTATGAATTTCTATCACCTCAGTTATTATATAAGAAGTTATTATCTTAACCAATTCAAGAGACCGAGTGCCATTGTAAAAACACCACGTAGTTCAACTCAATGTTATAGTTATTAGTTCCTTGAAAATAACATTTTCATGTCCCAAAGTTCCCTAGATCAAAAATAATTATCTGATACCAGATGAAACAACTCCCCTTTAAAAAAAATATGAGAGTTGATAAATTAAAGAGTACACAACAATATTATGTGCATGGACCCACACACAACTGAGGTTAAGAGTCAACATACTAATTGATTTCACACTCGGTGATTTTAACCAACATCCTATTAGGTGGTAGTAGATACTCAATCAAGATTACCACATCATCAAAGGGTTCTAAAAGGGAGCTATTCATTAAAAGGGAAGATATAGTGTTGGGTGTATTGGTGTGTGCACACACACTAATACATGATAAAATCTATACTTAGAGAAGGGAACCCTCATAGGATTATTTAATGATCCAATAATGATATTAAAGCATATTAGTCTCCTAAGACAATCAGGTTGAAAGATCAAAGGATAAAACCATTCCCTCACGAGTCCATCATGGCAAATAGAGTAGCTAGGAAAATGGGTATATCATCCAAGATCCAACTCAAGTTAAACTTTAGGATAAGAGAGGATGAAAACCAAAAGTCATCTAAGTAAACATTAACTAACCAAGGTCCAACTAGCCATAACATACATGCACACTTTGGATTTAATTAAGTGTCATAATAGTCCTTATTAGAATGAAGGTTCCTAAAATAGAATTATATCATAAGGGTATACATTGGTTTTCCTTTTGAGGAACTAATTTATCCTCTATTTGATGACCCAAAATTTCATCCACAACATAATTGAGGCATTATTCCATGAGTTAGATTTGGATTACCTCTATATAATTGAGGTTACTCAAAGCAACATTTCCATAGTTAATGCCATCTTATTGAGGATAATTGTTAATTCATATGATTGGAAAAAGGAATAATATTTCCATTTGTAACATGTTAACCATATGAACAAGAGCTACCACAAAGAGATAACAATGGGGATTATTCTCTAATACCCACAACATTATTAAAATCATTCTATGATATGATATAAGTCCATTGAATACCAATATCATACTCACAACTAACCAAAACCCAATATTTTTAAATATGCATCAAAGAGAGGATAAAATAATTGTCAATACATTCCCAAGTACACAATCAATATCTTTAAATAGTTTCATAGATTTTATTGCACCAAATTACAAAAGTCCACATACTTTTCCATTCAATTTTATTGAATTTAATTTCTTAAAAAATAGAAATTCTTATTAAATTATAGTTTTGGCATTTTAAAAGTAGCCACTAGGTATAATTACCAAGGCCACTATCAATTATGGCCTAATATAAATTTTGAAGACATATTACTATATTACCAAATAAGTATGATAGCATATAATTTTTTGAGAATATAATTTAACCCAACAAGGAATGGAACATTTGCTATCAACAATTGAATGACCAATTAAAATTATTTGAGTTATCAAATTCCTCAAACCACCACTAGGACTATTGCTACGACCATTAAAATTAAGGAAGATATCCATAATAGAATGAGATTTTTACAATTCAGGCATGTGTTTTAAACACCAATGCAAGACTAAAATGAAGAAGGGTCATTGCAATTTAATGGATAAATGGAATATGTTAACAACTAGGTGTAATAGATTTCTTGGATGTATATATCCTTTTATTAGAAAAAAACACAAGTAAAATAGCCTTATTAACTTATTGTTGACTCTCAGTACCATGGCTATTTTCATAACATGATTTAAATGTTCTTCATGTAAACAATATCTATAATGAAATATTATAAATTAAGGAATAAATTTTTAACATTATGAGACCAAACCACTTCTCAAATAAACTGTTAGGGATTAATTACACCCTTCAATGGTTATTCAAATCATCCCACTATCAAATTGAAGTATTCCCTAAAATATAATCAACAAGAGCATTGAAACATAACATTACACTTAATTAATAATGATGAACTAGAATTACCATAATCCAATGTATACTTACAACCAAATTTGGTGTTAGCATAGTGTAAAGCTACATCACAGAAGTACACACCAATATAAACATAACTCAACAAGATGCTAAGCATAATTACTATACTTACATTAGTAGCAATAAATATGGGTTTCTTAACCAGATAAATATGGAACTAATGCTTAATTTACTAATGTAAATGACAGTGTGGTTTTATATGTAGCCATGTACATTCTTATATCAAACTAGATTCTAAATTTTATGTAAGTAGTGCCCAATATAGGTAATTTATAACATATCCAACATTAGATAATTCTTCAACTATCATTACAATACACTTGTATGCCAAGATTAAAAGGATAGAATATTCTATAATTGAAAACAAGAGTAATTAGAACTAACATAACATTTTTGTACATATCTAGGTACATTAAAACATCCACTACCAATAGAAGTGTAACCAACTGCCAATTCCAACATTAATCCAAAATGTAACTATAATAATACCAAGTCTATAGCCATACAACTAGAGTGGAATTCAAAATTAATATAAAGTGGAACAAGTATATAATTAATGGAGGTTTGATAACCATGTATAAAACACAATGATATGCATTATTATACATGTAAATAAAGCTTGAATTTCTAACATAATAATACTCTTCATCAAAAATGAAGATACAAGGTTCATATCATTACATAAGCATTAATTACATTCAAGAAAATTGTTAAGAACAACTTTAAAACATCAACAAGTATTCCATATAATGGATACTATGGAACCAATCAAGATACAAGAACTAAGTCCAATTAGTAGGAAATGAAGTGATAAGTATGCATAAGGTCAACCCAAAGGTCCAGCCTAATGAGCCCATCCATCAATTTCCCTAACCACCCTAACCATTAATTAGATGGTGGAATTAGGCATATGGGTTTTACCAGGTAGAGATGAACATACTAGTGACACAATCTAAGGTCCAAATTCCACAATTGTTAAGCAACTAAAAGGAAAGAATAGAATAGATCCATAATAATAAAAAGTTTCAATAGAACTAACACCCACAAGGGTATCTAGTCTTCAACACAAAGTTCATAAAGAAGTAGCATTACAATTATATTCCATATGAACAATCAACCAACAAAAGAGAACCCGATAATAGTCATATACCACAACATAAACTTCCAATCATCAAAAAGAAAAATTGTAAAGTCATACACATAACAAAATCAATAACCAAAATCCATAAATAGTCCTATTTTATTATAGGGTTTGCATTCATATAAATCATGGTAAGTTGGGCAGCCAATTGGCTAACTTGTCAAAATTTAAGGATAATTATTTAATGCTAGATCAAAAACCATCAATCATTGCTTTAAATTAAATGAAATGAATCATCAAAATCATTTGACTTGGCCAATGAACTACCAACCAATTAGAGGATGATTTATGAATGAAAACCATGAAATCAATAGAGATTTAAGACTTTTCAACATTTAATTCAATTGGTGAATTTTATACCATCACTGCATTGTTTCCACATACAACTATATAAACATCCAAAGTATTTTTAAGTCAAAACAAAACATAATTAAAGAGATAATATTACATATAGATAAACCCTAGGAAATCATTTAATTGGGTATAATGAATAAAGACTTCCCAAATTAATCATAAGATTATATAAACTCAAATATAGGTATTTCACCTATTCATGATAATTTGTTACCTACAACCATACAAATATGGACACTAGAATGTAGTCCAAGATTGAACAGGGTTATATTTAATTGGATCTAATTTAGTGTAAACCAAAAGAGATATTAATTTAATAATTCAAGAAATGATAGTTTTGCTCATCAATTAGGGCCTCAATAATTGTAGTAGTCAATACAAACAAAATGGGTATTCTATTTTAAATTAAAGTTAATAATTTAAAAAAAAATCACTATGCAAAACTGCATAGCACTCATTAACCCTTTTCCAAACCCAATTATGTTGGGTCACTTTAAAACATAAATATGTTTTAAATCAATAAATACCTATAATATAATAGGAAGGGAGACATGTGCAACCCAGTAATGGGTTTGTTTAATTCAATGCATTATGGGTTCACATTTCCATCAAAAATGTCTCACACTTATAAATGTAGAAGCAAAAACCCAAGTTGATACATTTAAACCAATATCCTATGATTTATCATGTTGTAGGGTATTATGAAGCTAATCCCTTTATTCAATTTTTTTTAATTTAAACCAACTACAAAAATTAACCAACTGGTTGAACTAACATTCCAACCCATAAAGGAAGAAGGGAATACATTGAGTATGTTTTCCATTATTTAAACATGGTAATAAAAGGGTAATAGTAATAAAACTCCAAAATGCCAAAAATGGAGTCCAATATAATGTAGTCAATTTATATGCATATAAGGGTTCATTTTATCTTTCACCATCAAAAATTATAAATAAACAATAAATCTTCAAGCACAAAATTAAATCTAAGGTGTCACCTACTTGTAGGGGAGGTGTAGACTATTATGTGTCTAGTCTCATGGTTTTACCATATTTTTGGTTCACCATTGCCTCTCCCTAGAATGTTGTGGGTTTTTCAAGACTACCAACAACCTCCCTTTGGAACATTTTCCTTTCTCTCTCCATGGCATGACTTATGATTTTCCTTCCTCTCTCCATGGCATGACTTATGATTTTCCCCCACTGAGAGTTTGAAGCTCCTTCCCCTTCTCAAAAATAATGCCTCCCAAAAAATCATGCCTCCTTGCGGAGAGAAACAACAACCATCCCACAAAAAAAATAACAATAAACCTTTTTATTCTAGAATTTTTGGGTGTCCACCAAGTCAAATGATGACATGATTAAATAATTATATTATTATCTCTTCCCCAAAAGGAGTAAACATATAATAGTAATACCCCAACCATATGTTGGGAGACCTAAAAAATGTAAAAAAACAAAATATATGTATATCTCTCCCATAAAACCTCCAAAAGAATGTCTATATTGGGGCACATTGGGGAGAGCTTCCATAATCAATCATAAATATCAATAAAATCTTTTCCCAAAATTTTGGCATATCACCCAAGATAAGCCACCACTAAAAAAAGAAAAGACAATTAAAAATTTAACATAGGTTTACTTCTTTTTGCCCTTAAATTTGACTCAAATCAAGAATAAAATGATACTTTTGGAGGCATTTTGAAACCAAAGACACATTACACATAATAAGTGATAATGAAGACCTTTCAGATTTTGGCATGGAGTGTAAATCAATCCACCAATTATTAAATATTATAATTGTCTCTTGTGCCAAGGTGACCCCCTCACCAAACACTCCCTATGTATTTTAGATGAATCATGGACCTCATAGGCATAAGGCACCAACGAGTCAAAGCCAATACATAGAAATCAAACCCACTAATAAGAATGGGGTCCCAAGCACAAAGCTAGTGAAAATGAACAACTAAAATAATAAATAAATAAAAGAAGAAAATTTCAAGCATAAAAATAAATAGAATAAGATAAATAATAGTCTTATAATTAATCAACATACACAAGGAATAATGAACAAATAATGCACACACAAACACTTTTGGACCCCAAATTTTGGCTACGTATTTTGGTTTTTTGGCACAAAACTAGCATGTCATGAAAGGAAAATAGTAAAGAGATATTAGGGCATGAAAATAGACTAGAATAGTAAAACCATGGTGTAGAACTAGTGAGGCACAACATGACAAAGGAATGAAAGCACTAGTACAAGAAGACCCAATCAAAGAGGAGAATTAACCATGAGAAACCTAAGAGCATACGACTCAGGAAAATAGTGAAATATATGGGGAGCACATTGGAAGTAAGAGATAGTTAATGAGTGATTCTATAGGGCCATCCAAACCTTATCCATCATGAGTTTTGCACCAACCCACAAAGATATAGACACATAGAAGAAAGTATATAGCATATAATGAGTATATAGGGGGCACAAAGGCTTGGGTCCTTAGGAAAAACTAGTTAATAAACCACCATGACTCTCATTTCATGGAGAGTTCATTGGCTAATTACTCATGTCATTTATGTTGTAACTACTTGGTTAGGAGAAAATAAGTATAAATACCCTTGTATCAAAGCATTGTAAAATGATGGATTTTGGATATCATTTTTCTAAAGTATAATATAGAGTTGTAGATATTATAACCAGCTCTAATGTTCATGTTCCACTTTATTGATAGTTATACATATGTGGTAGATTTATATTGATCACATGAAGTTATCACTTGATATGAGATCTATGCAAACTATTACCTCTTCTGAGTAATAATATTTGAGCTTTATGGAATTCATCTACATAATTATAGTTATTGAACATAATGATATAAGGACCAAAGTAGTTTATCTCTTTTTATATGTATCTTCTAATCAAATATAAGTGTAAATCTAAAGAATATGACTACTTTGTTAATGTGTAACATAACCCATGGGATTCAATCTCTAGTTACACACTTTGGGTGAGCATGTAAGACCATAGTCTTTCATGAAGGGCCAACATGCTAGCTCATTGGGGATACACTTCAATGCTTAAAAAATTATTAAGAATAAAAACCCAAAATTTTGTTTCCATTATCAGGACATGTAGTACTTACTACATAGTAATGTAAGATGCTTGAATGTATCACCCTTGAGAGTATTGAGAAATAGATTACTAGGGTTGAGGATATTTTTTTTGTTCTTTACCTGAAAACCAAGATTTTACACACATCAATGGGTAGAAAAAAATCTCTACAAAGAATTATACAAAACTTTGTTGAAATCCTGATTCATTTGCATACTTAGATTTTACCTTATGCTCAAGTTCAAGAACAAAACTTTGGGAAAAGATGATCTTAGAAGTTAGAATGACAAAGATATTTATCATGACTTAGAACACCATGCACACAAGATGATAACATTTGGTGGAAAGGAAGGAGTGTTGAATAGCTACATTCAAGAGTATGTTGTAACTACCTATTATTGTCTTAAAGAAGCCAAGTTCCAGTTCCTCAGAGAACCATGGGGCTAATATATTAGAAATTTTTAATTATAAATAAAGAAGGTATTCATTTACTACAAGGTTAAAACTATGTTAATGGAGAGATAAATACCTCTTTTCATGAGAAGAACATTTGTAAGGGGAATATAGAAGATTTGGTAAAGGATTTTAGGTTTGGAATGGTATCCAATCAGTGGGCATTATGGAAGAAAAAATATGATGAATCTCAATAGAGGATAATAGGAGTGAGAAGTATGGGAAGGGACTGGGAGAACTTAAGAAGTGTTATTAGGATCTGTAGGGAAGTGAAAACACACAAAGAGGAATTCATCACTTTTGAACCACACCCTATGCCACTTTTATCATATGAAGGAGAAATGAGCCAAATAATAGATACTTAAGAATCGAGTATAAAATAACTAATATACCTAACCATAGTGTGCACTCATGGTTTTGAATTAGATGAATTACATATACATAATTGGGATATAGATAACATAGAATCAAAAACTAATCCTACAAGGGATATTGTAACTAAGATAATTATAACTCATATATAATTAACACTTTCTTTCCTTCTTCAAGGGAATTTCAAGGCATAAATTGGGATGCGTAGAGGACCTAGCATTCATAATGGATAGATTATGGGCTCAAATCTAGTTAATCAACTAGATACCATGCCCCATGGCATGGGTGTTGATATTGGAGGTGGACTAGGAGGTGGCACACATAGAAGTGGTGGACTTACCCCTCATGGGATAGTATCTAGGGGTTCTCAAAAACCACCAACATAAGAACCTCAACTACCAATATTATATTATTAAATGACACTACACCTACCTAACTATCAAGGTGTAGAGAATGTTACAAAACATGTCCATAAGTTAGAACTTATTTGGAGGATACAAGGCATCAGTTTTTTGAAAAAAAATACACACAATTCACTAATACATTTTTGGAAAGGAATAATAAATGGTATAAAAAATTTAATCCTCAATAATTAGTCATTAAATATGATCATCTCAAAATAACATTCCTTTAAGAATTTGAAATTCTTGAATTTGAGCAACAAAGTGTTGTTGTGCTAAAAGATATAAAGTAAGAATTTATTGAAAGTGTATGGGAATATGACAAAAGGTTTAAAACTATCTTATCAAAGATATTGTTGATTCTTAAAACTGTGCTTGATTCTAATCAACAACAATGGGAAGTTTCAAGTTGTGGGATATTGCAGCTTGAAACAACCTCCAGATTTTAGAGAAGATGGTCTCTTCTTTTGTATCAAGTGTGAGGGGGAAAAGGATAAAAATTTAAACAAAATGCAAATGCAAGAAATGGAACCTAACTATAGCGATGCACCTGATTGTAATTTTGATCCTAAACTTGAGCACAATGAGACTATATGTACGATTCATTTACATTTAAGAGCAAACAAGTGCATGATCAATGTAAAAGATTGAAATAATAGAAATAGAGGCTCACAACAGAGACTTCTTTTGCTGAGATACAAAAAATGTCAACAAAGGCATAGGGTTCAATAATCTTATAATCACATAAGAGACACAGAAACACATACAATTATGTAGAACTTCCAACTCAAGAAAATGAGACAAAAGCAAAGGACATTCCTAATCACAACTCTAGAAAGTCTATAGTATAGACTATTTTTACAAATGACATAGATAATATCAACAAAGGCATAGAGTTCAATCTTCTTAATTATTTTAGCCACATAATAGGCACAGAAACATGCATAGTTACATCAACTTTACAACTCAAGAAAATGAGACAAAAGCAAATGATATTACTTAGTCATAAACTCTAGCAAGTCTAAAATTGTTACAATCCTTCTCTTTTTTATCTTCTCCCCTCCTTTATAGCCTTGGATTTTACCAATAAAATAGTGCAGCCTTTGGCGCATTCAATGCCTTGGATGTATCCTAGTCTTATCAGGAAAGGCCATGCTAGAGCGAGGCAACTGCCCTAACTACAACATGCTGATTCATGTCTAGTACCTCCTTCCGTACCTAAATTTCCTCATTCCATCACCTGCTTAGCTACAAAACTATCCATTCTACCTCTTCTTATAGGTGACAAACAAATGGCCCTTTTAATGTTTGTAGGCCCCAAAAAATCTAACCAGTGAACTGCTCCATCTACTAGAAATAACTCCTGTTGAGTTTCCCTCCATCTCGCTTTGTGGCAATAGATACACAGAACACTCTATTCTATTGAAATGGAAGAGGACACTTAGTCAATTTCTTGAAATTCTCCCTATTACTTAGAAGGCATTGGAGAATGACACTTGGTGTTTTCCACCTAATTTATCGAAGACACACAACTCTTTCCACTTTCCCTTTAGCTATGCTATAGAATTATTTGGGGCAGATATTAGGCTCCTATGGATGGTGACACTTGGTAGCTTTTGTAGACCTTTGAAATAACACCCAAGACCCACCACAATCTTTATTTGGCAATGAAGCTTGAAGATGATCTCTCAGAAGTTGACACATGGTAGCCTCTACTATTCTTGGGAAGATATGTGGCATCTTCTGCTTCTCCTACTAGGGGTATGTGGCATCTTCTACTTCTTTCAGGAATGGAGTAAAAAGGGGCTCAAAAAGTGACACTTGGCAGCCTCCACTACTCTTTGGCACTTAAACAAAATGAAACAATGCCTTTTTGCCTTCCAAAAAGGTACCCGACCCTTTTGGTTTTTGGGACACTCCCTTGAACTGCCTGATGAACCAAAATGGTTCAATGGTTCAACACTGTGTGACATTTACACATTAACAAAGGTATTAAACCAAAAACATTGAACCAAGGCATTGAACTGACTATCTCTTAGATGTTGACATGTGGTGACTTCCACTTTCTTATGGAAAAGTAGTCTAGGGCCTTCTGTGACTGCCACCTGGCACTTTCTGCTTCTTCTTGCTACTTAGCTTGTTGAAAACCTTTGCCAAAAAATAGAATGAAATGTGAGTGCTGAAATGAGATGCTGATGCTGACACATGATGCATTCTGCTGAGTTGCTATTGGATACGTGGCACATTTTATAACTCTTTAGGAAAGGTGCCTCAGATGACTCCACTTGGCCAGAACCTATGCTTAGACTACACCACTTGGCAAATTTTGCTACCCTTCGACAATTAGATAGAAAATGAATCAAAAGAAAGAAACCCATGCTCTATTTCAAAACTTCTACCACCATGACCAAGATATGTGGGAACAAAACTGTAGTGCATGACTAAGAATCAAAATGCAACGTAGAGTAAAAAATTTTACTCTACAGTTACTAGTGACCCCCAGGACTTTTGAGCCTACTCAAAAAGAAAACTCCACCTTCTGCTAGATCAAAATTGCAAAATTTAGAGCTTCAAAAGAGTCATCGACATGTGTTTAAAACACTTATTTAAAAATAAAGTGAGAAAACAATAAAAAATAATGCGAGAAAGGGAAATAATTTAACTATAATACATTAGAGACCCAAGTTAATTGAAATGCTTCAAATAGATTCTATTTATAGGAATATTTTCAGGTTCTCCTTCCATTGACTCTAGCTTGAATGAATTATTTTACTTGCACATGTGAATTTTATATGGGCCAATCCATAATGTTTCAAATTTGGTATGCTGACCCAGCTTGGTGGCTCTTGCATCCCATTTCAAAACAATTGTGCCTACTTTAAAATTAAGATCCGAAGTCATTTTATCAAAATAGTTCTTAACCATTCCCTGATGCTTAATCAATGAATCATGGGCTATATCCCTCTTTTCCTAAACTTCCAAAAGTTTTGCGAGTCTGACCTACATGGGGCCATTTTCTTCAATTTCAATTTGTTTGATCAGCTGGAGAGCAGGGATTTCCAAGCTTAGAGGAATCACAACAAAATTTCCATATACCAATTCATATGGGGACATTTTGATCACTTGTTTAGGCATGATTCTATCAGCCCATAGTGCTAGATTAAGCACTTTATGCCACTCTTTGTGATGATCAGCCCCTACTCTTTTGATGAGTTTTATCAGGTTCTTGTTGGTTGATTCTGCCAGACCATTACCTTGAGGGTAATAGTTAGATGAAGTTTTTAGATATATTCCATGTTTCAAGGCATAGTCAGATACTTTAGACCCCAAGAATGCTTTATCATTATCTAAAATTATGGTGTAAGGAGCCCCAAAGTGAGTAGTGATACTCCCTAGAAAATCTAGGATCACATTCTCCATTTCTTCCTTACGTGGGACTGCCTCGGTCCATCTGGTGAAATAGTCTATGGTAGTTAGTATCCATTTGTGACCCATACTAGACATTGGATTTATCTTTCCAATGAAGTCAAGACCCCATTGAGCAAAAGGTTCATCCACAATTATAGGACTAAGGGGCATGGCTGCATTCCTCCTCATCCCCATATAATATTGGCAGGATTGACATTGTTTAACTAGCTGATAACAATCTACAAATAAAGTGGGCCAAAAATACCTACCTCATTTATCTTTATGGCTGTGGTCTTTGCATAAAAATGCCCTCCTGATATTTCATGATGCATTTTGTGTAGTATTCTCTTAGCCTTAGCCTGTTCTACACATCTTAACAATTTTCCATCAGAATTTCTTCTGAAAAGGACTTGTTCAATTAAAACAAAATGAAATCCATGTATCCTATAATATCTCCTCTTATTTTGAGGGATTTCTCTTAGATATATCCCATTTTTCATAAAATTAATCCTACTTGTGACCCAGGATTCCTAATCAACCTCTTGTATTTTTAGCACCGTCTTTGTCTCTCCTTCTAAATCTACTTCCTTAGGTAACATCCTTTCAAGCTCTTGAGTTATATATTGGCACAGACCCCTACCTCTGACTAGCTTGGTGGGTCTGACCTCTATATCATATTCAAGGATCTTAGTGATCCAATTGGCTCTTTTCTCAGTAATTTCTCCCTCCATGATGTATTCCCTGACACTTGGGTGAGCTACATGTATCAAAATTTTGTTCTTTGATATCATATGCCTAAATTTATTGAGGGCTTTTACCATGGCATAGGCTTGTCTTTCCAAAAAATTGTACCTAGTCTCATTATCCATAAGGGTTCTTCAGAAAAAGGCTATTGGGTGTTCTCCCTCCAGCTTATCATTCTTTTGAGTCAAGACAACAACAATACTTGACTCTCCTTCATAGACATACATTATGAAGGGCTTGAAAAAATTTGGGTTTTTAAGCACTGGGGTTACTGAGATAGCCTTCTTAACCTCTTTAAAGGCTTGCTTTCCTTCTGTAGTCCATTTGAAGACCAGGTCTTTCTTTAGCAAGGGTGTCACTAGTCTAACCAAGCCTACAAAATCAGATATGAATCTACTGACAAAATTGATCTTCCCTAGAAAGGATTGAACTGCCTTTTTATTAACTGGAAGAGGTAGGTTCATTATAACTGTGATTCTCTTAGGATCTATAGAAATTCCTTCTTTAGATACTATATGTCCCAAAAATTTGCCTTGAGGTACAACAAAGATGCATTTCTTGGGATTCAATGATATCCCAAAATCCTAACATTTCTTGAAGATAGATTCTAAATGATCAAAATGATCATCAATATTTTTTGAAAATACAGTGAGGTCATCCAAATAGACTAGGATAATCTTATTTATAAGTTCCACAAAGGCTATTTCCATAGCTCTTTGAAAGGTGGCTCCTACATTTGACAGACCAAAAGGCATCTTAGCATATGCAAATGTTCCCCATTTGGTAGTAAAAGTAGTTTTGTATTGATCTTCATTAGCCAACCAAATCTGATTGTATCTAGAGAAACCATCTAGTAAAGAAAACCTCTCTGATCCAGTCACAGTTTGTAGATTTTGTTCCATAGAGGGAAAGGGATAGTGGTCTTTCAAAGATGCTCTATTTAGATCTCTAAAATCTACACAGAGTCTTACATATCCATTCTTTTTTGTAACTGGTATTGTTGACCATTTTTTGCCCAACAGGCCAAAAAAATTGGTCACCCTTTGCCCCTACTATGCTAGGCCATTTTTCATCTTTTGATTTTGCATAGATCTGAAAATTTCTATGGACTTTGCAAAAATTTTATGAACTCTGTAGGTTTTGTTTTCTATAGATTCTACAGGTTAGTCTTTGACACAGAAGGAATCAGTTCAGAGAGTTCCAAGTTTTTGCATGGCTTCTTCAGGCTCTAGTCTGAAGGAAATCGCAAAAAAATTGGTGTCTTTGAACCATTGAACTGGTTCAAGGCCTTGGTTCAATGTTCAAAGTTCATTGGCACTTGGTTTAACCTTGGTTTAACACTCCAATTAGTTCATTCGGTAGGTTCAATGCATTGGTTCAATCGGATGGTTCAATCATTTGGTCCTCCCAGTTGGTTCAGTGGCTTGTTCAATCACTTGGCTCATTAGACGGTTCATCGGCCTTTGGTTCAAAGGGGCTCGACACACTTCGTTGAACCTTTGAATTGGTTCAATAGATTGGTTCAATCATTTGGTTCAATGCTTAAGTTCAATGCTTTGGTTCACAAGAAGGTTCAATGGCTTGGTTCAAATGAGTTTGGTTCAAAGGGAGTGGTTCAATGTTCAATTCAATTAGATGGTTCAATCATTTGGTTCAACTAGGTGGTCCAATGGATTCAAGTTCATTGACTCTGGTTCACTTGGCATTGGTGTGCAATGATTGAACCGCTTGAACCATTGAACCATTTTGGTTCAACAGCTTGGTTCAAAAATATGCCCAGATGGCCGAAGGGAAGCTCAAAGCTCAAATGCCCTTGCAGAGGGTAGGCACTCCAAAGAAAAGGCAGTCAAAGGGTAAGTTTAGATTTTGTTTAAGTCTTGAATTCCTTTAGAATTTTTGTCTGAAGGAATTCCTTTAGACAAAAAGACCAAAGGAATTCAGGGAAAGCCACACTGAGAAACTCAGTGAGAATTATGCAGACTTTTGTCCACAGGAAAAAGTCTACAGAAAAAAAAGCCCACAAAAAATGTCTGAAGCAAAGGAAAGACCCACCGAGAGGGCCAAGGAGGACAAAGCTCATAGAGAAGCTAGCGAAGGACCTGAAAAACTTTTGCAGAGGATGATGACATCCTAAAAGCTGTCAACCTTAAGAAAGCAAATTAGCCATTGGTTTTTAAAGTGATGATGGCTACATGAACATCAATTTTAACACAGTGAAAGAGCCGTTTGCTTTCAAACCAAAGGAGTGATAACCATGGAAAAGGCCTAGGAATGTAGTGACTCACCAGAAGATAGCCTGAGGGCCAAAAAAGCTAGGAAGAAGACAAAAGGTAGAAAAGACAAAGCGTCCAAATAGTGAAGAGATGGAGAGTTATTGAGTGGTGCGACCTATTTTTCTCCAAGTTGGCATTGGAAGAAGACAAACTATAGTCTATTGGTAGAAAAGAGGCATGGCCATGTCCTAACATTAATGTTTGAATGCCAAAGTCAATTTGGGTGATCGTCCATCATGGTTCTAGTATGCCTCTTCCAAAAGAATGACATCAATAATAGTGGTTTCCTCTTCCCAAGATTCAGAGCACACATGGGCCACTGACAGAAAATGAGTGCCAAAATATTTCCCAGAAGGCACCAATTTTCTCTTTCTCTTTCTATATATTGTAATTTTCTCATTTTGAGAAAGGATCCGCTCTCAGCCTTAAGGCAAAACTCTACCCAAAAATCTTTTGGGCTTATAAGGCAGAGTTGCCAGATATTTACCTTGAATCGAAACACAACATTTTTACCTCCATTCTGAGTTTTTTGCATCTTTAGTATGTGTCTATGCCTTGATTCTATATTAAGTCATTTTTTCAATGCTTCTATAGAATGATTTCATCACGTCTGGTGTATTTTTGAGTTTTCCTTTTATGGGTCTATCAAAAGTGTCCCTAGAGGAGTGTAGGTGAAGTGGATAGGCTGTTGTAGTGCATCTCAGAATGCCTCCAATAGTTATTTCCTCCCTTTATCTCCATAGACCCCTGACCCACTTATGCAGAAGGTTTTCTCATGATAGATGAAGTGTATAGGCACTTCTTTTTGGTAAAAAGTGTATATTCGGGTTGGGTGGATCACATTTTTTAGTGTATCACCGTTTACTTTTTAGGCTTAGGCTTTGTTATTAGCATCTCCTTATCCCTTTTCATCCCCCCCCCCTTTTTTTCATTTTATTGGTTAGCAGTAGGATCACACAAGGCCTAAATGATACATCAGAGGGAGCTAGCCCTTACCTAGAGACTCTCCCATCTAGCTTCACCGGTCCCATAGGAAAGAGGGGAGTTTCCATAGTTGTGTGAAGAAGGTAGGAGCTCAGCCTCTTGCCAAGGGTGCAATCTTTTGCATCAACAGTTTTGGCACGCCCGATGGGACCAACTGGGATAGGTTTTGTCCAAAGAGTTGAAGAATTTTTGGTGTGTTCTTCAACTGACCAGCCTTTGGAGGCTTTGCATCAAACACCAATGGTGACTCTAAGTTGAATCTACTAGTTAAGTAGCCTAGTGCCATCAAAAATCTTAATTTTTTATGTATAATTCATTTGCACAAGATCATGGGTCTTGTTTTCCTTCATGTAACTATGATCACACTCAAGATTTTCAAAGAATCACCTCAAGCAACTCTCCTAGTTTCCCTGCAATGTTAAGGGAAGTGGCACTGGAGTTTGAGAAGTAGACAATGGAGATTGATAGATTGGAAGAGTAGTACGGGTATCAGCAAGAGCTGATGTATAAAGAGGAGTGTTTGTTTAGGCAAGTGCAGGCCTTGAAGTCCATGGAGGAGGAGGTAAAAAAATGGAGAAATCCATTTATTCATGGTAGTCAGCCTTGTGTGCCCCTTCTTATTCTAAATAAATCCCCCTCTTTTGCACCAAATCCTTTCTATCAGATAGCACTCACTCACTCCAACTCATCTGACGCATCTGCTCTCAATCTCGTGCACTTGGCTTTCTAGCATCAAAGGGAACTAGAGCAACCCCCCATAGAGATCAATCTTCTCAACTCCTTAGATCGTGAATCTTCCATTGGGGGGAATACCACCAACCAACATGTCCCTCTTCTAGAGACTCTTCTGGTGCATCAACAGTCTCTTCTTAGCATTCCTTAGCCTCCCCAACTTTTCTAGCATGATGTGTAGATTCCAAGTTGGAGGAAGGAATACCAAGAACCAGCCTAGAGCTTTGAAGAGGATGATGCTGGTGACCTCCAAGAAATACTTTTTTAGGACAACCTAGCCAAATGAATTGAAGATTTATAGGCTAGGATGAGTCTACTTCTTGAAAGAGAGATAAAACTTCCAAACCTCGTGGAGGAGCCCCAAGACCTTGGAGAAGACAAAGTTGCTACCTGTTCATAGGAGCAAAATTACAATTCCAAGATCTTGAATTAGGGAAAAATAGTAGAATCATGGGCCAAGAAAGAGGAGAAGCAAGGTTTTTCTCAAAACCTTGAAGAAGCTAAGGTTGCTTTTGCTCATGATGATGCTGGTGACCTCCAGGAAAGGTTATCTAGCCAGGAGAATTACAGAGTTGGAATCCAGAGAGAGATTCCTCAGCTAATGTGTGATGGATGGTTCAGACCAAATAACACATTCCATGTCTAAACACACCCCACTTACACATTTCTAAGAGAAATATCAGGCCACACCTGATATAGATGAAGTGTTGACCAGGTGGAAAGAGGAGAATCATTCGATTCTAGCTCAAGGACTGCCTCCTCTTCCACATGCTTGTCCCACTTCACCCCTTCTCAAGGAGGAACCTATTTTGCAAGAGGTAGGTGAGGAGTAAAAGATCTAATCTACAATTCCCCAAGAGACTGTCATGAGTGACAACGAAGGTGAAATCATCATTGATGCTTCTTGTGAAGACACCATCAGTAATGGAGAAGATGCAGGTCTTGCATATATGCAGATGTTCCAGCAATACGAGGAGGAACAAAAGCATGGTGAGCTCTCTTCCCCCTTATTCGATGAACTTCCTTATTGCTTCGATGAGGAGGATGACTATACTAAAGAGCCTGAGTTAGAGGAGGAAAAGGATAAGTCTATCTTCCTAGAGGAAGGCCTTGAAGAAGAGAGTTATGAAGAAAGAGGTGATGTTCTGTGGGATGAGCAATCATTTTGTGAGTCCATTTTAGACATCAACACAGTCACCCTTCTCCAAAGAGGTCAAGAAGAAGTAGAGGATGAGTCTGATAGGATCTTTAATAAGGTAGAAGGAAATAAGTCAGACCATGATGCATTGTAGAGGGAATGTACAGATCAAAGGGCTTATGGTGATGAGCCAACAGCCATTGATTTCTTGGTGAAGAGCACTAATATGATGAACCAGCATTCAACAAGCTTCTAAGAACAAATAGAGTACACATATGTTGGGAGCATATTCAAATCTATTTCACTTAGATTCCAGCCAATGCAGGTGATAGGCAAGAAGAGCAAGTCATCAATTCTCTTTTTCATTCAACCACTTGCCTGACACCATAAGTCTTCTTACCAGGAAGGGGAATTAAGAAATTTTCCCTTTGATCTAGGAGGGAGGTGAATTTTATTGGTTAGTTGTATATAGTAGGTTGCTTTCATTTTTATTTCCCTATTTTCCCTAAGTGTTGTTTACACAAGTAGTTTTCTTAGCTTTATGTGTGTTTTCATTTCCTTGAGGTAAATCGACGTGATTGATTCTAGAATTTATCGAGGCTGTTGCTGATTTTTAAGTTACAATCTAACTTTGTGCCCACTAGATTTTTAAGGCAATTGGCTTTTAAGCATAGAAGGCATTCTTCTCATAAGAGTCACCAATATGTTGACCATTTTTTGCCCAAAAGGCCAAAAAAATTGGTCACCCTCTACCCCTGCTATGCTAGGCCATTTTTCATCTTTCGATTTTGCATAGATATGGCAATTTCTATGGACTTTGTAGAATTTCTATGAAATCTATAGGTTTTTTTTTCTATAGATTTTGCAAGTTATTCTTTGGCATAGAAGGAATCAGTTCAGAGAGTTCCAAGTTTTTACACTGCTTCTTCGGGCTCTGGTCTAAAGGAAATCACAAAAAAATTGGCATCTTTGAACCATTAAACTAGTTTAAGGCCTTAGTTCAATGTTCAAAGTTCATCAGCACTTGGTTCAACCTTGGTTCAATGCTATAATAGGTTCATTCGACAGGTTCAATGTGTTGGTTCAATAAAATGGTTCAATCATTCGGTCCTCCCAATTGGTTCAGAAGCTTGTTTAATCACTTGGCTCATTGGATGGTTCATTGGCCTTTGATTCAAAGGGGCTCAACGCGCTTTGTTGAACCATTGAACTGGTTCAATGGATTGGTTCAATACTTAAGTTTAATGCTTCAGTTCACAAGAAGGTTCAATAGCTTGGTTTAAATGAGCTTGGTTTAAAGGGAGTGGTTCAATGTTCAATTCAATCTGATGGTTTAATCATTTAGTTCAACTAGGTGGTCCAGTGGCTTCAAGTTCATTGACTTTGGTTCACTTGGCATTGGCACGCAATGATTGAACTGCTTGAACCATTGAACCATTTTGGTTCAATGGCTTGGTTCAAGGGTATGCCTAGATGGCCAAAGGGTAGCTCAAAGCTCAAATGCCCTTGCAGAGGATAGGCACTCCAAAGAAAAGGCAACCAAAGGGTAAGTTTATATTTTTTTTAAGTCTCAAATTCCTTCAAACTTTTTGTTTGAAGGAATTCCTTTGGATAAAAGGTCTGAAGGAATTCAGGGAAAGCCATGTTGGGAAACTCAGTGAGAATTCTGTGGACTTTTGTCCATGGGAAAATGTCTGTAGATAAAAAAGCCCACAAAAAATGTCAGAAACAAAGGAAAGACCCGCTGAGAGGGCCGAGGAGGACAAAGCCCATAGAGAAGCTAGTGAAGGACCTGACAAACTTTTGTCGAGGATGATGACGTCTCAAAAGCTATCAACCTTAAGAAAGCAAATTAGCCATTGGTTTTTAAAGTGATGACGGCTGTGTGAACATCAATTTTAACACAATGAAAGAGCCATTTGATTTCGAACCAAAGGAGTGCTAACCATGGAAAAGGCCCAGGAATGTAGTGACCTACTATAAGATAGCTTGAGGGCCAAAAAATCCAGGAAGAAGACAAAAGGTAGAAAAGACAAAGTGTCCAAATAGTGAAGAGATGGAGAGTTATTGAGTGGCGTGACCTATTTTTCTCTAAGTTGGCATTGGAAGAAGACAAACTACAGTTTGTTGGCAGAAAAGAGGCATGGCCATGTCCTAACATTAATGTTTGAATGCCAAAGTCAATTTGGGTGATCGTCTAGCATGGTTCTAGCAGGCCTCTTCCAGAAGAATGACATCAATAATAGTGGTTTCCTCTTCCCAAGATTTAGAGTGCACATGGGTCATTGACAGAAAATGAGCACCAAAATATTTCCTAAAAGGCACCAAGTTTCTCTCTCTTTCTATATATTATAATTTTCTCATTTTGAGAAAGGATCTGCTCTCAGCCTTAAGGCAAAACTTTGCCCAAAAATCTTTCAGGCTTGTAAGGTATAGTTGCCAAATATTTACCTTGAATCGAAACATAGCATTTTTACCTCCATTCTGAGTTTTTTGCATCTTTAGTATGTGTCTATGCGTTGATTCTATATTAAGTCATTTTCTCAATGCTTCTATAGAATGATTTCAACACATCTAGTGCATTTTTGAGTTTTCCTTTTACGGGTCTGTCAGAAGTGTCCCTAGAGGAGTGTACGTGAAGTGGATAGGTTGCTGTAGTGCATCTCAGAATGCCTCCAGTAGTTATTTCCTCCTTGTATCTCCACAGACCCCTGACCCACTTATGCAAAAGGTTTTCTCATGATAGATGAAGTGTATAGGCACTTCTTTTTGGTAAAAAGTGTATATTCGGGTTGGGTGGATCACATTTTCTAGTGTATCACCGTTTACTTTTTAGGCTTAGGATTTGTTTTTAGCATCTCCTTCTCCCTTTTCATCCCCCCCCCCTTTTTTCATTTTATTGGTTAGTAGTAGGAGCACACAAGGCCTGAATGATACATCAGAGGGAGCTAGCCCTTACCTAGAGACTCTCCCCTCTAGATTCACCAGTCCCATAGGAAAGAGGGGAGTTTCCATAGTTGTGTGAAGAAGGCAGGAGCTCAGCCTCCTACGAAGGGTGTAATATTTTACATCAATAGGTACTAGATTTGATACCCATGTTGAGTGCTTGATTGGAAATATTATTTTGGAATCTAAAAGTTTCTACAATGCATCTACCATTATAAGCTCAATCTTTGGATTTACTAGCCTTTATTTTTGTTTGATGGGCTTAGACCCTTCAGTCAATTCTATTGTGTGTTGAATAATGTCTCTATTGTATCCATGAAGGTCTTCATAGCTCCAAGCTATGACTCTATCATATCTCTGGCACAATTTGATTAGTCTTTCCTTCTCTTCTTGAGTTGTAAAATTCCCAACTTTTAGCCTTTTCCCATCACTCACCTCTATTTTAGAATAGTCTATTTTGTCTACCTAGAACCTTTTCTTTTCCAGGCTTACATCCTCTAGGTCAAACAAGTTTTCTAAGGTGATCAAGCCCTTGGGGAGCTTATTAGTCCTCTATTGTATGATCTGATCACCATATGCCTCTTTAATTTTGGTTTGCAACTGATCAGCAAACTCATCTGATTATTGTAAGAAAGAGACTACCTGAGCATCATTTTCAAATACTTGCCAGTTTTCATCATTGTCTAGAATAGTCAGCCTCACTATAACTTTTACTAACTCATTATTAATCAATAGGCTAGTTGCTGGGTTAAATTGTGAGCCAATCTGGGCCATCCTATCAGCTTTAGAGTTTTGACTTCTAGGGACTAACTTGATATTGAAAGCTTTAAAGTCTTCTATTAAATCCCATAATCCTATGTCTGTAGGATCTCATTCTCACATTTTTGGCCACTGCCTTTTCTCTAATTTGCTTTACTACTAATTCTGAATCTCCTTTTACTTTTAGATTATTTATTCTTTTTTTATTGGCTAATAGGAGCCCATGTACTAAAGATTCATACTCAACATCATTATTAGTGCAAGAAAATTGGAATCAGATAGCCCTTAAAATTTTATCACCATTTGGAGCAGTAAGACAAATTCCTGCTCCAACACCATGTTTACTTCTAGCCCCATCAAAATTCAAAGTCCAGATCTCTAAATCTTGAGTAGTAGGTGCCTCTTCCCTTATAACATTTGGGATTTGCTGGTCCTCATCAAAAATGACGTATATGCCCAAACCCGTAGAGTCATAGTTCCCATACGGGTCGCTATGCATCATAGCCAACAACTGGCTATTTTATTCTTCTTGATCATGCTCAGTCCAATCACCTAGCTCTTCAGCATAAATCCTTTCTTCCTTATTTAACATGGCATGATCTGCCTCTAATCTTGTTGTCAGTTTGTTGGTGATATGGTCTTTGGATAGTGGTTCAGATAGAATTTTCATTTTTGAACCATATCTAGTTCTCAGAATGAGGTGAGACCAGTCAAGAGACATATATCCTCCTATTTTTGCTGTAAAGTCTCTAGATAAACATAAACCAAAAATAGGAGTTATATCTATGACTACTATGTCTTGGTTGACAATTATGTTGGGACATGTGTATAATTTCAATGGGAGTTATTTGATTCTCCCTACAATTTGTACTATTTTACCATCTAATTGCATAACTCCTTTTGCAAGGGGTTCATATTTTATTTTCAAAACATCAACTATTTGCTTGGGCATCACTCTAGACCTAGCTTCTGAATCTATCAATGCATTATGCAAGAGTTTCCTTCCAACTATCAAATTTAAATAGAAGGGCTCTAGTTTGGATTTACTTACTTGCATTGCGTCATTCATAAAGGCTATTGTCTTCAGAGGAACCGTATCTTTGAGCTTTTCTTTTCCAGTAGGTCCTTCCTTGGTGACAGTACCTTTGGGCATTGTTTGGCCTTGCAGAGCTTCTTGTAGTAGTGTCTTCTGTTCAAGAATAGCCAATATATCCCATATTGATACCTGGGCTTGAGTCTTCTTTAATTGATCCACTACATTGATCGGTCCTAAAGACTAAGTTTTTTGGACATAAGGATACCTCATTTTTTCTTGAATTTGGGTAGGAATCCCCTAGTCTTGCATCGGTTGAGGTACTTCTTGTCTAATAGTAGAATTTATTTTCCCTTGAGATGGAGGATTATTCATGACTTGTCCATTTACAATCTTAAGCTATTCCACCATTCTCCTCTTTGATCTGGTGTAATAATCAGATTGCACCACTGGCCTTTGGGAGGTAGATGTTTCATTCAAGAAAACTGCTTCTTCATCTTTAACCCATGAGAACAAAGCATGTTCTAGGGATATTTCTTCCTCTTGTTGCAAAGACATTCCTTGCATCTAAGCCACTAGAATTTAATTCTGCATACTGAGAGACTGGTAGGCTTGATTGTTACTGGTACTGGAAAACTGACCATCCATTCTTCTCTACTTAGCCACCCTTTGTTGTAGATTACCCCTATGACACTCTCTAGGTGTATGAGCATCATTGCAAGGGAAAAACCAAGCATTAGTATCATCCACATAATTATTCTAACCTAGAACCATCTCCCTATTTGATTTGGGAGGAATGGTCTGTAGGGTGTGGGAACTACAACTAATTGATTCACTGGTTGATGGTTAGTTTGTTTTGGAGGACCCTAATATTGGTTTAGTTGAGATGAAAACCTATTTCCTTGATAGCCTTGATAAGGAGGCTTAGGGAAAGTATTATGCTATCTATTTATATTGATTATCTCATTGGAAAACATCCTTAGGATATTCTTGATATCATCCATCTTAGATGGCTGAGTAGGGACAGGTTCTTTCATAGATGGTTGAGGGTAAGTGTACATAAACACAGGTGGGCTTACAGTTTTAGGAAATTCTTGAGGTAAGGGCAAGGAAATTTTTGGGAACATGGGCATAGAAGGCCTTGAAGGTAGCTTTCCAACATCTATTAAATGATTCTCAACTCTGACTACATATTCATAAGCTTCTGGCAAAGTGTGTCCTCCTAGTGACTGAATCATAATAGATATATCTGAATTCAAAGTTTTGAGATAAAATACTATGGCCATACCTAGTAGTGGTCTAGCTATAGCAAGGATTCTATCCCAAGTTTTTTGAAATTTGGTATTGAAGTCAGTCATGTCCTCTTATGGTCCCCTTTGAATGGTGATTAGCTGCTGTAACAAAGAAGACTTATCACCCTTCTCTGCAAATCTTTCAAAAAACAAATCTCTGAGCTGGTCCCATGTAGATATGGTATTAGGGGTCAAAGACTGATACCATTCTAAAGCTTTCCCCTTAAAATAAGTTTCTAATAATCTTATGACCACATTTTACTGTGTGACAACATGTATAACACAGACATCTGATACATCTTGAAGATGTTCTGCAGGTGTTTTAGAGTCCTGCCCACTGAACTTGGGCAGAGCTTTTAGGGCATTCACTGGAATAGGATCCCAAATTGCTGGTGGTGTTGGGAGGATTAAGGGGCTACTAGTGTTCTAGCTTGCATAATTTCTTAGGGGTATAGGGGCTCCCATATTTGGTATTGGTACAAACTGGTTAGCTCTTCTCCTTGGACTTGTTACCAAAGGTGGCAAAAGAATACCTGGATTTGTAGTAGATTGTGATCTAGTGACTGGTCCACATATCCAACTCCTCATAGCTCTCTAGTTCATATGGTCTTGAAAGAAAATTCAAGACTAGTCCCACTGGGCATGCCAAAAACTATTGATGCTTAAAATTGGGCTTGATTCTAATCAATAACAATGGGAAGTTTCAAGCTGTGGGATATTGTGGCTTGAAACAACCTCCAGATTTTAGAGAAGCTAGTCTCTTCTTTTGTATCAAGTGTGAGGGGGGAAAAGGATAGGAATTTAAATAGAAACACAAATGTAATAAATGAAACCTAACTATGGTGATGCGCCTGAGAGTAATATTGATCCTAAACTTGAGCATAGTGAGACTATATGTACGATTCATTTACATTTAAGAGCAAACAAGTGCATGATCAATGTAAAAGATTAAAATAATTTAAACAGAGGCTCACAATAGAGACTTCTTTTGATGAGATATAGAAAATTTCAACAAAGGCATATGGTTCAATCTTCTTATAAGAATATTTCAATCACATAAGAGGCGCAAAAACACATATAGTTATGTAGAACTTTTGACTCAAGAAAACGAGAAAAAATCAAATGACATTCCTAATCACAACTCTAGAAATTCTATAGTATAGACTAATTTTTAAAATGACATAGATAATATCAACAAAGGCATAGAGTTCAATCTTCTTAATTCTTTTAGCCACATAAAAGGCACAAAAACATGCACAGTTACATCAACTTTATAACTCAAGAAAATGGGGCAAAAGCAAATGATATTACTTAGTCATAAACTCTAGCAAGTCTAAATTTGTTACAATCCTTCTCTTTTTTTATCTTCTCCCCTCCTTTATAGCCTTGGATTTTACCAATAAAATAGTGTAGCCTTCAGCAAATTCAATGCCTTAGATGTATCCTGGTCTTATCAGGAAAGGCCATGCTAGAGCAGGGTGGCTACCCTAACTACAACGTGTTGATTCATGTCTAGTACCTCTTTCCATGCTTGAATTTCCTCATTCCATCACCTGCTTAGCCACGCAACTATCCATTCTACCTCCACTTATAGGGGACAAACAAATGGCCCTTTTAATGTTTGTAAGCCCCGAAAATCTACCCAGTGAACTACTCCATCTACCAGAAATAACTCCCACCGAGTTTCCCTCCATCTCACTTTGTGGCAACAGATACATGGAACACTCTATTATATTGAAATGAAAGAGGACACTTAGGCAATTTCTTGAATTTCTCCCTATTACTTAGAAGGCACCAGAGAATGACACTTGGCACTTTTTGCCTAATTTATTGAAGATACATGGCTCTTTCCATTTTCCCTTTAGCTATGCTATATAATTATTTGGGGCACATATTAGGCTCCTATGGATGGTGACACTTGGCAGCTTTTACAGACCTTTGAAATAACACTCGGGACCCACCACAATCTTTATTCAACAATGAAGCTTGAAGATGATCTCTCAGAAGTTGACACATGGTAGCCTCCACTGTTCTTGAGAAGATATGTGGCATCTTCCACTTCTCCTACTAGGGGTATGTGGTATCTTCTACTTCTTTTGGGAATGGAGTAGAAAGGGGCTCAGAAAGTGACACTTGGTAGCCTCCGTTGCTCTTCATCACTTAAATAAAATGAAACGATGCCTTTTTGCCTTCCAAAAAGGTACCTAACCCCTTTGGTTTTTGGGACACTCCCTTGAACTACTCGATGAAACAAAATGATTCAGTGGTTCAACACTATGTGCCATTTACATGTTAATTGAGGTATTGAACCAAAAATGTTGAACTAAGGCATTGAACCCAGGGATTAAACTGACTATCTCTCAGATGCTGGCATGTGGTGGCTTCCACTTTCCTCTGGAAAAGTAGTCCAGGGCCTTTCATGGCTGCCACTTGGCACTTTCCACTTCTTCCTACTACTTAACTTATTGAAAACCTTTGCCAAAAAATAGAATGAAATGCGAGTGCCGAAATGAGACACAGATGTTGTCACATGATGCGTTCTGCTGAGTTGCTATTGGATACGTGGCACATTTCATAACTCTTTAGGAAAGGTGCCTTAGATGAATCCACTTGGCTAGAACTTGTGCTCAGACTATGCCACTTGGTAGCTTCTACTACCCTTCGACACTTAGATGGAAAATGAATCAAAAGAAATAAGCCTATGCTTTGTTTCAAAACTTCTAACACCACGACCAAGATATGTGGGAACAAAACTACATTGCATGACTAAGAATCAAAATGCAATGTAGAGTAAAAAAATTTTCTCTACAGATATGATTTGAAATCAATTCTACTCAACATGCATAATGTTTCATGGGAGTTTTGTTACTTCCTTTTCAATGAACATTATCCAAAAAGACCTTCACTAGCCCATGCAAAGATTTGGAAGCTGGCCTTTGCACTAAAGATGTTGGTAGTATTAACAATGGGATTAGTCCCTTCATATAAGACTAAATAGACTAAATTGAATCATAACTTGAAAAATTAGTATCAAACAATGCATACGATACTCATACTAGTCTTTGGTGCACTTATTGTGAGTCTAAAGGACATAATCAAAGCAACTACCTATATAAAAACATCTATGTTGCACTAAAGCAATCATGTAAACTCTACCATAAATATCATAATGTATGTTTTGTCCTCTCTTTTAGTGATATAAACATTTTAAAGTGTTTAAATATTTCAAAACATGCAAGGTATACATGTATGACACAAGTGATTGTTGGTTAACTAGTGATATCCATGAAGAACGTGCATGTGGTATGCTCCAAACATTGTGTCTAAAAATCAAGATAATTGTGGATATAATGGTCTAGGTAGATGATGAGGATGAGAAGGTGGTTGTTTCCCACCAAGAACATGTTATAAGTGTGGATATCCTTGGACCACCATCAAATACATTATCTAGTTTACCCTACATGTGCTTTTTGTAAAAAACACCATTGATTGGAAGAATGCCTTGACTTGTATATGACCATCACTAAGGAGAGAAATGAAAAAGTTATATGTATTATTTTCATTGATAAAACACATTGGCATGCTCATTAAATCACTCCAACAACTTAATAGGTGAATATCACTATGTAGCAAAGGATATTCTTAGTCTACATTTACTCCTATTGAGAATGTATAGTGTGAAGAGCCTTGAGCAAATATGTATCCTGATTCCGAACAACAAAAGGATGTGTTATAAGACAATATGACACTGATATGATAACTACAAGGAGAAATAAAATTTATTAAATACCAAGAAGTAATGTAATGTACTAATATATAGAAGGCAACATAGCCTCAAAACATGGTGTGAGATGATTTTCAAGAGCTTTGTAAACATATGTTGAATGAAGACATTGTCCCATAACTAATAATTTGGCTTAAGAATAAGGTATAATCACCAACTAACTCCCAACCTCAAATGAATTGATAAACTAAGGATCAACATTTAAATAATGCTTGGCAACAAGATACCACTATTCCTCATAACCCTTTAGAAGATAAAGAAATAACAATGAAAGTTTCCATTGATAGTTGGGTAATTTTGGACATCTTAGCTAACAATAGAACTAAATTTAATGTCCTCAATAAATATACATGGTGAAAAATGGACATTTCAACATTACAACCTTCATTGTATGTATTGTCTATGGATAATAAATCTCATTCTCTACCAATTAGTTTCCTCAATAATGTAACAGTGGATATCCTTGGAGTACCTTTCAAAGATAACTTTGAATTTCTCATGTTAACATAGGCCAATGACTTCTAAACTATATTTGGGTTCCCCTTGTGTTATGAAAACAATGTAAACTTAAGTTTCAAAAATTGATACATCAATTTTGAGAATGCTTATCAATGCATTGGTATTTCCATCAATCAAACACATGGTCCCCCATACATAAAACCTATTAATGTGGAAGAAGATATTAAGCACATCTATAATATCACTACTAGAGATAGTGAGAAACATGATCCTACTCCCAATGGCATCCTCTAATTGATGGACACTCAATCTATTTATGATACTATAAGAAATACTTGTAATTTTTGGGGCCATGGTGACTATGACCTCACTAGAAGAGTGTGTGGAACCATTGATAGTTGGGAGATCATTCCATGATAGTATAATAAATTTAATAGGTTCTTTAACCTTATTACCAACCAAGTCACGAGGGGACCAATGATAGATGCACCTTAAGAAAGTCTCGATGCATCCCCTCAGTTTCATGGACAAATAGAAGTCTACAACTTTATCCAGTGCATTGAAGAATTTTATTACTTTGACAATGATTGCATATGATCCTTAGTTCACCTCTTTGATGGTATAACTACAAGATGGTGTAAAACCCATAATGAAAGACTTCTCTAATGGGATCAAGTATGTTCTATTTTGCATCACTGATTTTATCATGATAACTGGGTCAAGGGAAAAATTAGCTATAGTAGGGTATAAGCTCCTGAACCCCATATAGAGGCTTATGAGTCAATGTGAAGAGTCTTAATTAGTAGATTAATAGTGGGTAAATGCATTTTATGGATCTTTACAAACCTAGGTGAAATAATGGTATGTTCATGAAGATCAATATATGGGTATATAATTTTGGCATCTATTGAAGGTATATGAATTAAAAAGTGCAAATATAAAGAACAAGTCTATTCAAAGATACATTCTACCAAATTTATAGAAATAAATGCAAGAAAAAATAATCAAAACCTTCATATTTTAGATACAATAATCTTCTATTGTGATTCAAATTTGATTTGCTCTATCAAAATGTGGTGCTCACTCTTTTAATGCAAAGGTGAAATGAGTAGCATTTGGATGCAAGAAATTGACTTTATTTCACTTTGGATGTAAGACTTGATTATGATTTTCTAGATTCTGATTATGATTTCTCAAGATTTTGTGTCTCTTGAAAATGAGGATTCTCAAGCTTATTTATAGAAGCCTAGATTACGATCCGATGGTAGATGATCAATTGAATTTTTTCAATTTTCCAAATGATTAATGGTTGAGGATGAGTCCTCATCCATGAAGATGGAGACTATTTCAAATAAGTGAGAAAAAGGATGGGTTGGTTAGTAGACTTAGTCAAAATGGATTGACAACTCAATGGAGGAGTCATAGGAAGTGGAGGTTTTCATAGATTTGGTTAGAATGAGGGAGAGAAAAGTGGGAGAAGTTTGAATTGGTAAATTAAGGAATTAAATAATTAGAATAGAGAATAAAAGGTGAAAAATTGAATTTTTCAAAAGAATTTGGATAAATCAATTACTTGATTTTAGGAAGAAATGTTAATTATTAAATTATTTAGAATGATTAAAATAAATAAAGGGAGAATGATTAAATAAATTAAGGTGCATTTTAACACTAAATAAAATTTAAGTGTCTACATTTGCCCCTCTTTGAAATGGCGTTGTGAAGTAATACTATTTTTAAGAATAGAATAAGTAGAGTATTGATGATAGAAAAGCAAATATTTGCATCAAATGATTGAAAATGAGTATGATGATGCCCCCTCAAGGGTTTGTGCGAGAAACAAAAAAATGCTCAAAATTTAATGAACAGAGGAAATAGTTAAGCAATCTAACAAAAAATGAATCTATTTAAGTTTTTATGTCAAACTTACAATGTGTTTGAAACATAAAATAGTTTCTCCTAGTTAGTAAAAACAAAGCTTTGATTTGAAAATAAATAATTTAAACAACTCAGAGATTGCATGCTTATTATTGTTTGCTAATGGATCAGTGGCCAAAGAAGTAGGTGTGGGAATGATATATCCCATAAATAATAAATTGTGGATCCATAAATAGTAAAAAGTAATTGATTTTACAAATAATTTTTTTGTTTTTCACATTGATAAATGATTGCAAGAGTTTGACAGCTTTGTGAAAATAAATTGATGGAATGCTTGGTAATTAACTATAGAGGAAATGTGGTTGAGGCTTTTAATATAAATAGGTGCTTAGGGGTGGGGTTGAAAATTAATTTTCATAAATAATCTTGAAAATTAGTGATAAATAAGTGATTAGAAAGAATTTTACTCTAAGGATAGTGAGAAAAAATGGATTGCATTCCTTACCACAAGAACCATGTAGAATGAGTGATACATTTTCATAGACCTGAGAGGAGTGGCCCTCTGATAAGTCATTAAATTTTTTGAGCATTTATTATGGCTTGAAATGGACTAAAACAAAATTTCCATTTTAATAATTGTGATATCATTGATGATTTGTGAGATATTGTTGGGGTAAACAATAATTTTGTTAAACATTGTAGTGATTTTGTGATTCAAAGAAGTAGTTTTATTTCTAGGGCCAAGTCAATATGTCTATGGAAAAATCATTGAATAGGGAAGTGATATCATTAAACATGGAAGTGATATTGATAAAGGGTGAAGCGATTTCATTGTCAATGATTTTTCTTAGTAGAAAAGTGATTTTGTCATAATTAGAAGTTATTTTGTTATGTGATTTTGTTTTTAGGGTTTTTTAACAAAAAATGGATGATGAAGTTAAATGTGATGAAATAAATGCATATGTGTATTGTCTAACAATTTTGCATAATATTAAACATCATTAATATGTAGGAGGTATTACTAGTGATAGTGACTCAAGAATGTAGGGTGTATGTTATGTCATTATTATTAACTTTCATAGAGTATGAGTGGGGTGTGTTGGAGGCAACCATGCTAGCTTATATTTCATGGATGCTTAAGATACGAGTGGATAGAGAACTATTGACTGCACTTGCTAAGAGATGGAATAGTGAGATGAGTACATTTCACTTTATAACAAGTGACATGACTGTTACCTTAGAGGATACATATTAGATACTTAGTATTCCTATTCAATGTAGGTTAGTCTATTAGGGATAGGGTCCATAAGGATTTTTGGTGAGAGCATGTTCCTAGTTATAAGTAATAACATTGACATTGATTACTACATAGACTTAGAGATATATTATTTGTCTATTATTTTGATGGTTATTATCAGTGGCATGTTGTTATCTGACAAGAGTAGTAGACTATGTCCTATTGGATTATTATATGTTATTTGTGACATGATGGAGATGGGAGTTAGGTTTTCATGGGGACCCTATGTTTTAACTAGTTTATATCATGATCTTCACTACTTTTTGTACTCAGGTTGAGTTGAGATATGGCCATCTACATTATTATAGGTTTAGTGTTGGAAGCATATTGCTATTGAGAGACCAGTTGGATAGTTAGACACTTGGTAGGTAGAGGAACTAATGTTCTATGGATGGTACATGATTCTTGGTGTATGTAGACCACATTTGGGTGACCTAGAGTTCTATAAGAGAGATATAGATGAGATAGCATATGCATAGGTTATGTGGAGACCTTATATTGACATTATTTTTTATTGGCCAGATGAGGAGTTAGATATGGATTATTTAATGACTCTATGCTACATAATTGGGAGACATGTATATATTATTGAGAGATATAGACCAAATAGATTGATTAAGTATTTTTGTGTGAGATCGCATATTCTAATTGGTCCACATGTTTTTTCTCAGATAGTGCATAAGAGGTGATAGTGGGGGATGACTATGGATCCTTTGATTATTGATCAGAGCTAGACGTAGCTATAGATAGTGAGGTGGAGAGATAGGGGGGATGTGATAGATGTATGGATAGTGGATGGTTACACAAAGTGTTGGGTGTAGTAGAGGCCATTGAGATTAACACTACTAGACAAACCTTTGAGGACATGGAGGTAGAGGTTAGTAGTGAGCTTGAGTAGGTAGCCTCAAGGCACAAGTTTGGGAGCCTATATTAGGAGGGTTGCTATAGGTGATAGAGGAGGAGATTTTGCTAGAGGATAAGCCATTGAGACTATCTAGATGCATAATGTTCCCATTACTTTGGTAGAGGATATGGAGATTATTCAAGAGGAAAGTGTAGCTATGGACTTAGATACTGAGCAACTAGTAGGAGGAGAGTCTCCTATTATAGATGTTGAGGGTGAAGATGAAACATGGCATAAGGACATAGGTCATGAAGACACAAGGCATGATATGATAGTATGACCTCCATATATTACACAAATATATAAAGGAGAGACTACATGTTCCTCACATACATCAGAGGAGCATGCCTTAATTAAGAGACTATATGAGGAGATTAAGGTGAGGGATAGAGAGATTGATGGCTTACACCATGAGGTGGCTAGGTTATAGGGTATATATGTTACTAGAGATGAGTAGGTGGTAGATATTGAGCACTTACAAGGATAGATTCATAGATTATAGGATATTTTAGATGGGATGGATGGTGCTACTATGAGGATAAGGTAATTACTTGTGATGTAGAGACATATAGGAGAGAGATACAACTTGGATAAATCTAGCAAAGGTGAGGACACAACTAGTTAAGATAGTTCAGTGAGCCATTTTGGATAGAGTGATGAGAACTATAGATCAAACCACTTACTATAGGAGTTTATATATGGTTTTTATACTAGAACATCAGTGTGAGTCATATTTTAGAGATTATTCTATTAGATGATCAATGTGAACCATATTGGTGTGGCTAGTAGAGTCTAAGAGATCTATTGGATTGCTATCATGAAGGATGTGGCAACCATGGGATACCCCATAATAGCTAGAGCCATTTTAGATATTGAACACCCCTTATGAGGGATAGGATAAGATGTAGTTTGACCTATATGGATGTATACACATGATGTATCTATTGTATAGACATGTTTATATATATATATATATATGATAAATTTAGCATATATGTAATTTGACTTATTACTTTGACTGGGTTACATGGATATCACTATTCATATTGTCCTACATATTAGGTGTATTGAGCATGTATGCAATTGTATTTCTAGCATTGTTTCTTCATCATGTATTGTGTTTGTGTAGAGATGCATGATTGTTAGGAAATGAAATGAAATGTATGATTTATTTATAAAATAAAATGGATACATTATTTTAAAATGTATGATTATGGATGAAACTTTGTTGCATAACATGAAATTCCATTCTTTTGCATTAGTAAAAAGTTGAAGTATATTGACCAACCTAAATTTTAATGTAGCTTTAAAACATAGTATCACCAATGATATGGAATAATCATGATGGATTTTGATTTTTTAATCATGTAAAAATAAAGGAATAATAATTTATGTGTTTGAGAAAAGTATGTCATGATATAGTCATAACCATATTGTGTATCCTTGTTACACAAAATAATATTTTCAAAAATAAACATGAAATTAAAATAACAAGAGGTGATATATACAAACAAATAAGATATTCATGAACAATTAAAGACATAAACATAAACTAATAATGGTAAATGAATGATAATTTCTAATTGATTCAAATGTAAATGAATGCATTCTAAAAAAAAAAGATTTGAAAAACCAAGAGTGATAATATTTACAAAGTTGGAACAACCAAACAAATGGTAAAATATAAAAATCAACCAAATAAATGGCCAAGGCAAAGAAACAAAGGATAAAACTAACTAAATAAATGGCTAAGGAAAAGAAAGAAGCAAGGGATGGAAGAAGACTCACATTAAATAGCAAACATGAACACTAGATAGATAAAAGAGAAGACCTAAGGGTAAAGGATAGGGGGAATGGATGATGGTGAAGATGATGGCTGAGCTTACCCTAGAGACCCCATGTCTCTAAGCGATTCCTACATAATCCACTTAGATAATGTCCATATGTGTATATCAGACCATATGCAATTCTCCCAAATATGGGAAGTGATGAAAAAGTGGATGGATGATGAAGTGAATGAAGTGTATGATGAAAGTGATGAATGACTGACCCACCCAATGAACAAACAAATGAAAAGAAATGGAAATGGTTACTATGGCTATACTATAGAATGCATGAATTTGGTTAATTTGTTTGGACTTGGTTTGTTTTGGTTTTTTTGTTTTATGAATGTTTTTGTAGATATTTTCTCCAAATTATTTGATGTTTTTGTGAATTTTTTAAAAAAATTGAATTGTTTTTTTTTGTTTTTTCCAAAAAAAATTAAATGTTTTTGTAATTTTGTAATGTGTTGAATGGAAAGACTAAGGAAGCCACTCTCCCAAACTATGAGCAAGAATATTGGTTTTGAAAATGCAATTACAACTTGGAATTTGAAAAATTATTATAAAAGAAACAAATGGACACAAATGGACTTATGTAGTGGAAATATTGTAAATATCATGCCCCGAAGCAAAAGGAGTATTTATAGATAATGGATTTTACACATGATGCTAGGAGAACTAGTTTTCATCACAGTACTTATCTAAAGCACCATGGACATGGTTTTCACTTGTGGATGTCTATGTACACACTTTTTATATTTTTGATATATATATATATATATATATATATATATATATATATATATATATATATATATATATATATATATACTTTTTTTTTGTTTTTGTTTAATAGACTGATAACAACACACAAATCCAAATGAAGTAAGCTTAAGGCTTGCCTGTGGATGATAATGTTTTATCTTTCTCCTTTTGTTCAGGGTTTCGGGGTCCCTTCAAAACCTATTTTTACCTTAATCTAAAACACACAAATCCAAATGTTTAAGTATAAAACCTCTTAAGGTTCATGATGTTCATAGGCTCATCAAGCTCCTCTCCATCTTTCATGGCTAAATAAGCTCCAAATATATATTTGTTTATGATGATGTATGGACCTAATCAATTAGGTTCAAACTTTCCTTTCTTTGCTCTGTCAGCATTAGTATTTCATTTATTTTCTTTTAGAAAAAGATCTCTAATTTCAAATTGTCTATCTTTAATCCATTTTTTGTAGCTACGATGAAGGTGATTGTGGTAAACTTTTAGGTGATTTAAAGCATTGAGTCATTTTTCATCTAAGATATTGAGCTCACTTAAGTGCGAATCTCAATATGATTCCTCATCTATGACTTGATGCAAAGATATTATTAGTGACAGAATCTTAACCTCAATTGGCAAAATAGACCCACTACCATAAATAAGGGAATAAGGGGTTGCCCTTTTGGGTGTGTCAATACTTGTATGATATGACCAAAGGGAAGGATATAATTGGGTATGCCATTTATGAAAAAATTTATTGACAACTCTCTTAAGAATATGTAAAATTTTCTTATTTGTTACCTTAGTCTAGTCATTTCCTTGCGGGTAATAGGGAGTGGACCATTTGTGATTTATATGGTATGTATGACAAAGGAATTTTATGTATTTATTATTGAATGATTTTATATTGTCATAAATAAGAGTGGATGGAATACCAAAGTGGAAAATAATGTGGTTAAGGATAAATTTTGAAATTTGTTTGCCAATCACATAAGTTAATGGCATTGCTTCCACCCACTTGGTAATATACTCAATGGCGGTGAAAATATGTTTATGCCCATCAAAAGAGATAGGATTAATCTTCCTTATGAGGTATAATCCCCATGTGGATAATGGCCAAGGTGTTTTTATAGGATGTAAGGCCTATGAAGGGATATGGATAAGATCTCCATGCTTTTGACAAGGTATACATTATTGACATATGCACATGAGTCAGATTTCATTTTTAGCCAATAATAACTAACTCAAAGATTTTTTTTAGCTAGGAAAATACCACTTGAATGTGACCTATAAGTTCCCTCATGAAATTCTTGAATAGACATAACAGAATCATTAGAATTTAAACAATGTAGAAGGGTTCCATCATATTCATGATGATACAAAGTATTACCAAGGATTGTGTAATGGGATGTTCTTTGGATGAAGGACTTGCATTGGTTTGAGGATATATTAGATGGTAGTGTATTAACTAAAAAGGTATGCATATATATCAAAGTACCATGGTGAGGAGTGACCAATGATCTCACAAACCATTTCTAACTCTGGTGTGTCATAAGTAGGCACTCATAAGTACTCAATCAAAAACTTGTTATGCTTGGTGTTTAAATCCATCGAGGAGCCAATCATTGCCATAGAATTCTATACCCTATTATTTATTTGAAGCACTTTTTTGTTAGGATCTATCAGCACAATTGATTAATTTTGTGTAAGCAACTAAACACGGAATTAAACCAGAAATAATAAGTAACTAGAATCAGAAACAATAAAGAATATGAGATACAAGAAACAACCCAAAAACTTGTATTAAACTCTTCTAGAAGGAAATATAATGAAGAAATATCTCTTTCTTCTCCCACCTCTCAAATGTACAGATCTCTTTCCCTCAAGAGTTCTCTCTCTCAATTACAACGAACTCCAACACTTGGATTGATTCACATTTTCATGTATTATTCTAATAAGCTATGAATATCTAACCCTATTATATAATACTAGGATTCATGAGCTATGCATTCTCCACTATTGGATACACCTCTTAATCAAAGGTTCAAATCTGTCCTACCAAAAATATAAATGTGTACTCAATACAAATATTTAATCTTCTCATGCAAACAATCTATTCTGCCACAAAAATAGACTTCTGGAACGCACAGGTGATCGACGTCGGTCCCTGTCTACCTGTATATGACCGACGTTGGCTGTTAATTACTGATGTCAATAGCCTCTGGTCGACTCCTGACCGATGATAGTGACTATGTAACTCCATCAACCTTGCATTTTCTCATCTAGTGAAGCTTTTAGCTCCACAACTTAACAATCTCCCAGTTGGAGATAAATAGCTGCACCTGTACCTGTACAACAACATCCTCTAGCTTATCCATCTTTAAGCTCAATCTTGAAGACCAACAAAAGTTGAATGAAGATTCAACTTCTCCTTTGTTACCGGCTTTGTTAACATATCAACAGGGTTCCTATCTATATGGATCTTTTCCAGCTTCAACTCACCATCCTCCAATACCTGTCTAGTGAAGTGGTACCTAAGTTGTATATGTTTGGTTCTTGAATGAAAGGCTGAATTCTTTGCCAAATGAATTACACTTTGACTATCACTGTATAATCTGCAACTCTCTTGCTCCTTTCCCAACTCTTCCATTAACCGTGTCATCCATATCATTTCCTTTCTAGCCTCTATGACTGCAATGTATTCTACCTCTGTAGTAGATAAGGAAACAACCTTCTGCAACTTTGAAATCCAGCTAACCGCCGTTTAACCAATAGTGAACACATATCCTATGGTGCTTCTCTTGCCATCCAAGTCACCTACCATATCCGAATCTACATACCCATGTAGAGAAGTGCTTGACCCTTCATAGCCTAAATGCCTACTATTGGTCCCTCTCAGATATATGAGAATCTACTAAACTGCTTTCCAGTGTTCCTTCCCTAGATTGGCCATAAACCTGCTGACAACTCCCACTACTTGGGCTATATCAGGTCTAGTACATACCATTGCATATATTAAGCTTCCAAATACTGAAGCATATAGAACTCTACTCATGTACTCTACCTCATCATGTGATTTAGGACACTGTTCTTTGCTCAACTTGAAGTGTCCAGCCATAGGTGTACTTACTAGTTTTGCATCCTACATATTGAACCTCTTCAACACCTTGTTCACATAATCCTCTTAAGACAAAATCAAACTATGATTTTTCCTGTCTCTCTTAATAATCATGCCAAGTATTTTCTTTGCTACTCCTAAATCCTTCATGGTAAATGTGTGAGCTAATTTTACTTTAAGCTCATTAATATCCTGCATGTGTGAACCTACAACAAGCATATCATCTACATACAGTAACAAGATAATATAACTACCATTATCCAATCTTTTAAAATAAACACAATGGGCAGATTGACATCTACTAAAGCCATGCTCTGTCATAAACCTATCAAATATCAAATACCATTGTCTTGGAGCTTGCTTAAGACCATATAAGCTTTTCTTCAACCTGCACACAAGCTTCTCCTTATGTTTGACCACAAATCCTTTCAGCTGATCCATATATATTTCTTCATCCAAATCTCTATGAAGAAACACTATCTTAACACCAAGCTGCTCAAGATGCAAATCCTCAATAGAAACTAAAGACAATACAGTCTGAATAGAAGTCATTTTTACTATAGGAGAAAAAATTTCACCAAAATCAATACCTAGTTTATGTGCAAATCCTTTCACTACCAACCTAGCCTTATGTCTCATCTGTCCATTCTCACCTTCCTTTACCCTATAAACCCATTTGTTTTTTAGTGTTTTTTTTCCAACTGGAAACTCAACCAAATCCCACGTTTGGTTCTCTTTCAAGGAATCAATTTCCTCATTCATGCCAAGCTCCCACTATTTCCTGGTTTCCACTTGCATTGCCTCATAAAAACTTTTTGGTTCTCCACCATCAGTGAGCAATAAGTAGAATAAAGAATTAAAATATTGAATCAGAGGTTTAATTACCCTTTCTGACCTCCTCTTGGGCATTTGAGACTCATTCACAGCTTGTTGTCCACCCAAATTTCTCTCTGTCAGTGATCGATCTCTTGGTCTGTACCTGACCAACATTGGTTCCACATGACTGATGTCAGTTCCAATCTGACCAACATCATTTATAGACTGACTAATGTTAGTTCTTTCTTGACTGACATTAGTTCCTACCTGACTGATGTTGGTGTTTGTGTTTTCCTGTGTGTGATAACCTGCGAGCTCATTTTGGATCGTAACCTCATCCAAATCAACATTGCCCTGCTCAGAATTATTTAGCTTCTTGAGCTGATCACTGTACATCACCTTCTCATTGAAAACAACATCATAGCTTCTAATAATTTTATTAGTTCCTAAATTCCACAATCAGAATCTAAAATCTCCAGAGCCATAACCAATAAAAGTGCACTGCATAGATATAACATCCAACTTCTTTCTTTTTTCTTTATCAATGTGCACAAAAGCTTCAGAACCAAAAACTCTGAGAAAAGAAAGATCTACCTTTTTACATATCCACACCTCTTCTAGAATTCCACCATCTAGTGCAGTAGAGGGTCCTCTATTAATCAGGTAAATTGTAGTATCTATAGCTTCTGCCCAAAACTGTAAAGGCAAACCAGCATGCAACCTCATACTCTGTGCACACTCCATTATTGTTCTATTCATCCTTTCAGCAACTCCATTTTGCTGAGGTGTCCTTGGAACCATCCTTTCCCTATGTATTCCATACATAGAACAATAATTGTTAAACTTATTGCTGCAGTACTCACCACCATTGTCAGATCTAAGGCACTTCAATCTCAAACCTGTTTCATTCTCAACTAAAGCTTTCTAATTCTTAAAAGTGTCAAAAACATCATATTTCTTCCTTATACAATAAACCCATACCTTTCTTGTAGCATCATCAATAAAATAAACATAATACTGTGATCCTGGAATAGAAGCTACCTGAGCTAGTCCCCACACATCTATGTGAACAAGATCCAACTTGTGCTTCTTCTTTGTTGACCCAATTTTGAGAAATCTCACTCTCTTATATTTCCCAAATATACAATGCTCATAGAAATCTAGATCTATACTTTTCAAATCTGAAAGCTTACCTTTTGACTTAAGAACAATCATTCCCTTCTCACTCATGTGGTCGAGCCTACAGTGCCACAACTTTGCATCTACATCTGAAGTAGATAATACAGAAGGATAATGATCAGTGATACAAGTAGATAAATAAAGTGTACCTACTCTCTTACATCTGGCTATTACAAGTGCACCCTTGGAAACTTTCCAAGATTCAGCTATGAGAGTTACTATGCAACCCTCATCCCCCAACTTTCGTATAGAAATTAGATTCCTCTTCAGGATGGGAACATGCATGACATCTTTCAACACCCATGTGTTTCCATTCTACAATTTCAGCTACACTTTTCCTTTGCCAACAATTTTACAAGGCTCATCATCCCCTAAATAGACTATTCCAAAATCTCCATGGACATAATCATTGAAAGATTCTCTATTTGGGGTTGCATGGAAAGAGGCACCAGAATCTAAAACCCAAGATTTTATTTTATTATCCAAAGAAAATATAAGAGCATCTTGTGTAATAATACCTAAAACTTTTGCTTCTTCTTTACCTTCATGCTGATTTTCTTCTTTAACTTTCAACTAGCAATCTTTCTTTGCATGCCCTTTCTTTCCACAATTCTAGCAGATTATATTTCTACCATTTCTGGATTTGGATCAATTACTCATATTTGACTTTGACCTTGATCTCCTTTACTTGCCCTTCTCTCTTTGCCTTCCCTGCTTTCAAAACTTAAAGCATTACCTGATGTTTCCTCTGTGTTTTTCCTATGAATTTCTTCATTCAAGATTACACTAACAACATAATCTACTTTCAAGATATTTGAAGCAGATGCAGTATTACTAACTGCCATTACCAAACTATGCCAACTTTTAGGTAAAGAGCATAAGATTAAGAGAGCTTTAATTTCATCATCAAAAACTATTTTGACTAAATTTAATTGATTTATAATTCCATGGAAATCATTAAGATGATTAGATACAGGTCCACCTTCCTGCATTTGCAAATTAAATAATTGCTTCATAAGATATACCTTATTTGAAGCTGAGGGCTTTTCATATAAATTTGCTAAAGTATCCATTAACTCTACCTTTGTCTTTGCCTGTGATAAGTTGGATATCACAGAAGATGCCAAACTCAATCTTATAGATCCAAGAGCCTTTCTATCAAGAACATTCCATTCTTCATCTTCCATATCTATGGGCTTCTTTGAAACCCCACCTAATAGTAAGTACAAATATTTTTGATATAGATAATCTTCTATCTGCATCCTCCATAATTGATAATTCTTGCCATTAAACTTCTCCATTCTTAGTTTACTTTCTTTTGTCATTGCTTTACTCCCAGTCAATCAAAAACCCCTGTGAGTGTCCTGTAATCAACAAACACTAACTAGATCTGATACAACCTGTTAGTCAACCTAGTTCTGATACCACTTGTTAGGATCTATTAGCACAATTGATTACTTTTGTGTAAGCAACTAAACATGAAATTAAACTAGAAATAATAAGTAATTAGAATCAGAAACAACAAAGAATATGAGATACAAGAAACAACCCAAAAACTTATGTTAAACTCTTCCAGAAGGAAATACAATGAAGAAATCTCTCTTTCTTCTCATACCTCTCAGATGTACAAATCTCTTTCCCTCAAGAGTTCTCTCTCTCAATTACAACCAACTCCAACACTTGGGTTGATTCACATTTTCATGTATTGTTCTAATAAGCTATGAAGATCTAACCCTATTATATAATACTAGGATTCATGAGCTATGCATTCTCCACCGTTGGATACACCTCTTAATCAAAAGTTCAAATCTATCCTACCAAAAATAGAAATGTGTAATCAATACTATCAGTTAATCTTTTCATGCAAATAATCTATTCTACCACAAAAATAGACTTCTAGAATGCACAGGTGACCGACGTCGGCAGCCTCTGCTCAACTCCTGACTGATGATGATGACTGTGTAACTCCAACAACCTTGTATTTGCTCATCTAGTGAAGCTTTTAGCTCCACAACTCAACATTTTTCAAACTGGATGTATTCAAAGGATTTGATCAAGCTATTTACCATTTTCTTATAAGGTATGACTAGTGTATGTAACTAAAGACAAGGGATTTTTTGATTCTTACTTGGATTTGGATTTTAAATTTTTGTATTTTGTATGGTTTTTATATTGTTTTTGGACTTTTTTTGGAGCTTAGAATTATTTTTTTGGATTCTATTTGAATTTTAATGGTTTTTTTGTTTTTATTGGAGTTTACATGTTTATATACAAGGAATACCAACAAAGGTAAAATTAGATTCTATCACTAAAGAGTGAGTGGTAAGGGATAGAAGGAATAAATTATATATGGAGTATGGATAAATAGGAATCGATTGGAATTAAGATGATAACACTAGGTAACACATGATGTAATAACCAAGTGTCTAGTCATCAAAATATCATTGCAAGGATACACCAAGATATTTCTTAGAACATGTCTCAAGATGTTACTTCCTTATCAAGGTTAAAATGGGAATAAGTATGGTTTTATTATTTAAAGGATTGGATGGGTTTGATATGTTTGGGGTTAAATGGATAAAGATCAGTTTGGATAGGTAAGGGTATTTAAGGATGGTAAATGACGGTATTCAAGGATGGTATTTAAGGACAGGGTTAAAAGAATTTGCAGGATGGGTAATGATGGTGGGATGATTTAGAATGCATAGGATTGGAATGGATGATATTTCCCCCAAGTGTAGGGTATTTATAAACAATTGATCATTTTATGAATTATGCTAAAAATTGGTTTTCATCATGGTACTTGGCCAAGGCACCATAAAAATGGTTTTCACCTTTGGATGAATTTATTTCTCTTTCTAATTTTTTTGGCATCTCAATTAAGAAAGGGTTAAAGATGCATGATTCCTACCAATATTGATATTTTAGGTATGCACTCCAGATATGTCTTCAGTAACTTCATTTATTTCTAAGTTGGCTTCTTCCAAATTTATTAGGATATAGTCAGAGCCCCTACGATAGAGGGAACTATCAGAGAGGGTGAAGCAGAATGTATGTTGGATAAAGGATGTGTGTTGAGCATGAAGGATTTGAAGGTATGGAATTATATTGGGGATGAGTATATGGGTCATGATGTAAAGGTGAATGGGACCAACAATCTTACATTTAACAAGACTAGGAGTAACTTCAAGCTGAATGATTTGAGCATTTGATGGTTCTTCAATGATATCTTAAACTTGTGATGGGGACCCATCTTGAAAATGTGTTAATGTGGAGGATATATTAATTTTCTCAGCCATTGGTTCCTTAGAATGGTTTTCACCAAAGGATTTTTCTTGATTTTTTTATTAAGATTCAGATTTGGATTACCCAATAACACCTCAAAGAAGTTTTCACTAAGGGACTCATATTTTTTATTTTCAATATTTTGATTTGGATTTTGACTTCAATTTGTATTTTGATCATCTGATAGTGCCTCAATGAGGTTTTCACTATGGGGTGTGGATTTTATATTTGGATTTTAGGATTTATTTTAATTGAGGTACACTTATTCCGAAGAATATATGGATATTTCTTGTTACTCTTTTGGTAAGAGATCAACTAGGAAGTCTAAAATTATGTTATTATCATGAAAGGAAGTTAACTGTAAGTAAAATTGTTGGTCCCAATAAAAAGGTGTAAGATATTGGCTTGAAATATGGAAAGAAAGAATGGTGATGTTTATGAAAGGAGTGATGGCAACAAAGTCCTCGTAGAGACTATGAATAGATATTATTTCACTTATGGATGAAGTTGCCTTAGAAACCATAAAATTACCACTAACATATTTACATTGACCTTCAAATGGTTTGTAGTTGATTCTATGCAATCTAACATTCAATTTAAAATGGATTGGTTCGATAATTCCTTACACATGGATTGTTTTATCTATAAGTACCTCTATCACTTTGGGTACATGTTATGGGGTGATGGGGAATTTGATAGGTGACAAGGATTTAGGTGTTTGGAAAATGGTTTATAGGCTATACTGGTTGAAGGAAGTCTTGTCTAAGATAAGATATTGGTCAAAAATGGGATCTTGATCAAATATGGTATCTTGATCAAAGATAGTTTTTTGGATGAAAATAGGCTATTCAATAAAGATGAGATGCTCATCAAAAATGAATTATAAACCATGTATTTTAAAGGTAGGTTGATTGGTTATGGATTGGTTGAAAATATAATTTTGAGAAATGGATGGAAGATTATGACCTTGACTTGGAAGCGGTGTGGCTTGATTAGGCTCAATAAATACATCTTGGCATTTCCCCAATCTATGATTTTTTAAACATGGATACACTTAGATCTACCTTAATGTACCCTTTGTTAATCAGATCTTGGATATAATGCTTTAGTCTCATATAATGGTTTATAGAATGGCCTTTAATTTTGTGATATTCATAATATTCATTAGGTCTATACCACTTAGGTTTTGGGACATTTGGCTCAAAGTATTTGGTGTTTGGAAATGTGATTAAGTTTGTAGTGACCAATTTTTTATATAATACATCATAAGGTTCCCCTAAAGGAGTTATTTTTGTCTTAATAGGCATGGTACTATTTTTGATAGGCTGGGAGTGTTATAACTATTGTAACTCTGGGGATGGAGTGACACTAGATGGTAGAGGTGCTAGAATTGGATTCCCTTTAATAGTTTGATATGTGATGTTAGAATTAAGGCTATAACTAGTGGAGGAGAGAATTGGTTGACTTTTTAAAATAGGCTCACTAGTGGTAAGGTGATGTTGATATAGAATGTTTTTGGATTCCCTAGCTAGAGAAGTAGTTTGATCTTGGGAAGATGGATTTGTGAAGGTTGATGAAATTGAATTTGTTGGGTTTGTGAACAAATGTAAATTCAATTTTAGGAGTGGGTTGGATGTAAAATAAAATGATTGATGTTGATGATTATAAAAATGTTGGTTTTGAAGGGTGTAAGAGTTAAACATTTGATTTGGATGGAAGATATTTGGGTTAGACTAAATGGGAATTTAGTTTAAATATATTTTTGAAAGTGGTGGTGAAATTGAATCAAAATTTTGATTTACATTGGTACTAAGGTTAGAACTATATGGATTGGTGAAGAAGTTTGGGTTTGACTTTTCGGGTGAACTAAATGCAAAATCAAATGATTGATTTTGATTATTATAAAAAGGTTGATTTGGAAAAGTTAAATGACTAATCAATTTGGATTTGATTTATGGATGGATGAGAATGAATATATATTCAAACTCAGATTTAGATATGTTGGATGATTGGTTTGATATTGATTCAAATATGGATTTGAATCAAAATTGGTTGGATTGAATCCTGGGTTATAAGAAAGATTATTGGGATTGTGATTAGGGATAAAATTGGTCAAGGGGTTTCTCCAATATTCCATGCCTCTTTCAATGGGTAACACTACTAAGTAAATACTTGACTCAATAATGAAAGAGACTTGAAATTAGACTCTAGTAAAGTAAAGTACCAAAGTGACTAAAAGTTTGACTATTAACTAAATGCTTTTGAGATTTTTAAAGAGAAAGTTGTGATTTTTAGGATAAAATTTAAAATTTAAAAAAAAAAATTGTAAACAAGAATTTTATAGTATGTGGTAATCATAAGGAAACAACAAACAATATATATTATAAATCGAGAAGAAAATGTACAAAAAGGATAAAAGTTAGGCAAAAAGGGTTGTGAACAACTTTTGGGATTTCCATTGTCACTTACTCATCTGTGCTCTTAGATGCAACCTAATGTTTCAAGGTAATAACCATAGAGGATCCTACCATGACCATGGTCTAATGAGTCCAACTTTAAGGGTGTGGGGAAAGTAAATTCTTGGTGCTAATTGTTAACTGATGCACCAAAGTCAAATAGCAAAGAGACAATCCTAGGATTAAGGTATATATGAGCTTATCTAAGGAGAATAAAATTGTGGAAGAGATCGATATGTGTATGAACACTATTAGGTCTTGTCCCAAAGTTTCTAACATAGACATAAGGGTCTTAATGTGTTGATAATTAATAAAATTAGATCTTGAGTCAGTTGTTGAACCCTTGGGTATTGGAGCATGAAAGCCCCTCACATCATGGTGTGCTTAAAGCGTATGACTGTGCAGGTAATTAAAACAACTGGGTCTCAATTTATATACCCTACCAAAAAAGGGTTTTTCCTATTGTGTGGTGGTGAAATCCATTGTCAATAAATCCCCTAAAAAGGAAAACAAAGATTTAATACTTATTTTTGATTTCCAGATATCATCACCAACATGATGCCAAGGAAAGAGCATAAACAAGATCAACTAGGGTAATAGATAAGTTACAAGATTGATTTTGATTTCTAGATATCATTACCAATGTGATGCCAAGGAAATAACATACACAACCTTTGCATCCAAACAAGAAGACAAAAATAATAAATAGATTTACTCTATAGAAAATAAAGTGTGATTTATTTACTAAGAATGCCAAAGATTGAAAATGAAAGATGTTAGTGAAAACAAATGAAATAAAGTTGGGTTGATTTTTTTTCATTTTTGCAATTTTCTTTAGTTAGTATTCTGCAAACAAGGTTTTATTTTGTTTTGCTTGAGCTGAAAAATAAGATAACCTATAAAAAGGAATGAAAAAACATAAAAAAAAGCCTCTCTGATGAAATCATTGTTAGACAGTCAAGTTAGAAAAGTGAAATTACAAATGATCATGTAGGAAAAAGATAGAAACAAAAAAAACTCACAAAAAAATATTGATGTTATGCCCAACAAAATCGCTACACAGAAGCATAAAATCACTTCACAGAAGAACAAAATCACTGAACAAAAAGACAATATTGCTATGAAAAATAACAAAATTATTATTGGAAAACATGAAATCACTACTAAAAAGGACAAAATCACTACAGGAAAACATGAAATCACTATAAAGCAAGATAATATATTTATTGGATGACAAAATTGTTGTTCTATTACAAAATCATTGTTCACCTAGTAAAGATAAAAAATAGCACAAAAATTTAGAAAAGGTGATAAAAATGTTGTTAAGTCTAATAAAATCATTGATATGTGCTCCAAAATTGTTGTTACATAGGAAAAACATATAGTTGAACATGAAATTTGAGATAGCAAACTATAGTCCATATTAGCTCAAAAAGATGAGATTAAATGCAAGAGATGAAAAAAAGAAAATAAAAAGATTAAAATATGTCCGTAGGTCCCATCAGGTATGCCAAAAATGTATAAATTAAAAAGTGTAAAGATAAAGAAAAAGTATATTCTAAGATAAATTCTACCAAAGTTAGAGCAATAAATGGAAGAAACAACAATCAAAACCTTCACAATTTAGACACAAGAATCCTCCATTATGATTCAAATCTGATTTACTCTATAAAAATTTGGTGGTTACTTCTCTAATGCAAAGGTGAAATTAAAGTATTTAGATGCAAGAAATTGACTTGAATTTTCTTTGGATGAAATATTTGTTTATGATTTTCTAGATTTTGATTATGATTTCTCAAGATTTTTCTCTTGAAAATGAGGATTCTCAAGCTTATTTATAGAATCTTGGATTATGATCCGATGGTGGAGGATCAATTTGATTTTTTCAAGGATCCAAATGATCAATGGTTGAGGATGAGTCCTCATCCATGAAGATGGAGACTATTTCAACTATGTGATAAAAAGGAGTTGGTTAGTACACTTAGTCAAAATGGATTGATAACTCAGTGGAGGAGTCATTGGAAGTGGAGGTTTTCATGGATTTGGTTAGAAGAAGGGAGAGAAAAGTGGGAGAAGTTTGAATTGGTAAATTAAGGAATTAAATAATTAGAATAAAGAATAAAAGGTGCACAATTGAATTTTTCAAAAGTATTTAAATAAATAAATTAATTGATTGTAGGAAGCAATGTTAATTATTAAATTAAGAAGAATGATTAAAATAAATTAAGGGAGAATGATTTAAGAAAGTAAGGTTCATTTTGACACTAAATGAAATTTAGGTGTCTATAGAAGGAAAACATGAACTTGGCACTATCTTATTCCTATCTAAGAATGGATTTGTGCCTCATGCTTTAGGCCATGCACAAAGAAATTACTAGTAACCCCAATTCTATTAAGGATCACTTGAGGAATATCCATGATGTCTTAGATGAAGGTTTAGTTCTCTTTAATAAACCATCTGTATAACTTGTTCCTACATCAAAATTAGCATTTGATCAAGACCAATGTGAAGAGATATGCCAAGGGAAATAAAATATGGTACTACAGGTAAAAGAGGGTGAAGGGTCCAACCTAGTTTACCATTTAACAAATCATTTGGATTTTTTATAGACTATGGTACATGAAATATTCATGACACTAGTCTTGATATAGACCACCCTTACTGTAGGCTAATTCAAATTATCTAGGACAATATCATTATAGAATAAGAACCAAAAATAGCTATTGTAGGTAATTACTAGACTAAAATAGAAGTTTAAAAGATATTTGATGTGTTAAAATAATACCAATATGTCTTTCCAAGAAGCTATAGTGAGATGAAATGAGTTCATCCATCACTAGGTAAGATGCATATTAAATTGGTTGATGGTGTTTCACCAGTTAGGAAAAGGCCATATAGGATGAATCATAATATATGCATGCACATAAAAGAATAACTTGATAATATATTGTGTGCTAAAGTAATCACCCCCATTAATGAATTTGAGTGGGTTAGTCCTATAGTGATAAGTATAAATAAATATGGATGTATTTGAATTTGCATTGATTATCAAGTACTTAATGTATCTTACATCACTAATCGTTTCCCAAAACCATTCATAGAGGAAATACTTGAAGGAACCATTGGATATGAAATATATACTTTCACAGATGGATTTTTGGGTTACCATCAAGTTTAGATCACTTAGGAGGATCAATTTAAGATTAAATTTTCCACTAAATGGGGATCCTTCACATATACTACCATGCCTTTTGGGTTGAATAATGCACTAATTATTCTCTCATGTATAACCATTTAATACTTTAAATATTTCATCCATAATTTTATTCAAGTCTACTTGGATGATTGAACAATCCATGGCTTGGTTAAGGACCATTTATATAATTTAGGAATCATGCTTGAGCACTAACAAGTCCTATAAATATCATTGAATCTAAAGAAGTGTCTTTTTTATACACCTTTTAGTGTTCTTATTGGACATTATTTGTAAGTATCTATCATTCATTGCCTCCTATTTCCCAAGTCTTAGCATGTGGTCCATGCCTTTATAGGACATAATTTATTATAAAAAATTAATTCATGGGTATGAAAATATTTCTATGCCTTTCGGGGAACTCTTAAAACATAACAAGCACTTCATCTAGACTTGTTCTTATCAAGAAGCTTCTAAAGATATAAAGGAAAAGTATTTTACCAATCTAATATTCCAATTCCTAGAATAGACAAGCCCATTCCATGTCCATGTTGATGCTTCTAGAATGGTAGTTTGAGTAATCATTACACAAATAGGTGAAGGTCAGCTTGATCACCTAATCTACTTTGCTTGTAAGAAACATACACTTGCTAAAGGGAATTACACCACCATGGAGCATGAAGCATTGTCAATGGTCTATGGTCTATAGAAATTTTTAAAATACCTATTAGCAACTCCTTTTGTATTCTATATAGATCATAAGTATTTAAAGTATCTAATCAAAAAACCTATGCTGCATGGATGCATCTACCACTAGATATTGTTATTCCAAGAGTGTTAATTCTATGTTATGGTTAAACCTAGAAAACCTAATTATGGCCCTAGACATTTATCTTGAATTAATTTAGGAGAACCACCATGTGCTATTAAAGATGATTTACATGATGTTCAACTCTTTTGTGTTACTTATGTACCTAAGGGGTTAGAATATATTGCAACCTTTCTAACTACTAGCTCAGTGCCCAACTGTCTAACTTCACAATCCAAGAAATAACTCATGGTCTATGCCACACCCTTTCATCTCATAGGTGGGGACCTTTAAAATATTGGTTGAGATGAAATTATTCAACATTGTGTCATGAAACATGACCATTATGAAGTAATCTAAGAAGTTCATGAGGGAATTATAAGTGGACATTATGTTGGAGAGGATGCCACATGGAAGGTTTTACTAGCCACATTATGGTGGCCTACCCTTTTTTAATATGCCAAGGTATATCTTAATAAGTATGGCATTTTTTATCATGTAGGCAAACCAAATCACCAAGATGTCATGCCCTTATATTAAATTCTATCTCAAGAACCATTTGAGAAGTGGGCCATTGATTTCATTGGCCCTATCAACGTAGTTGGAAGATGAAGTTCTTGATATATCATCAAAATAAATAATTACCTCACATGATGGGATAAAGTTGTGTTAATAAGGTATTATACTACTGTTACTATTACATGTTTCATTTGGGAACATATCATAACTTATTTTGGATACCCACTAAGTTTTATTATTGATCACATCACCCATTACCTAAATGAAACTATTCACATCTTACTTTATGAGCTCATGATTTCTCATCACAAAACAAAATTGTATCACCCCCAAGCCAATAAAACTACCAAGGCATTCAACAAAACCATAGGTACCACCCTGATGAAAAATTGTAATATTGGCCAAACTAATTGGGATAATAGAGTATATGTGATATTGTGGGCTTACCGAACAACCTTTAAGCACCTGAATAATAACACACCATTAAATTTAGTATATGGAAAATAGGTAGTCCTACCAGTCATGCTTTTGGTCCCATATTTTCATTTTATGTGAATTGGACAATTGGATGAGGAGTCATCCTTGAAGGAACACCTAGATATTTTATTATAACTAGATGAAGTCTATTTCCTTGCCCATTGGAGTTAATATGTGGAAAAGTTCAAATATAGAGCTTAACATAATCGTCACATCAAACATCAAACATTTACTCAGGGGATGAAAGTCTTGTTAGATGACTATAAGTTTACATGACATTATAGAAAACTTTAAATTCATAGGGATGGTCCTTTTATAATTTTTAGAAATTGACCTAGCAGCATTTGTCAATTACAAAGGTTGGATGGCCAATTTCTTCTTGGGAATTACAATGGAAGCTAGATCCATCCATATTTTACCTCTAGTTTATATTGTTGTAAAAATAGGTCATATGCCATTATTATAGGATTTCTTATTTTCAATAAAAGCTCTGCCTTTGTTGTGAATGACATTTTTTAATATAGAATAGGTTAAGTTTTGTACTTGTATTTTCATGGAGGACCATGGCACAATTTTAGTGTGGGTTAAAAGGTATTTGACTTGATGATTAAATAGAGGTGATAAATTTAATTAATGTACACAAGTTATTTAAGTTGCGCAAGTTATTTAAATCACATAAATTATATAGCCTTGGGATAGGGTGTTCTTACCAAATAATTTGAAATTTTAAAATAAACAATAGCTATCTTCCACTCCAGGGAAAATCATGAGAAACAATTGTCTTCCACTTCAAAAGAAGTCATGGGATGGGATGGGTTATTAATGTGAAAAAATAGTGGTTGTAATAAATGTGCTAACTTAATGACAAGATAATACCATTAAATGCATTTATGGTGACAAGTGATGGTCAAATAATGGCATCCATTAAAAATGCATTAATGATGAGAAGCGATGGATGAAAGGATAGAAATTAGTAAATGTGGGTTAACCCCCACAAGCCTATAAAAATACAAGTAATATCATTTTTTACATTTTACCTTTTCTTGCATTTGTGATTACATAGCTAAAGAACAATTAGAGCCAGAGTGACTATAGAGCAAGTAAATGAAAATCACAAGTTTATAAATAGGTAGTGAGCTAAGAATCAAGTTACATAATCAAAACATAAGGAAAACTTTGAAATATAACCATAATAGTAAGAATTGGTAGTTTTAGGTTACAAAGGTAGACATCTAACATTTAAGAATAACAAATCATGAAAAGCCAAAGTCGTCAACACATAAATCACATATTCCTTCAGTAATGTTGGATGGATGTGCCTCAACCTTTAGGATCCTAAAATGGTGATATAGCCTAAGAATAAATCTTTAATGACTAATATATTTATAATGATACCAGAGGAAGATGAATCACTTGAGGAGGAAGTAGTACTAATTAGAGAAGAAACACATGAAGAACGAGCTAAGTTCATGCAAGGAGAAGAGGTTACTATGGTATGCTAGGAAAAGAAGACACATTAATATCCACCCATACCATCAATGATTGAATAAATTTAGTACCCTAAGATGGTGTTTTACATAAATAAATAGGTCTCAAAGGTAACCACTTACATAATTTTTTTATTACAATCACCGTTAACCTGGGAATGAGGTTGAGTTATAGAATGACTATTAGGTTAAGCACTAGAATAACAAGAAAAAATTGGTGTATGACCTGAATATATTCAATAATTTGGAAAATATAGGGTTGTTTCAATTGTTTAATATTCCTTACTTTTTAAAACCCATGGAGGCAATCAAGTTCTTACTCTCATGCTTCCATGAGGACTACCTTTACTTTACTGGGCATATCATGAATATCATGCTCGAGAGAATAAGTAAGGTGTCATGGATGTAGTGCTTGGGAATGGATGTGGCATATGACTTAGAGTAATTTGATGAGATTAGGAAGATAACCATAGTGATTATGTACCAAAAGTAGGGCCATGCCATGCACATCAAGAACCTATAGGATCCTTCCCTTTGGGTTATGGCATGCATCATAATGACCAAGATCGATCACACCAATCATTAGAAAAAGGTAGATATGTCTCACCTCGACTTTTCCCAAAAATTTAATGATGGAATGAAGTATAATTATGCTATGTAATTTTCCCATAAATTTTTTAAGGATATAGAGAAGACCCATTTGATACACAGTCATAGGTTTCCATGGGGAGTATTTTTATTATTGATGGTTTTTGATGAAATAGATGTACCTAATTACATCATAGGAGCCCTAAAGTGGGCATACCCACTTGATCACAAGTCCCTTACTAAGCACAATAAGGTGTTCATTTTGTTAGGGTACATCATGCCCACATACAAAATAAAAATGAAGTCTTAGTTTGATGGAATGAAGGAAGCATTTAGAAATTAATGGAGCATCCCAAAAGACTTTCCCACCTTAGTTGGTGAGCAAACCTAGTTTGGTGTGAAGTATAATTTCCCATTGGCACACATCAGATGCTCCCTTCTAGAGAACTCTCTACATGGTTGATTCTACCTTTTTCCTTTTTAAAATAGTACTTTTTTTACTCTACAAACCACATAAATGATGCATAACTTATCACCTTAGAGGTAGACATAATTAAATTGGAGATTCACACCCTCTATAATATGTACATCTATATAGGAAAGAAGGTCTATATGGAAGAAAGGGAGATTGACCAAATGGACATCAAGGTTTAACAAACAATGGTGGGAGAAAAAGTGCACAATTTTTTCTATATGTTGTGACCCAGGAAGAAGAGCTCAAAGGGAAAATAACATACATAAGGAAAGTTCCTAGTAATAACTTCTCTGGCAAAGAAGAATTGGGTTTGGCATGATGCTAGCACAAGTTCATAGAAGGATCCTCCAAAATGGTAGAGGACTACCTAGGCACTACAACCTATTCCACCTAGACCTTCTCCTCATCACCCTTCTCCATCAAGACCTTCTCAACTTTGACCTTCTCCTCCTCAACCTTCTCCATCTTAACCTTACACACCAAAATTTCCACCTCCATAGGTCCCTGCACCCCCACCTTCTCCTCCACACATTCCTCCAGCCCCACCTTCACCTCCTAAGACAAATTCATAGGCATCAACCCTAAATTTTTTGCTATCACAGACTATTCTACAATGAATAATAGAGAAATAAACAAAACAAGAAGAACTTGTAATCCAAAAGGAAGAGTCTAAGGACTCCAATTTTGAGAAGACACCCTCTCTAGTGTGAGAGGAGGAGGACGCATTTAAATAATTTCCATTAGACACTAGGTGTCCATATGATGAAGAGGGGGATGGTGAAGATCATCAAATGAGTGGAATGGATATCAATAACACTTATTTATATATTAATATATAGGTTGAGATATTAGAACATGACCCAAAAAAAGGAAGGAGCCTACTAGGTCTAAGGAATAATCATCTATTAATGAATTTTACAATCTATGAACACAAATATCAAATAGGCATCCTTGATAGGATGTTATACTTATGTCTACACTTCCTCCCTTAAGATGTAACTCTTGACATAATGTAGTATATGTACTTCCTATTGAACATGTACAATGAGGTGCATCATTTTGAGCTCACTCAAGATAGCCTCTTCTTAGGTCCTCAAGATATAGTAATACCAACCTCATTATGGTTTGATCCCCAAAAGATCACCCCTCTAAAAACTATAACTACATTTTAAAGATGGGTTTTGAAGTCATGTGCCAAAATACACTGTCAAACTCTAATACACATGATGTAGAGAAAAAACATGTCTAGGTGGTGGATTTGTATGAGAAATAGGTTAACACACATAAATAAATTAATGAAGAAGTGGTTGTTTTTAAATATTAAATAAAGGAGGCCATCGAGGCTAAGGTTAAAACTTTAAATTTGTGAAAAATAATTTTGGGCCAAGAGCCAACATTAATGGATGGTGTGCCTCTAGAAGAAGATGCCATAAATAAATTAGATACCTTAGTAAATATCCTTTTGAAGTGATGTAAAGATCATCTGATACTGAGAAATGAGGAATTAGTTTTAGTGGATTAGTTTACTGAGGTGGTATAAGTGTGCAATCATGCCCTCAAAAGAGTTGGGGAAGTCATCCCCATCTTGGATGGTATTTTTGAAAGACGGGCATGACCAAATAATATCTTCAAGGCTCATTTCCATGTGGAAGAATCCTAGAGGTAGAAAATGGTTGATGTTACCCTCTTAATAATGGATTACATCAAGTGCACAAAGACATTTAAAGATGTTAAAATAATGGAAGAGAAAATAAATTCACATCACCAATAATTGAATGCCAGTTTTATAGCTCTCTAAGGATAAGATTTTAGTGAAGTCTTGACATTGGAAAAAGTCCAAAAGTATGCCAATGTGACCCTAGATGAATTGGTCAAAAAGACCAACAATATTTATGACTAACCCAAGGAGTTGAATAAATCTAAAGTGGCCATTGAAGAAATAAATGAAAAGCTACTTGACACATTGTCACATTGGGACAATGTTAAGAAGTAGATTGAAAAAATAAGGCATGAATATTTGGTGGAGGCCACCACTGAGAATTAGTCTAGGATAGAATAAGAGCATAGTTTGGGTTAATGCTGGATCACAAATTTTAGCTAATTATTATTATTTTTTGGCATATAACTAGCATGGTGCAAAAGGATTATAGTGAAGAGATACTAGGGCATGGAACTAGACTGGCGTAGTAAGATCATTGCTCAAAACTAGCAAGGTACAAAAGGACAAGGGTATAAAACCCCCAGCATGAGAAGACCCCACCAAAGAGGAAAATTAACCATGAAGAACTTGAGAACATAGACTTGAAACAATAACAAAAGACTTGAGGAGCATATAGGAAATGGGAAATGATTAAGGAACAATTTTGGAGGGCCATCCAGACCTTATCTATCATGAGTTTTGCACTAACCTATAAATGTATAGACACATGGAAAAAAGGATCTAGCATAAAATGAGTATATATGGGGCATAAAGGCTTAGGTCCTTAGGAGAAACTAGTTAATAGACTACCACGACTTTTAGTTCATGGATATTTCATTGGATAATTACTCATGTCATTTATGCCATAGCTACTTTGTTAGCAAAAAACAAGTATAAATACACCTATATGAAAGCATTGTAAAGTGATGGATTTTGGATATCATTTTTTTGAAGTACAATATAAAGTTATAGATATTATAACTAGTTCTAATTTTCATGTTCCACTTTATTGATAGTTATACATATGTCATACATTTTCATTGAGTACTTGAATTTGTCACTTGATATGAGATCTATGAAAACTTTTAACTTTTTTGAGTAACACTTTCTAAACTTTATGGCATTCATCTACATGATTATAGTTGTTAAGCTTAATGATACAAGGACCAAAGTAGTTTATCTCTTTTTCTATGTATCTTTTAATAAAATATAAGAGTAAATCTAAAGAATATGACTATTTTTTACTATGAAACATAACCCATAGGAACTAGTCTCTAGTTGCACACTTCGAGTGAGTGTGCAAGACCATAATCTTACATGAAGGTCTAGTGTACTACTCCATTGGGGCTACACTTCAGCACCTAAAACATTATTAAGAATAAAGACCCAAAAAACACCATAATGACAAAACCAAAACATTCACATCACAAATTAATCAAATAATGATAAACCAATGCAATTAGAAGACCTAAAATGACCCATGGCTTAAACTTTATGTCACCTTATAATTTACCTATTGGTATCAACCCAACTGCTCAAAAATCATACTTATTATTATCTAAGCTACCAAATTCCACCATTGAGCCTAGATCACATGACCTATTATTACAACCTCCCATGTGGGACATCAGTAGTATTTGCTCAAGAAATAAATATAAAAAATAATAATAAAATAAATAAATACGAACAAAATATAACATATGTCATCAATAAACTAATCACAGCATCAACTATAATAATGAGTTATTTATAACTAGCCAAACATGATATTAGAATCACATCTATGTAAAAATATTTAGTTGTAACAATTATCCAAATGTCAATCAGGGGCATGTTAAACTAACTGAACCAATGTGTCTATAACAAGTATAATGTACCACATGGAGGGGTCATAACAAAACACTCTTTTGATGACGATAATATTTTTGGATAATTATTATAGGATATAACATTACAAAAATTTGAATTGAAAAGTGTTTGAGGGTTCACATTATACATGTTATCCATTTGATTTGTTTTATATTTTACCCATGCTTGAACATAATGAATAACATGCTGAAAGGGAATATAAGATGCAACATTGAATTTCACTTATGTAACATATGAAATAAAAATTCATTTATTTAACCCATTATGAATCAATATATATAATTAATATTAATACAATATGTCACATCCCATTCTGATCTCCAAAGACTACATCAGTATTAGTTAATAAAGTGAAACTAATGATTGGTAATATCTAATTTTTATGCTATATCTAGACATTTATGGTGTAAACTTGACAATTATACTATTTCCTTTCATGTTTAGCTATGATTACATGACACTCAAATGTGCATTTGGATATATTATATTTATGTGAATTGGATTCTTATATTGATGTGATTTTAGTTCATAGATGTACATACATTTTGAGTATTGTATTATTTTGTCGCAAGCTCAGACTAACTACCTTTTTTCTGACTAAGATGTTTGTAGGATTATCGTGACCTCATAGACTATAATAGAGGGATAATATCATAGATGAGGAGGATACATATATCAAAATTTGGGATATAAAGAGTTAAACTAAACCCATATAAACACACTTACACTCTTGACTGCTTAAATGAATTAAATGTTTATGGTGCTCTACGAATGCGCTGAGTGTTTGATTTTCATTAGTTATCTATATGGTTAATATTGCATGTTAACATTGATTCTATATTTATTATTTGTCTTGTGGTGTCATAAATAGTTTTTAATGGATGCTCTTGATTAACATAATACATTAATTCTTTTAATATGCATTGGCTATTTGAATCTCCATGAAACCATTATATGGCCTAAATTTTGGTTTCTAAGTTACACTTGTGGTAGACTTATTTTATGAATTTTAAACACAGAGACTATTTGGTATTTATTAAATCATGTGTTTTATTTAAATAATTTATATGTGTCTATAATTATACACTACCCATTTTGTTGGCCTAGGGAGGTGAAAATATGGAAAAATGGCAACTAATCAATTATATTAAATGAGTTTTGTAACATATAAAAAAATGGATTTTGGTTTTGTAGAAGGTTATAATAACTCTATTTCCATGCATAATTAAAATCAAAAGGAATTAAGTTTCATTTTTATATGATTGGTTTAATTCATGATGTAGAGGATTAAAAAAACAAACTCGCACTTGTGCCTTGTTTCAATACACCTCTTCAACAAAGATTCATTGGCTTACAATCTCATTCAATGAAATGATGGATAAATAATTTTTTTTATAGGTTAATATTATATTTTAATGATCATTATGGTCTCATTAGACCTTTAACTCCATTCATCAACCCCTCATCACTTTTTTCCTTAGCCTGTACAACTTCTTTCCTTTAAACAAATAATCTTAGTTGCCTTTTTTAAGGCCTTTACTGCTAGTATAAACAAGTAAAATCTAACGTGGAGAAAATATTTGGATTTTAGGACACCCTCTATATTTTTATTCACTTATATGAAGTTTATTTACTTGATTATATTTAGAAGTCACTTTTTCATTTCCTTTTAGGTCCCTATTTAGGCCTTTCTTACTCCTAACCACACACAATCCTCTTCCATTGTATGACATCATACCTATCAAATTCAAAAATTTAATAATATGTTATTAATAATATTAAACTATAAAATTACAAATATTTGAACTTTTTTACGAGTGGAAATGTCTTAAAAATAAGTATTTCTTCCAATACCCTAGTTCGGGATTAATAGGGTCTATAAGTGATGGAGAAGAAAGAATTTTCTATTACATGTTACAAATATGGTTTGAAAGTATTTTGTGATTTTTTAAGGTCTATATTTCCATTACACATATTTGCCAAGCATTATTTTTCCATATTCAGACATCTATTCCACTTTTCTCTTAAATTCTTTATCCCACTATGTATGTAGTCCCAGTCTATAGGGTCTGTGAACATAATGTGAACACTATGAAAGGTTGAAAATAGTATATAAAAACTTATAAAACTTTTTTAAAATAATACCCACTCATCTTGGAATCTCTATTACACACATTTTCCATACTTTGTACTTGACTATCTTATATGCACTGTCTCAGTAGGATTATAATGCTTTCTATGCAAAATGATGTGAAATTAAGAGATTGAAATACAAAAATAGACTAAATTAATATTAAATAGACTCATAAATATATATTAATCATAATAAACACAATATTTTTATATATTCCTTCTTTAATAATTCTTAACATAGTCTTTCTCCATTTGCATATACAAGAAAAATGGAGTTTCAGAAACTTTTCTCAAACTTGAGAGTCTATATTCATATTTTATTAGGTATTTAACCCTATAATACATGATTAAATAAAAAAAAATTAATCCAAAAATAAAACTTATAATTTTTATATCAAACATAACCACTCTAACTAACTCTTGACCTTTCAATGATCACTTTCAAGCACATTTGCATATTAACACAAACATCAAGATTGATCGTTCATATATTTGTGAATGGGATCCATGTATAAAAACATGGTGTATTATATATGTCTCTCAAAATAATTTTAAACCTTTATGACTCCTTTAAATTACTCTTATAATACCTAAACTACACAAAAAAACTTTCAAAAATTCAAATTATGAATTTTTTAGGAAAATGCCAAATTTGAAAACCAACCTACTTAAACACCTATAGAAACTTGGAAAACATTACAAGGAGTGTCATAAGACTCTTAAAACATGTTAAAAATATAATTTACCATTAAAAAAAACCAAAACATACTTTTCTCATATAAACTCAAAACATCTTATCTTATGAACAATGCTCCCGCATCATACTATTGATGTGCAAAAGAAACTTTCCATGAAAGTTTTGTCATATTATTTGACCTCCTCAAAATTTATTTCTCATGTTCACTCCAAATATACAATGTTAAATCATCATATATCCCAAGTTATATGAATGACACATAGACCTCTTTGTTCATTGGCCAATGTTGTCTTCCCCTCTCCCTTGAGGTTATCTCTCTGAATGTTAATCTCCTACTTGATCATCTTCAACATATGGGTGTTATACTATAAAAAACCTACACATATAACACATAAATAAATAAACCTCTTTATTTTCTTATTTTAAACCAAACTCTTTCTCTTACATACTTGTCTTGTCTATGCTTGGGTCTATTATTTATTTGATTGCTATTGATGGTTTCATTTTTCTCCTAAAATGCCCTCATCCTCTTAAACCTCATTATCCTCTTAATATTATTTAATATTTACCTGATCATTGACTCATCCTTCCATATACAACTCTATAAAAATACCCACCTTATTAAAAAAATTTTCTAGATACTCCTTGAGTTTTATGAAGGACAAGTGATAGAACAAACTTGTAAATAACCCTACCAAATGTTCATTTGAGAATAAATCACCTTTCTAGTCAATGACAAAGTGAATTATTTAGGTGTTAAGGTTAATATTTAGTCAATTAAAAAGTGTTCTTTAGTATTCATGCATGGACCTTTAGTGTTTGGTTGGATAGGCAAGTTGATGGATGTTTTTGGTGATGTGATCATGTTGCAGAAGCACTATAGGGTATCAAGAGTGCTTGTAGTGCTTATGTAAGTACAAGGTTTCCATTTGGTTCATCCTTGTGGTCACATAGGCCTAGTTTGTATTTTTACAAATCAAGATGAGTTATCATATTTATGAAATCAACATTTTCATGTGTGAAGGTTTCAGAAGGAGTTTGTCACATGATGTTGTTCAGATGTGTGCCTAGCTTCTATGGTCTATGTTTAAGGTCATGACAATGTGTGTAGAAAAATATATGAAGGTGAAAATTTGGTCTCTTAGGTATATTTAAATGTTTTCCATACTTATCCAAATTTTCATTTTTTAGTGACCATTGGAATTTGAATTTTTTAATTTGTGAAAGAAACCAATCTACATTATTTGATTCATATCTTGAGCATATGGAGGAATTTTTTGTTAGAGTAAAAAGGAAAGTTTCAAAGGACTAAAAGGTAAATCCATAAAAATTGATTATGAGGATTGAATATTAGTATAATTTTTTATTAAGCTTCAAATATTACTAAGGTTTTGACTTTCTTATAATAAGAACCCAAAAAGGATTTTTGAATTTGTTTTAATAGCATTTGGATGTTTCTTGGTGAATTATATTTTGTATAGTTGCATAGACTCCATAAGTTTGATCTTTGTGTATTTTGGAGGTTTTAAAAATCCATATTCTTGGTGAACCATTGCTTCAAATTTGACTTTTTATTCATTCATGGTGTTTTCTTGTATAAGGCCAATTTTTTCTATCTATTTTGCGTATGCATAGGGGTGTAGTGATGGATTTTATAGCTTAAATGTGTTTTAGGGGTAATATAATGTGTAAAAAAGTGTTTATAAGTGATATTGTGTTCATATGTTTTTCAGTGGAGTGTCAAAGAGGTGAATGGGTCTCCATGATCACTTATGCCTATTTGAAAGAATGTATTGCTTAAAGGTGACCTATGTAGGTTGGTGTTGATATTTTTATTAGGTGGATATATTTATTAAGAGTTAAGTAATGTCTTATGGATGACCAATATGATTGTGATGATGAACATTGTATAAGGACCTAAAATCAAAGAAGAAGGGTTCTAGGCTTGTGTGAGGTGAGAAAAGTAAGGTGAAGTATGAGTGTGCTTGGTGGGAGAATTATGAAACAGATCAATATGAGGGATGTGTGTATGATTTATTAGTCATTTCTTTGATGTTATGACTGATTTTTTGTAGGTTTGAAGGTTAAGGATGAGAAAAGAAGTGTAGGGTGATCCAAAAGATAGTTTTGGATGTTTTGCTTGTATATGAGGATTTGAGAGAGTGTGAAGGGTTGGAGAGAGGTGTTGTTCCTTAGTTTTCCATCAGATTGTAAAAAAATCAAATTTATGGAGGTGTTATTATCAAATTTTGTTGTGTCGGTGCTCAAAATCTAGGGTAAGTTGGTGCTTGTCCATCCTTAGGGGTTGGTGTTCCTTTTGAAGTGGGTGCTTCACCTAAGTCTCATGTTTGTGATTATCTTATACAAAAATTAGTCCATGTGTTTTCAAGCTTGAGAGTGGGTTTTATCCACCATGAGGCTTTCCCACATAATTCATGTACTGTGTGTTTGATCGAGCATTATCTTCCTTGTTTTTTGTAATGAATAGTTTGTATGCTTCATGATGGAATGTGTTGAATGGTTAAGAATTGAAATAATTGGAATTGAAGTTGGATTATATTTCATCATTGATTCACCCCCATACCTCTTAGTTATTGCATCTATAATAATTGGTATCAGAGCAAGTACTTTTTCAAAAACTTGATAGCTTGAAGGTGATCCTAAGTAGCAGAAGATGGATAAACATTTCAGGAAAGAGAATTAGGATTTGAGGTCAATGGTTAGATATATTAAAGAATATACCAAGTCATTCATAGAACAAGAATAAAATATAATTAATCTTAAAACCAATTTTGAGAAAATGATTGAAATAGTCAAAGAAGATAAGATGACTATTCAAGATCTTAAGGATCAATTAAGGGTTACAAAGATAATTATGAGTTCAAAAGAGGAAGAGTGTAGACATATCAAGACTAATTTAGAAGAAACAAATTTCAATTTGAGTTCAAAGGAAATTTAGCATGATGAGTTGAACTCTAATCTTGATTTTATGAGAATAAAGTTTGAACAGATCATAAACAAGTTAGACAAGCTAGAATAGAAGCATGAGAAGACTAAGCAAAATAAGGATAATAAAAATTTGGAAAGTAATGTAAGAAGGTTAATTAGATATACAACATAATGAGGTATTAATTTCAATGTCATTTTTATACTTGTAATTTTTTTTGTTCATAAGGAAAGGGATTGTAGAAGGAAGACATCAAGGAATGAGTCTTCATAGAGTCTTAAAAGAAGAATCATTTGGCAAAGGAAGGACATCAGATCAAATCAGTCAAAAGGTATGATTAATGATGTGTGTTTCAAATTTCATTATATAGGACACAAGCTAGATCATGTAAGAATAGGTTAAAGAAGTCAATTCATGACAAGAAGAAAGAGACTCCTAAAGTGCTCACGAAAGGTCAAACCTTGGTATGAAAACCTAAGGAAGCCAAGTCTAAAAATACTAATCTTGCTAAGTTTAAAGATCATGATGGACTATTTTCCATGTTTTAAAATAAGGATAAGTTTTATGATTGCTAAGAGGTCTTGTTATCTGCATTCTTTGACAAGATATCCAAAGATAAGAGGAAGGATGATAAGATGAATAAGTTATATATCTTAGTCAAGCCCAAGTGGATTCTATGAGAGAATATTTAGTCTCATGATTTCAAGGTGTGTTTAGAGACTCATGAGTAAAAATTTATTTATTAAATTCATAGAGACATTCTTCCATTTGAAGAAGTAAATAGAGTTGCAGTTAATGTCTTATGTTGAGTAAGTTACATAGGATTTCATTAAGAAGGTAATTATGCTCATATGTTTTAATGATTGGTTGTTTATGTTGTTTATTTGGTATGTGCTAAGAGATAGGATTGGTATTATGATATTTAGAAATAAAGTTAGTATGGGTCAATAAAGACCTATCAATAAGTTTGAAGACTTTGGTGTTAGTTCTTGATGATAAATTTGAACGTTGAAATGATGATTGGAATGGAAAATATGTGTGTAAGTATAAATAAATATAGCTTAGATTTTCTTATCCAATTATATATTGGGATAGTCTAGAGAAATTAAGGTTTCTTGATCAATTTTTGGCTTTCCAAGTTGAAGAAAGAATTTATCAGGAGTCTCAGAGTATGTAGAAGGATATATGTTAATAGAGTAGAACCCTCTAACCATTTAGGTGGTTCAATTTATTCTATAGTATTTGAAAATTGGTGTGGTAAAAAATATTTTTATATGCCCTTAATTGATAATATAAGGTCACAAAAGGTCAAGAGACATGAATCAAGTGGTTAGAAAGAAGGCATAGCATGTGGCTTGATGAAGCAAGTTGTTGGAATAAGTACATTTGAGTCTGAAAATGATTTTAGTAGTGTTAAATCATGAAAATGAGATGTAGATGCACTTAAGAATATCTCAAGGTGATCCTAAGGATGAAAGTGTTCTTTGTAGGTCTACTTCATAGACCTAGTCTAGCTTCAATTTGGACTAATGAGGCATGAAGTCAAGATATCTAGGTAAGAGAGATTTTGTGAGAATTTGAAGAGGTTTGATATGATGTTCCAAGTTTTCTCATGAAGTTTCAGGTTATAGTTTTCAAATAAAAACATGAAAAGTCTCTTTTATCTTTCTTGAGTCCTAGATTAAAGGTGATCCAACCCGAGAAGAAGTTTTCACTACTCATTGGCACGTGTGAAAGATGCATGGTGATGCAAAATCTTTAGTAAAGCTGATATAGTGTTCTAAGAAGCCTATTTGAGAATTATTTTTTAGTTTTAGGGACATAACTCTATGAACAAATGATAAGAGTATAAACAAGTTTTGATTGCATTAAAACCCTAAGTTGAACCCCATGTTAAAAATCTTGTTAAGTGATCAAGATGGATTATTATGCCTTTGAAAATTGTTTGAGGTTATTTAAAAATCTATCAAGCATCCCTAGATATGATTTATTTGTCATGATTGTGTGTGGACCCTATAGAAAAGATCTTATTTCTAAAGAAGTTGAAATAGAAGACAAAATTTACAAAGGATAGATTGATCAAATGCATGAAGAGATAATCTTATGACTTATGTCTAAAGTCTATGAAATTTTATAATAAATATAATACATCTATTTCAATCATTTTGAGCAACCAAGTTGGATAGTTGCTAGACTATAGATAGTGAAAATAGTGACAAATAACTAATCTAAGTGAGAAGAGGTTTAGGGATGTGAAATAATGATTTAGGGATAAACCAATGATAATGAAGTATTATTATGTTTATTTTATAATCTCACCATGAATTTAGAGTTGTATCTAATCTTATGTGGTGGTCAAATTTTCTCAAGAATGTTGTAGACCATAACTATGTAGTGCTAGTGAGATGGAAGACAATGATATTGATCTAAAACACCAAAATGTGATATTTGACCATGGTGTATAATTACATATATTTATTATTAATATGTCTAATGTTAATATGGATGAATTTATATTCACTTTATTTGTTCATATTTATTTTTAGAGTCAAATTTTGTTGACTGGGTTTTAGAGTGCATTGGCATACTAAAGTGAGCTTCTTGCAAGTGTGGTTTGGAGGTGTTTTACCTTATATTATTGTTTAAAAATAACATGATGAGGTTTTATAAGTATTATAAAATATTATTTAGTATTTGGGTGATCTTATTTGAGGTGATAATACATGTTTCTAGCTCAGTTTATTAAGATAGTTTTTTGGGTACACTGGTAGTTCTAAGTAGTCATTTAGTAGAGATGTTCTTAAAACTTAATGGCATATATGGAGTAATTTTATGGACATGGATAGGTTTTTTAAGTCATTTTTCATATATTAAAGTGATAAAAATGTATTTATTGAGTTTATTTTTCATGGTTATCTCTTTGTAGTGCATGGTAGTTTTTTGTGTGTATGAAGGCCTAATTGGGTATAGGGATAATAGTGTGGTTCAAGGGGTGATTGGACCCTCTAGGATTTATGAATATTATGTGAGATTATAAAATACATATTATAGTTTATTGTGAATTTTTCCACTCATTTTAAGTGGATAAATGAGTTCAAATGGGATAAGAAGGTAACATGCCCCAAAGAAGGGCTAATGCATTAGGTTTCTTTGAGGCCTAAAGAGGTGTTTGGTCTAATAAAGTGTTGGTTGACCATTGTTGGTGTTTAATTTCATGTTTTTAACATGTGATAAGTGTATAAATGGTTTAATTTTTTTTTAATTCCATTTTATCCCATGGTGATTCAAGGTTCAAGCAATGGAGTGAGAGACCTAAGGCTAATAGGTCTTCATGAGCCTAAAAAGTGAAAGTTCTTAACTGTAGCATAACAAGATGTCTTTTTTTATTTGTTTGATGAATTTTATCACTTGATGTGACTAGTAAAAGAGTTTAGAGATGAACTCAATATCAATATACTCATTTAGGTGAATTATCTTGTTTAGTTTGGTTCATCATAAATGAAGATCAAGTTTAATTTATAAAGAATAGTGAGGTAAGGGTTTCAAAGAGATTCATGACTTCAAACCCTAGGAATATTGTCATAAGGTTAAGTGAATTCCATATGAGATATGTAATTGATTGAGTGTTAGTGGGAATGAGTTAAATATATCTTATAGAAGGTATCATGCTTAAAATGCATGGTTAAGCTCATATTGAGGTTCAAAAAGCAAGTTTCAAGATGATGGCATTTTGTGAGTTGAAAATTGGTCTTTTAAGAAAAATAACTTTAAAGGTAGAGTGATGTTTTTTAAATAACCAAGGCATTATGATGATATAATAATGGAATTAAATTTTTTTATTTGACCTAAATATGATCATCTATGTTCTGTAAGTGAGTATTTCCTATAACATGACATGTTACATATGAACTTGAATAAAAAATATTTCAAGATTGATCTCCAAGGTAGTGTCATGAAGTGTAATGGATCCTTAGTGTCAAGAATTACCTATTAAGTTATTTAAAGGATTTTTTTTATATTGATCTTGTCATATGTGAATTCACTATATTCTACAGATGAATAAGTCCTAATTTCTCTTAAATAGGGTATAAATAGAGTGTGAAAAAAAATCCATTGAGTGATCTTTGAAGTATTCCATGTAGAAGTTAAGTGGTCTATGAGCATGAAGATTGCCTTTAGGTCATAAATGGTCAAGATAATAAGTTAATTAGACTTATTTTGATATCATTAAAATGAATGTTTTTTTGTTAGAGGTATTTTACATTAGTTCTCATAGTCTTATATGACTGTGTGTTATCGAGAAGGAAATTTGTAAGATCTAGAGCCATGATGATTTGTGGTGTTAAAATGTTTACTAAGATCATATGACTTAGGGGGGGTTCTATTTTAGTATTCATTAGGTTTATCACTCTTATTTTCTTGATATTGTTCATATAGGAGTGCATGGTTAAAGAAGAGTGTTGTAAATGAGCAAGATCAAGGTAGTCTTGAGAAGAAGTGATATGAACAATGTTAAAAGGATTTTGTATCATATTTAAGAGATGGTCCCTTATTTTTATTTGTCTTTAAATAATTTTTAGGTCCTTAGGATTATAAATTAATCCCACTTTGTCATTGTGTTAAAGGTGGATAAATTGATTGTAAAGGGAGAAAGTGTTCATGTGTAAGCTTTGTGTTGGTGTTGGCATCAATGACAAGGGGGAGATTAATGGATTATTTTAAATTATGTATTAAGTTTAGAAAAGGTATTTATTAAGGTTTCAAGGTTGTTAGATAGTCAATGATAAAATGTGCTTCAACAATCATGCATGAACCTTCAGTGTTTGGTTGGATAGGCAGGTTGATGGATGTTATTGATGATGTGATCATGTTTCATAGGATATGGTGTCAAGAGTGATTTTGGAAGTGAAATGTTTCCACTTGGTTCATCCTTATTTTCATTTAGGCCTAGTTTTTATTTTGACAAATTAGGATGAGTGAGTAGATTGATGATGTTAGCATTCACAAATGTGAAGGTATCACAAGGAGTTGGCCACATGATGTTCATATTTATGCCTAGTTTCTATGGTACAAGTTTTTGGTCATGATAATGTTTGGGGAAAAATATATGAAGGTGAAAATCTGGTATCTCATGCAAAATTTTTCCATACTTAACCAAATTTGCATTTTTTAATGAACGTTTGAATTTGAATTTTCAAATTTTTGAAGGAAACTAATCTACATTATTTGATTAATATCTTGAGTATATGGAGGAATTTATTGATATATAAAAGAGTAAATTTATAAAGGACTCCAATTTACATTCATAAAAATTGATTAGGATGTTTGACTATATGTATAATTACAATTATTAGGCTTCAAAGTTGACAAAGGGATTTGACTTTATTTTGTTAAGAACCCAAGAAGGATGTTTGAGTTTGTTTTAATGGTATTTAGATGTTTCTTCATGAATTATATTTTGTATAGTGGTTTAAACTCCTTGAGGGTGATCTATGTGGATTTTGGAGGTTTGATCAATCCATCTTATTGTTGAAACATTTATTCAAAGTTGACTTTGTATTCATTCATGGTGTTTCTTGTATAAAGCCTATGTTTGATCTATTTTGCATATATAGAGGGGTGTAGTGATGGATGTTATCACTTAAATGTGTATTAGGGGTCATGTAGTGTTTTCCTATGTGTTTAAAAGTGATATTGTGTTAAAATGTTACTCAATGGAGTTTTAAAGAGGTGAATAGTTCTCTATGGGCACTTATGCCTATTTGAGTGAAGTTATTGCTTAAAGGTGACCTATGTAGGTTAGTGTTCATATGTTTCTTGGGTGGATAGATGAATTAATATTTAATTAATGTCTTATATCCAACCAAGATGGTTGTGATGATGAAGATTGTATAAGGACCTAAATTCAAAGAATAAGGATCTAGGATTTTGTATGGTGAGAAAAAGTAAGGTGAAATGTGAGTGTTCTTGGTGGGAATACTATGAAGTAGATAAATATGAGGGATGTGTATATGACCTATTTTTCATGTCTCTAATGTTGTGACTAATTTTTTATAGGTTTCAAGTTTGAAGATGAGCAAAGAGGTGTAAGGTGATCCAAAAGGTAGTTTTGGATGCTTTGCTTGTATATGAAGATTTGAGAGAGTGTGAAGGGTTAAAGAGAGGTGTCATTCATTATTTCTCCATTAGATTGGAAGGAAATTTCTATAGGTGTAATTATTAAAAGGTTTTACGTTTTTGCTAAACATCTAGGGCAAGTTGGTGTGTGTCCACCTTTAGGGGTTGATGATCCTTGTGAATTGGGTTCTTCACTAAAGTCTCATGTTTGTGATCATATTATAGGACAAGTAGTCCATGTGTTTTCAATCTTAATATTGGGTTTTATCCACCATAAGGTTTTACCACATAATTAATATATCATGTGCTTGATCTTAAATTATCTTCATTATTCCTTGCAATGAATAGTTTATATGATTCATGACTGAAGGTGTTGAATGGTTAAGAATTGAAATAATTATAATTTAAGTTGGTTTTATCTTGCATCACTTATTCACCCCCCCTCTCTCAGTGATTTTACCTATAACATTCAAAAACTCTAAGTACTTGTCAACTACTATACCTTCATCTCTCATTTCCTTGATAACTTGAACTACATTCTCTTCCCTTTGGTTCTTTATTCAAACTATCATACTTTTCTCCTCATTAATACAACTAACTTCCTTGGGCAAGTATTTATTTTCTCCAAACATCAACAAACTACATGGTTTCTCCTTCCAAGCTTGATTGTCCTTTAGTGGGTTTATTGTGTGTTTTAAACCATCCTTCTCAATGGTATAAGTGTTGGTTCTCCCATAATGAAAATTCCTCCTATCATAATACCATGGTATACCAAGAACAATGTGGAAAACATAAATGGGAATGACATCACATAATATTATATCCTTATGTCCACCTATCTACAAGTCTATCTACAAATGTTCATTTATTAAGACTTGTATGAACTTTGATGCTATGAATTTATAAGCTTAGTTTAGGCACCATCAAGGAAGAAAATATATTATACATAATAAAATTGTCCACTATGAATTTACAAAACTTACCTTTTGTCTTGAACATGGTCTTGAATAATATTTTCCTTTTTAGTGGTTCTCTCTCCTCATGGCTAGTCTTCAAAAGGACTCTCTTCATGAACAAGCTCTCCCCTATTTTAGTTTATTACACATAGTTTTTCAATGCATATACACTCTCATATTATTTATAAACCACTTGGTTTCTAATCTCAATCCAAGAACTACCACTTTGAACATCTTCTAGACACTGATATGATCTATGTTCTATAAATTTGTTGTACTTGAAGCATTTGCCTACAAACCAATTATTTACTCTTCTTATACCATATTATCTTCCACATATATAGCCATAACCACCTCTATTTTATATACTTTAACTCTCTAAATTTCTTCCCACTTCTTTACTATGACCTTCTATTGACTTCTATTACCTGGTTATCCTCTTATTTCTTATTGGTCTCTACCTCTATATCTTCTACCACCTTTACCTCTATTTAGTTTCCTTTTCCTTATTTAAAACTTGTCTTATACCCTTAATGTATCTTTATATTCCACCTCAACTATTATATGTGAAAAAATGCTTATCTCATCTTGAATGACAAACTTCAAGCTATTTATGTATCAAGCAACCTTATTTGCATCCTCCTCTATGTGTCCCGCTTGAATGGTTAACTTGTAGAATTCCTATATGTAATATTTCACCATCATATCCTTTTTATTTATATTTTTTATCCTTCTCAACAAGTGGGATTTATAGTATTTAGGCATGATTTTTTCCATCATCTTAGCCACCATTCTATCCTATGAACTTATCTTATGTTTTACCCTTATTCTTCTCTCTTCAAGTTTGCCATCCCACCACAAGGATGCATAACCCTTCAACCTTTTAAATTAAAATTTCACCCTATTTGTATCATTCAAATATTTTTAATTAAATTAATTATCCATGGATGTGAACCAATTAACCAACTCTTCCACATTAAGACTACCCTCATATATGGGCACCTCTATTTTGGGTTTTGAAGTCACTCTAACAACTGCTCTTATGAATATATCTTAAAATATACATTTATATAATTGATATACTAATTATTCATGGGTAATATTATCCTCTCCATCACTTACATCACCTCTATTCCTCTCTCTTCTTTGAGCTAAGTCTATGGCTCGTAACCTCGCCTATAGGTTTTTCACTTCCACAATGAATGCATCCACTACTTGCAAACTCCTTTGGGATGTTTTTGATCCTAGTCCTTTACATACCATGTGTCCTTAATAAATTCCCAATATATTATAATCTCTTATACTAAATTATGCATAGGATAAACAAAATAAACTCATAATTATACCTTGTTTCAATACACATCTTTAACAAAGATTCATTGGCTTACTAACTCATTCAATGACTTAATGGATCACTAATATTTTATAGGTTATTATGATCTTTGTCATGATCATTACTATCTCATTATAAAATTCACTCAATTCATCAACCCCTCATCACTTATTTCCTTAGCCTATGTGACTTCTTTCCTTTCAATAGATAGTCCCAGTAGCCTTATTTAAGGCCTTTACTGCTAGTACAAATAAGTAAACTTTGATATGAAGAGAATATTGTAATTTTATGACACCATATATAATTTTATTGAGTTATATGAGTTTTATTTACTAGATTTTTCTTGTAATTCATTTTTCATTGCCTTTTAGGTCCATATTTAGGTCTAATTAGGCCTTTCTTACTCCTAACCACACACAATCCTCTTCCATTATACGAATCCATAATTATCAAATTAAAAATTTTCATAATATATTATTAATAATATTAAAATATATAACTACAAATATTTGGACATTTTCACTAGTGTAAATGTCTTAGAAATGAGTTTTGCTTCCAAAACCCTAGTTTAGGGTTAACAAGGTATGCAAGTTCTTGAAAAGAAATAATTTGATATTACACATTCCAAATAGGGTTTCAAGTGACTTTGAAATTTTTTTAATGTTTTTATTTACACTAAACATCTTTTTCAATAATTATTTTTCCCTCCTCACACATATGTTCCACTTTTCACTTAAATTCTTTATCCAACTATGTATGGAGTCCCAGTCTGTAAAGTCTATTAACATAGTCCAAGGTCTTAGACTCTAAAAAGGGGTTTGTAAATGATATGAAGGGTTGATAAGGGTATATAAAAACTTATCACAATTTGTGAAACCAATACACACTCATCTTGACATCTCTATTACACACATTTTCCATACTTTATACTTGACTATATTGTATATAATGTCTCAATAGGGTTTTAATGCTTTCTATGCAATATGATGTGAAAGTAAGAAATTTAAATACATAAACACACTAAATAAATATTAAATATACTCAAAAATATACATTAATCATCAAAAACACAATATTTCTAGATATTCCTTCTTTAATAATTCTTAGCATAGTCTTTCTCCATTTGCATATATAAGAAAAATAGAGTTGCAGACACTTCTCTCAAATTTGAGAGTCTCAATTCATATTTTATTGGGTATTTAAACCTATCATAAATTAATAAATAATAAAAATAACTGTGAAAACAAAAATTACAAGTTTTATATCAAACATAACCACTCTAACTAACTCTTGACATTCCAATAGTCACTTTTAAGCACATTTGCATATAGGCACAAACCTCAAGATTGATTATCCATATATTTATGAATGGGATCCATGTAAACACACGTGGTGTATTATATAAGTATATCCTAATAATTTTACACCTTGATTACTCCTGCAAATTACCTTTACAATACCCAAACTAGACCAAAAACTTTAAAAAATTCAAATTATGAATTTGGTGGGGAAATGCCAAATTTGAAAACTAACCTACCTAGACACCTATGGACACTTGGAAAAAATTCCAATTTGTGTCCCAAGGCTCTTAAAACCTATAAAAAAACATAATTTACCATAAAAAAAACTAACCATAACATAATTTTCTCATAGAAACTCAAAACATGTCATCTTATGAAGGATGCTCCCACATCGACTCACCATTCAGTTGAAGGAGGGGTTTTGAATGAATATGTCATGCCAAAAACATGGTATGGAATGAAAACTAATGTAAAGATGATAATATCATGAGTTAATGAATTCAAGTTTCATTATTGTGATTTTTTAGAGTTGTATGAAAACTTATAGGTCATACAAAAAGTGGAAGAGGAGAGGAAATAGAATAAGAATAATGAAGATAAAATAATGGGTGATATGAAGAAAGAGAAAAGAGAGCATTTGAAATAATGAGATAGTCTACCAACACCTACATTTGAAAAAATTCCATTGCAATAACCAATAAATTAAATATTTGCATTTGTAAATATAAAATATATAGTTTTTAGCTTTGTATACTTAGTTTTCATTTGGGAGCTAAAAATGAATGTCTTCTTATCTGGGTTGGTGTCTATCTTGTTCAAATGTATATGTTGATAGATCCCTATGTAAAATTTAGGGTCTCATATTTATAAACTTGGGTATGCAATTGATTCTATCCGTAGGCATTTAAAAATTATATTGGACACATTATGAAATATGCTTTTCATAATTACATGGATTGTGTATGACATAGAAAAACAAAGTATGGTGTTCTTGTTGTTTATCACACATTTATTCTTGAATTTATGATAAAACTGAGCCATTGAGTTACCTTCATGTTATGAAATCTAGGAAAAATATACTTTGATTAAAATTTGTGGATTACTAAATAACCAAGGATGCTCATATCAATCTAAGGAGTTATTATAGTCTTAAGGGATTCAATTTAAAGTTAGTACCTACATGTGTATACCTTGCATAGAAATTATAGGTGCATTTTTTGTGTAAGAAATACTTATCTACTTATCTACAACAATATTTATGTTTACATAGGTAACAATGCATATTTATTGATACAATATTATACAACCCCATGTGATATGAATGTGAATTATAAATATTGAATTTGGAGTACACATTGGTAGTTGATTGTCTTTTAAAACTTGTTTTATCTATAAGTATATATTTTAAATGGAATAATATAGAACGTAGATGCATTTATGCATGAATTAACCATTGAATGATATGATAAGTTTGTTTTGGTATTTTCATATATATATATATATATATGTATATATATATATATATATGTATGTATATATATATGTATATATATATATGTATGTATGTATAAATATATATATATATATATATATATATATATATATATATATATATATATATATATATATATATATATGTATGTATATATATATGTACGTATGTATGTATGTGTGTGTGTATATATATATATATATATATATATATATATGTATGTATGTATGTATGTATATATATATATATATATATATATATATATATATATACAAACACATACATACATATAAATACATATATATATATACATACATACATACATATATATATATATATATATATATATTACAACCTATGACATATGTGTTCAAGACATAGGATAGATTAAACTTAAGTTATTATTAATTTGAATAAGACACACACACACACACGTGTGCGCACGCGCACACATACACACACACACACAAAATAAAAATAAAAAATAAAATAAAATATGACCATGTGTAATATGAGCCCGTATTATATACCTTGGTGTCTCATATAAGCTTAGATACTTATTTATTAGTGAATATATACACAAATATAGAAATATAACATAGATTTAGATGATACCATATGGTTTTGACATATGTGGGAAAGTGGATACCTTGTTTGATGATTTTTTAGTTGTAAATGAAATAGAGTGTTAAGATTTGAATGGCCTTTATAAACTAAATCATAATTTTATGTGTTTATATTTATTTATAAGTATTCTTTTGAAATATATAAAACTTTATGGTAGAATATGTATATGATATGCATGGGTGTGAATAGATAATTTATAATAATTAAATTATAAGCTTTAAATGATATGAAATTGTCAAAATAGGAAATAAAGGTTTAAGGTTGGTCTAAATTTAGACACGAGAAGTATTATCTTGTCTCATACTAATAAGTAATCCTTGGGTATATGAAAATGAGCCATTTTGTGTTTTATTAGATTTAATACACAAGTTGTATAAATGAAAGGTGTGAAATTACTTTATGATGAAAATAATGTATTTATCATTTAGATTTTTATAATCTACGCATATGGTTATGCTTTTATTTAGGAATTTTGAAATTTATTGATTGAAACGAACCTATAATCCTTAAATGTGTCAATAATAGTTGTGTTATGGGAAAACAATGTGATTCCTCTATATTAGATGGATGTTTTTACCTTCTAATGAATTGAATAAGTAAATATCTATCTTATATTGATGAGTGGTTGAACACTACAAATATTTTTTATTATACTTTGAAATTTGTAATGATATTTTACCATGCACGCTTCATTTAATATTAGGTGATAGGTATACAAGGTTGATCTTAGGCAATGTACATGTCTAACATCTGGTATCATATGACATACTTAGATTCATTAATAGAGATTGTGTGTGTGTGTGTGTGTGTAATTGAATTAGATTCATGAGAGACCTAAATTATATAATAGAAAACATTGACCAAAGTAATTTTGTAGATAGGAAATTATCATTCCACTATAATTTATATTTTACATGTGTATTCATGACATCATATTAGATAGAGGATATTTTTACATGGTCTATGTGACTGCTAAATATACTATTGATTGTAAAAAAACATGGGTTCTATTTGAATTATTGATATCAAAACTAATTTTATTTATCCCTCCATGAAGGTAAGGGCCACTCCCAATAGGGAGGTTTGTAGGAGACCGATGGTCTGTGGTTGGAGGAAAAAGACCCTAATGGTGCTCTTATGATCTTCATCTAATCAACCATCTTTGAATCATACTTATGGCTATTATGATAACTATTTATCTATATTTTGAGGCTCAAATACACTATTCTAAATAATATCATGTGTATTTTGATATTCAATGATGAAATGTAATAAATTTTACATTTTGATTTATGATTATTTAATACAACAATGGCTATATATATTATACATAATGCTTAAAGTTATAAACATCAGAGGTTGTATATTTTTATATAGATATAAATGTGGATTATTTAAATGTACCTATATACCCTTCACTTTGTTATGTGTAATATTAGGAATTATATTTTCTATTATATTCTATATTATTTTAAAGCTAAATGGATCAAATCTTAACTAATGGGTTAATTTTTTTCTACAATTAATATTCTAGATGCACTTAATAGTCAAATAGTGAAACATAATGATAATTATTGAAATAAAAATGAGCTAAGTATGTTTTAAATTTTTTTCTTATCTTATAATGTAACCTAATGGGGTGTAACAAAATACAAATAAAAACAAGGTATAAGGGTGATTTAAAAAACAATTTAAATGATTGTATGGTCTCTTAAATAAACTTGATCATTCATAGATTAGTGTTGGCCCAATGTTTAAGATCATTAACTATAGAGGAAACTACATGCTTGTATCCCATTATACCATATTTGAGGGTATGGTGAGAGTATATTCCTTGGGATATAAATTCCTCTCAAGTGTACCAAAAATCAAATGACTAAAACTTAATTCATATGGTATAAATAAGGGACCCTAATAATTTTCAATATACTAAGACGTACTGGGAAACTAATCCTCATTTAGTGTTTTACAATGGCTTGAGTTTTGGGGAAGTAACCCTCACACCATGTTGTCTATAAAAAAATATCACTGCTTAACTCTTAAGATAGCCACTAGCTAGTTTTAAAGCTACTAGGACACAAATTATAAAAGTAGGCTACAAGCAATAGAAAATGAAAAATTGAAATATTATTTTGTATAGAGTTTAAAAAAATCATTCCAAGATTGAAATAAATATCTTCAATGTCAAATGTTATCTAAACCAACAAGATAATTTATTTAGTGTTTGATTAAATCTAAGGTTAATAATATTGACTCATGGTTTTAGACTTACATTCAAAGTTAAAGACTATTTTCTTTAGTGTCATGAAGTCACAAAAAAATGTATGAAATCTTCGGACAAAAAACAAGAAAATAATAATAAGTATTATAAATTTATACAGGTTTACTATAATGTTTATACTATTTATTTTTTATTTAATGAATAATGTTATACAAAAAACTATTCAAATATAATTCAAACTATTGATTTTTTTATGCAAGTTCTTGTGCCTGTCTATGAGGGTTTTATGATTGACTGTGTGTCTTGATTTTCCATGTGGAAGACCTTTAAAATAAAAAATTTAGATATTAAATAATAAATAAATTATATATAAAATATAAAGTGGGGGAATAAAAAAAGGGGAATAGCTGAGTTATCTTAAAAACCTCTGTGTAATTTGAGCATTACCTACATAGCCCAAACGGGCCTCAGGTCGATGTATTTATCCCTCCTTGAGAAAGTGTGTGTGAATGTTGATATTTAATAGATAAATGATACTAGATATATTAACTTGAATTATTGAAAATTAGTGCCATTAACCTATAATAAAACAAACTTATACTTGTCTTATGACTTATATAATGATTTACATAATGAATTGGAAATATTAGTGCCCTTTTGCTCAATGTGAAGTATATTTTTCAAATGAGTGCTAGATGATGATTTGAGAGGCCTTGATGTGATTATATAAAATAATATTTTAAATATTTATGTTAACCAAAATTGTTAAAAGTTCCTGATGGGTAATATGTAACATTTCAAATTTAAAAAGGTATTATTATAACATGGGGAACAAGATGACATTGTGACCCTATTTGTCTAGTGGTGTCATGTTCCATAAGGATATAGACTAATAAGAATTGGATGATATGGGTTTATAAGTATAATATGTATTTATAAATAATATATTATATTTTTTCAACATAGTAAATGGAATATTGAAGGCTCTCATATAGATTTCAAGTTAACAAAATGATAAATAGACCAATCAAGATAAGGATGTCAAGATTATATTTTTTCAAATACATAATGATTAAATTTGATGATGGAAAGTTATAAATTATGTCATGATAGTGTCATTGAGGTATACTGGTGAGTGGATGAAGTGCCTTGATAGTCTATGTGATAATGACAAAGTGTGCAATGTGCTTGTCCTAGTATGCTTGAAGAAGGCTTGGTTGATCTTCAGGGTTTGCATGGTTATGGATGATTAGGGATGAATATGATGATTTAAGGATGTGAAATAGGTCCATAATGTGTTTTATAATATCTGAGTGCTTATTTACATGATTGTATTTCATATGGTTGATCATTGTTTTTGTTTAGACATTTTGGGTCTAGTAGTAGAAAATTTGAGTAGGCAGTTTGCTGACATTACCATTGCCATGTGTGGATGAGTCAGGGGGAATTGGTCATATGGTTATGATAAAATTTATGAATATATATTATGAACTAAATATTAGGTCATGTGACTAAGTGAGAAAATATATGCATGTTCAAATTTGGGCTCCCAGGTAGTTTGACAATGTTTTTCCATACTTAGCCAAATTTGCATGAGGCAAGAAAGAGCCACATAAGAAGTTTGGTGATGACATATTTCACATGTGTGAAGGTTCAAGTATAAAATGATCATATGGGTTTGTTTATTTTTTTTCCTATTTTATTTTCACTAAATTTCATATCATGTGATGAAGCATGTCAAAAGTTATGTATGTGCAAAGTTGGCCTTCTAGATAGTCCTTGACATAGTTGGCTCTGTGGTAGAGAAAATATGAGTGAGTAGATTAATGGAGTTATATATTACACATGTGAAGGTTTCAATAAATTTTTAATACATGGTTGGATTCATTTTTTTAAATAATAACATATGGTCCAAATTTTAGAACATGCGAGTGAGCAAGGTAAAATTTATGACTATACAAAGTTGGCCTTCTAGGCAGATAAGTAATGGTCCCCATACTTAGTATTTTTTTCATGATGTTAAATATTAGGACATTAACACACACACACACACACACACACACACACACACACACACACACACACTATGAAAAAATTCAAAGAGGTAAAATTATTCAATAGTTAATAAATTTAAATATAAATACCAAATAAAGATCCATAAATGCATGAGTGATCATACAAGAATCATCTACTAGTGCTTATTAAGCGAGATAGTAAGAAGTGTTTGATGCTTAACATCAAGTAGAGATAAATATTAAGATTATTCTAAGGATCAATGGTGACTGGGTGTCATACTAATAAATATCAATGGTGAACATTAAATTAAAGAGGTCAAAATGATAGTTGTCTATCATTTTAAAATTAAGTAAGATCTCATAGAGATCAATAGTGCATGTTGAGTCAAGATTACATGATTACACAAGATGAAGTCAACTGTTTTAAGTTAAAAATCTAGGTATTGGTTCACTATGTATTAAATTTAAAATAATATTGATGATGTGAATTTAATTTAAATATTTGAGGACACACGATGTGATTAAAGTAGTCAATGTTTAACTATGATTGTTTGAATTCAAATATTTGAATTTAACAAAGGAAAAACCAGTGCTTTATATTTTGGCTATAACTTTCAATCTATGTAGAATTTTATCATGGTGTAAAAATAAAATATGTATAATAATATAAGGCACATATATAAATATTTATTTTAACATGTGAAGGTGTGTACAATAAAATATATTAAGGTTTAATGTTGACTATGTGTTTATGCATATTCTATAAGTGAGCAGAGAAGGATAGTTGAACTTGTGTTGATATGGTTTCAATGTTTCAAGATGACTTATCTATTTATGAGTTTTTCATACTCTATGATTATGATATTTATTTATCACAAAAGGTTTTAAATTTTTTATTATGCATGAATAAAGACATAGAAGTTGACTATGTTTGTTGAATGCATTGGTAGTTTGAGAGGACATCTTAAATAAGTAAGTTAAAGGTGTTTTGAGTAGATTTGAAAAATAAAATGAGAATTAAGATGTTATATAAGTATATGAGTCTTATTAGAAGTTATTATTCATCATGATATACCTTTTATCAAATATGGAGAGTCAAAATAGCTTGAATGTATTTTGACTATATATAGCCAATCTGAGTGGTCATTTTGTGTATGTTGTTTTGAGTTCTTAGAAAATGTGTTGATGTTTATAAAGAACATGGAGGTATATATTAGGTCTTCAAGTTTCACACATATGATCTAATCATATGTATTTATGAAATATTTAAGTATTAGGTTCAGAAGTTTGAGACTATGTTTTTTGTGTATGAAGACCTGAAGAGCTAGGAGACATAATTGGTAGCCCCAAGTGTGGAGTTGGTGTTCTAGATGGCATAGACCCATATGAGAGTTAACAATTGTATTTTGGATATATGTTTGATATATTGGTAAATGATGAAGGTAGTCCAATTATTCTCACATGTAACATGTGAGTATGAAGGCTTAATAATTTTAGGTCTCACCAAGACCTAATGGTGGTTTGGGGGTAATGAGTAATTGGATGACCTATGGAGTATGTAATTCTTACATGTAATGTGTATTAGGACCTATTTCAAAGGTATAAAAAGTGTGGTAAACAACTTGGCTGACCAAGATGGGTTATACCAAGAGCATGGTATAAGTACAAGGCCTAATTATCTTATTTATTCTAGTCATTATGAAATAGGAAAAAAATGAAGTAAATAACTTTTGAAAGAGAAGTTATAGGTCATTGAAGACTAGTAGAGAGAGAAGATGATCAAACATTATTATTTGATCAAGGTGATGTAGGTGATCACATAGGTCATTGGACCTAATAATCCTAAAAGAGGTAGAATGAGTTAATATGCTCAAGAGGCTTTTTTTGAGATTGTGTATGGTGAGAAAAGTCAAGGTGAAGGTTTTTTGTGACCTGTGGATGAGTTGAAGAGTATAATATATTGATAACTATTTGTATGACCTATAGGTCATAATTTTGTTTCTAGAATAGTGATCTTGTTGTTTGAGCATGAGCAAAGGTAAAGGGTGATAATCATAGGGCCATCATTAGGTGTTAAAGACATCAATTCAAATGTGGATGTGTTTATAGGTGTTTTTGTGGCATCTAAACATCTATGGGTTTGTATCCTCCTTGCAAGGTAGAACTTGCTAAAGGTCTAGTTATTATTGTAGCTTAGCTAGATAGTTGTGGTAACACCTTGTGAGATTATAGTCTCACTAAATAATGGATTTTAGTTCCTTGATCAGTTGAAGATGGTCTAAATTGGTTCTTGTTACTATAATATAGTAGTCTAATTGTAGTTTCAAGTGGATTTTATCCCCCAAGAGGGTTTTTGACATATGTCTTCTGTTATGTGCTTGATCTTGCATTGTCTATCTTCTTCATTTCTATGAATGATGTATATGTTCCATGAATGTATGTATTGAATGACTAAGGGTTTGAAGGAATTATAATTTAATTAGATAATTTGGGCTCATTGATTCACCCCCCTCTCAATGGCCTACACCTCTAACATTTGAGTGTCTAAACAAGTAGATAAATGTCTATAAGATTTTATAATCAAATTACTATTAACATCATTAAGTGAGAAAAATTATAAATAAATAAAATTGGTTGTGTGTGGACCATAAAAATATATATATATAATACATACCATCTTTTAATAATCTCTTTGAGGAGACTAGGTGAAGTGTGCCTTACATCTCTTTAGTGAACACCTCCAAATGTAGGTATAATTATAATAATACCTTATAATTTTCTAAAAAATGTGTCTTGTTGAGGATATCATGTCTTATTACCCTATAAAAATAGTATGTATCATCATGTATTGGATATTTAATAATAAAATCATAGGCCTCCCTTTTGAGGTGTGGGATGAACCTATGAATCACATATCTCAAAAGAAATGGATTGCACATACCATTTGTAAAATATGGTATCATAAGATGAAATAATCATTAAATCATATTTTACACATTTTTGTATAATCATAGAAATATATAATCATTAAAGAAAACTTAAGGAGGGATTTTTATTTGTGTATTTAAGCCTAAGTCATATAAGTAAGATATTAATGTGAAAATGGAAATTTTAACAATTAATTGGATTGATATATGCCTGAGTGTAAGTAACATATGAAAATGTGGTAATGGTGTATGTATATATAAGTGTGATTTGTATAAGCACAATAAATGGAAGGTTTTACTTATATGGATAAATTGTAAATAAAAAAACCATGGCGATGGCATGCCCATATACAAGTAGTGAAGACACAAATAATAATATGCCCTAATGCGGATAATATAAACTAATAAAGAAAATAAATAGTGTGATCTATTATACTACATGTATAATATATGTACACATGGTAATATCACAGCTAATGAGCAAAATATAGTTAATGAAGCAAAAACTAAGTATGCCTCAATAGATGCATGGTATAGAAATGAAAACATAAGTAACAAGTATATATCCAATAAATAAATATTATGTGATATAAATACTATCACCAATAAAAATTAACATGAAATAAACATAACAAGATAGGTAAACACACCAAACACATAGTAACCTTACCGAACCCAAAGTAAACATGGAAAACAATGTCAGTCATAGAGAGTAGATAATTCAAACAATGTCACATTTATTAAAAAAATAAAATCATGTCTCAAAGATTAGAAAATAAAAAATTTATCATATATTTAGAGTAAATAAGTGAGATGTGTCATTCAAAGTAGATAATACAAGAAATATCATACAAATAGAATATAATGCAATCAAAGTCCACAAAGTAAACAATTTTTAACCCTTTTTGGATATAAATATTAAAGAGAAAGAGTAGCCTAATTAAACAAGGATTAATCTACTCTAAAAATTAGGCTAATTAAATGCATTTAGATTATCTAATATTCTAATAAGATATACTGAATATAACAATATACTAAATCTATTAGAAAGTACAATGTTTAATATTCTAATAATAGAATTTAAAAGGTTAAATTTAAATTATCGTTCTTACTAATGCACAAGTATATTTAAGTAATTCAATTTCATAAGTTGATTGTTTGAATATCTAGATCCCATATTCAGATTCTAAATATTTGAAAGCTACTAGTCTAGACACCTATGTCACCTTATAGACACTAGTGTTAATACTAGTGTCATGATTCTACCACTAATGTCCAGTAAAAAATATTGAATATTTCTAAAAATTAAATATACACCTCTAAGGTTTTATTATTTCTTTCATATTATTTATTTGGATCATGCACACATATTATTGATATTAGTATTTTGATTAAAACCCTAGATCCTCAAATTATGGCATTCTACCTTGAAATAATAGGGGTTAGTGGGATCAAGTGAATTGAAGATAACCTAAAATAACCCTATGTCAATGAAAACTACATATATAGCCATATACTTTGAGGAGGGTCTCAAAATGATGTAGTTCTCCCCTTTGTGTGGGATTGTGTATGAATAATGGTGTAATAAGCTATATGAGAGTGCATATAATGATATATCTTGAAACTTAACAAATATAAATAATGGGATAATTTTTAAATTCTTAATAAATATAATAAGACTAATCATATGACTAATTTGAAAATAGAGAATAATAAGGAAGTAGAACTCAATTGCCAGAATGCTTTAGAGAGCATAAATAGGTGATTACTTGTTAATATCAAGATGAATAATGAGTGAGATTTATTTTGTATTTATACCACACCATTTGAAAAAAATATCATGGAAGGTTAACTAAGTCAAAAAGGCCAACCATTAGATATCTAAAAATTTGAAAATTTGTGTTTATATAGGGTACAAACACTAGCATTGGATTTGGGACACTAGCATTTATGTTAGTGTCTAGATATAAATAGTAGTACCCTAGATAATAGAGAAATGTTGAATCTCTATAACTAACAATGAAGAATATATCTTATTTTAAGCATAAAATGGGCTATAAGTGATTTGGGTAATCAAAATATAAGGGTTAGACCATAAGATAAGTATTTAGGCACAATGAGATGGAGAATACAAGCCTTTCAGTACCAATAAGGTCAATAACTAAAGTGGAGATCCTTGAGTGATATTTTCCAAGTGTATAAGACTAGTTTATCATGTAAATCTAGATTTTAGTATCTACATCCTCCCCCCCCCCCCAAATATAGTAATCCATAAGGATGAAATTACTGTGTTGAAGGACATAAATATGTACCATGGTGTGTACAACACACCTTGATTTTAATTGAGCCCTATTTTAAATTTTTAGCATGTGTATGATCTAAAACTAGGATCATGTTACATATGCAATTAGTGTACATAATATTAAAATGAATAATCAAAATTTATTGAAATAAAAGAGATCAAATAAGGAGTAAACTTTTGTCTCAATGTAATCATGTTTCCCATTGGTAATGGTGATTCCTATTTGAAGAATTAGAGAGAGGTTCACAAATCAAAATTGAAGATGTGAAGAGGGGAATTGGAGAGTGATCATTCCCCAATTCTAGTCAAGGATGAGTTATGCTATGTCCATTGAGATCACTGAATATCACCCACACAACCCAAATGTAAAAATAATATAACCAATCTATCCAATATTTCTTGATTTAAATGGTGTAACCATATCAAACTATAATAATAGAAGTATTTCCAAGGCCATTGAGGGCCTTGAATCTTGATCATGCTACTCAAGGGATATCTATACTATAGTAGATAAAATATCAATCAGTGCATCTTGGTAAGGTTGGTGCATGAATATTGATATAATTTAATAATTTATCTATAATTTAGTGTATTTTCATGGAATATGCACCTTAAATATGTCTCAAGCTGAAGTATCTATCAAAATTTAAGATATAACCTATAAATTGTATATGATATGCATCGTAAATATGAAAAAATCTATCCCAATTTTATGAATATCCATGTTAAATGTATAATGTTATTACATAGGTGTATATTTGAATCATGTAAATTGTATAAAATTCTATCAATTATACTATGTGTATGTGGACTTATGTCTTTTTGACATGTCCCCATTGATATATGCCCCCTTTGAGGTGAGGGGAATGAAATGTGATAGTCATCTTATCCTAAAAGGATAAGATAAAAATTATATATTTTTATGAATAATGTATTAATAATAATATATTGGTATCATGTCTAAGTATATATATATCAATTAATCTCATAGTATCCAAACATAACAAGCCCTAAGATGCATGATATAGATCATGGTAAAATATAAAATAAATAATATCAACAAACAATTAATAACACACACAATATCATTCAGTATCCCATAAAGAGGGGTCTAAGGAGAATTAAAAAAATGGGAATGTTCAAATTACCCACACTCAAGGGAAATACATATGCAAATGTCCACACAATAAAGAAAATAAGAAACACTCAGGGCATTAAGGATAAAAAATAAGGAACATGTTAAAATGTTCTAAAATAAAGATAAAGAAGTAAACAATCAATACACTCAAGCAATCCATGTGATATTATGAATTATAAGAAACAAACATAAGCATGGCATACTAGTCCCTACATACATGTGTTAAAAAAAATTCTTGTAGAGTAACATATCAAGTACACTATGTAATATAGTAATATGAGTATAGGCATGTTTAAACATTAGTATATAATATCAAAATTATAATTTGAAATGATCATAAAGAAATATAACCTATACAAAACATGATAAATATAAGAAAGATGATCCCAACATAGTGTATCATGCAAGAGGAAGAAAGGCCCGACATCTTCATACTCATTTATCATAAATCTAGAGTATGCCTATATCAGACTCTAGTATTCATGAACATACGTGCATGTATAAATGATAAGTTATCTACTAACATAAATTTAACAACATATGAAAAATCTAGTAAACATGAGAAATGGTAAATATTTTTGTATTTTGGATTTATTTGAATGTTTTTGTATTTTTTTGATTATCTTAATTTTTTAAATTTCTGATATGATTTTGTTTGTTCAAATGAATCATATTAATCATGGTATGAGTGTTGAGAGTGCTATAGGTACAATGAATGTTATTATTATCCCTTCACTTGCTGATTAGGATAAATATCACCATTATGTATTATGTGAGCCACCCTTCCCTTGTGGGAAAATGATATGCCTTGTTGATTTTGATTTATTTTATCTCCCATTTTATATAACCAAAAAACATTTAATATAAGTGGGTGTTTATATGTATGATTCATGACCCAAAATTTCATTTAGACAACATTTGGTAATATCATGTATCCGAAGGAGTATTTTTTATTTCCCTTATAATGTAAGTCTTTAATAGTATATCCATGTTGTGATAAATGTCTTACATTACACTATTTTTGCTTTTCCATAGATTAAATATGGTTGTTACTAAAATAATTTCCACCCATGAACTATGTGATTTTTAAATCCTTTTGGAGAGGATGTTTTTTGTTTGATATTATTGTAGGTTTATCTTGATGTGGTTATTCTGAAATTGGCTATGTAGGATGTTTGTCTAATATTGAACCAATATTGAGTAAAATTTTTAAAATTTTCATATAAAATTTTGAATGCCACATATTTTTACATTATATTCACTTGGAAACTCATTTAAATTATATGTATTATTAACAAAGATTCTATATTTTGAATGAAATATATTTAATTATTTGTTGTTGTTGAGTAGAAAACATGCATATTTATGTATATCCATATATACATGTTAAAATGAGGTATAAAATTTATTTAATGTTATTTATTTGAGTGGAGAAGAAATCCCTCTACTGAATATGAATTACAATTATAAATTTGAAAGTTGATAAACTAAATAACATGAGGCATTTTTAAATCAGATAACATAATCTTGAATGGGCTTGTTATCTTGTTACTTGAAGATTTGTAAATGTTCCAACTTAAAATTAGGCACATCATGTGTATTAAAATATAAGAAGAAAAAATATGTAATTACATGAAATTATCTAAGGATCCTTTAGGTAAATTATAAATCCAATCCCAGGCTTCTCTTGTGAAGCTTCTATTAAAGTATTTTAAAAACAAACATCCATATTTATCCCAACAACCAAATTAATGTACATATTTAATTATATGGTTTGAATGGTATTCATGGCCTAAAATAAAGGTTACATGGGCATGATGAAATACTGTGGATAAGGATACTCACATATAAATTTTCCAATAGGTTGATTTGTGAACACGTTATCATTAATAGTAGCATTTCATGATAATATTTGTGTATTGAGAATTGAAACTTGTCCATGAAGATTCCTTATAGTATTCATTAAAAATATAAGAGGAGTCATAGGAATTGTTAACGTTTTCAAAGATGTAGTCATTGGTTGCAATTTATCATCAATTAAAACATAGGAATTATGGATTTATCATCATTATTAGTAATTGATGTGGGGTTCAAATCATTTAAAAAATATGCAACCTTTGGTAATGGTATGTCATTTATAAATTTTGGAAAATTTGGTAATGACATATAAATTGGAAATTTTGGAACCTTTGGTAATGGTATATAATTTAGAAAATTTGGAACATTTTGTAATGGTATATCATTTATAAACTTTGGAACCTTTGAAAATGGCATATACTTTTTTGTAAGGAAGCCATGATATATTTATGAACTTGGAAAAAATTAGAATGATTAACTAAATGAAAATTAGGCGTAATCATAGATAATTATGTTATGGTTGGTATAAGGGTAACATGTTGACCATATCCATGATTAAATGAGCTTATTTTTTGGTTATTGATAATATAGACTGAGGCATCCAATATAAGTTATGGGAGAATATTTAGAGTGAGATGATTAATATTAAAAAACTTAAGAGTAGTGGTGAAATGATTTTTTTCAAATGTTCCTCTTTTTGTCCACTTAGTTTTAGTTAGGTTTCTAATTTGATATTCCAAGAATGAGAGTTTGACATTTTGGATAACTCTTTATCAGTTTCTATGGCTTGACAAATGCATGAATCTTCTTTCTCATAGGTTATGATTTATTTTAATAATGTGTTCATGGATGAAATTTTAATTTAATATTTGGTACATGCATAATGTTGATCCATATTGTAATAAAATATGGAATAAAATAAATTAAAAAAAAGATACTCTCTAAAAGTGAAAATATTAGACAAATCTATGGTTGCACAAATAAGACTCAGAGGTCAAGTTTACCAAATATTTAACCATTTTTATAAATTAGGATTAAATATAAAGTGCAGCCTAATCAAACAATAAGTAATATACTCTAAAAAAAATTTCCAACTAAAAGAATTTATATTCTATTGATATTATGATAAGATATAGTAAATACAATAATATGCTAAATATAATAAGTAAAACATTTAATATTATGATAATATCAATGTAAAGGATAATTTATAATTTAATTATTTAATAATGTGAAATAAAATATAAATAATTTAGGTGTATAATTGGAATATTTAAAGATCTATATCCCATCATCAATTTTTGAATATTTGCTTTCTGCTAGTCTAGACATCTGAGTCACCTTATGGACACTAGCATTAATGCTAGTGTCTTGATTCTTCTACCAGTGTCTCATATAGAATATTGAATATTTTTTAAGTATTACACATACACCTATAGGGACTGATTATCAACTTGAATATTATCTATTCAAATCACGTGCACAAGTTTTTGATATCAATATTTTGATTAAAACCCTAGATCCTCCAATTAGGGCATGCCACCTTGAAAAAATGGGGGTTAGTGGGCTTAAATGAATTCAAGAAAACCTAAAATAACCATCTATAATTTATCACTACCTTCATATCCATATAATATAAGGAGAGTATTATATCAATGGAGTTCTCCCCCTTATGTGGCTTATGTGTGAATAATGGTGTAATACACTATATGTGAGTGAAAGTTGTGATCTAGCTTAAAACTTTACAAATTCTATTAATGAGATATTATTTTAATGATTTAAAAATATAATAATAATATTTACCCTATGAATAATTTAAAATAGGGAATAATAGAGTCATAAAAATCAGTTTCTTTAAATACTTTAGTAAGCTTGAGTAAGTGCTCAATTAGCAATTGCCAGATGAATAATGAGCGGGCTTTGTTTTTTATTTATACTATAATTTTTTAAAATAATATTGAGTGTTATCTAAGATAAATATTTTGACCAATACATATCAAAATATTTTAAATTTATAGTGTTTATAGGGTACATAAACTAGCATTGGATTTGGGACACTAGCCTAAACACTAGTGTCTAGGTCTGAATGGCAGTGTCTTGGAGAATAGAGAGATTTTGAAGATTTAAAACTGATATTAAAGTATATATATTATGTTTTAATCATATCATTATCTACATGTGATTTGGGTAATCAAAACATTAATTTTATACCATAAGATACACATTTAGACACAATGAGATGGAGAACGTGAGCCTATCGGTAGTGGGGACATCAAGAAATGAATGATATAGCCTTGAGAGATATTTGTCAAGTTTAAAAGACTAATTTATCATGAAAAATATATATTTGAGTATATACAATAATCAAAAATATCTGGCAAAGAGTATACCACCTTGGTATGTGGATGAGTAGGTTTTTTTAATTTAGGTGCACTTGTTTAAAGTTATGTTTTTATATTATTTGGTATCTCTATGGGTATCACCTCATGTTGATATTGTGAAGGACATTCATATATATTGACATGGATAATTATCCTTTATTTTCATAGGAGATTTTTAATAACTAGTGTAGTGTTCACAAGATTTATTTCATTTAATAAAGCTAGGGTTGTTCAAGTAATACACCATATATTCCAATTATCTAGTAACACATGAAACCAAACTAATATGGTATTAGGATTCTATGGTGACATATAAAATTCCTCCAAGTGGTGTAATAATTATGCCATCATATCCTTTAATAACCATGTTTGTATTGACTAAATCTATAAGAGTATATCTAAAGTAGTGATAAATTACATTGTGCACACAATTATAATTGAACCATTATAGACTATAATCTTATTGGTTAACCTTGAATGTGTATCTATGAAGTATTGAATAAAAATTAGTCCATTTGTAGAGTCATCCTTTGGAATTTTTTAGTCATAGAATATAATTATAGGAGGCTCTTTATGAATGTCATTAACCACACCAATGAATCCATCAATGAAATTATATATATATATATATGGTTACTTTAAAGATATCATATGAACAATATAGTATTTTTTAGATTGATTAACATTATTTAAAAGATGATTATTAATATTTTCAAGTGTTCATTTCGTTGAGTAACGAATTCATTCAAAGTATTGTTATCAATTTCTATTTAGGTTTTGATTATTTTTAGTTAAGTCTTCAAATTTATACACATGTTTCTAAAATGACTAAGTACTATGATACTCATATTATATGTTGAAATCATGGTTATTAAGAAAGGGATCAGATGATTAAATATTTTTATGAGGAGGTAAATAGATCATATTGTATTCCATTAATATTTAAATACATTTTAATGACTTTTACTTAATCTTGTAAATTATGTTCATTCTCTTTGTGATAGGAATAACATGTTAGATGGTTAGTCTACTATAGTTACTATGTTTTTATCCTCATTATTAGGTTGAATATTATTAATATTAACCTTATATTTTAATTTCATTTTACCCTATAATTTATATCCACTGGAGGTATGGGAATTGGTCCCATATTTGAAAATTTTGGCCTCTAAAATCTTGATCTCATAGTTTATAACTACTTAAAAAAATTCATCGAGAGATTAGTAAGTGTATGAGACCAATTTTCAAAATTTTGTATAGACATATACCTTAAGTTTACAAAAAAAATTCATTCCCATCCCTCTCAGTGTACTTTACACCTTAATGGAAATTGCTAATTTATTTTCCCAATGTGAAAAACAACCATCCTTTTTAGAATATATAGTATACAAATCATATATAATGGTATGATATCTAACCAAAAAATCCTCCTCAAAATTAGTATATAAATGAAAATTTTAATATTATTAAATAATAATTATATTTGTTTAATCTTGTAATTCAATATTACAAATCTATCAATATATTTTCTTCTTACCCATCTAATTATTTTACAATTATATCTTGATCAATATAGTCTTCACACTAATGGAGCCTCTAAATGTAATCTAGGTGTATCTAGATATGGTAGAATTATTTTTGATTTTAGAGTAAAATATATATATATATATATATATATATATATATATTTAACCAAACTATTAATTTTTTCTTTAATAACATTGTATAATCCTTAGACATGAAATAAAGACTCGTTAATGATAAATATGATCTGAAATAATATTATTATATTTTCATAATCTTGAATAGTTGTGGAAAAATTTAAATCACATGTTACATATAGTTGTACGTCTACTTTGTTATGTATAATTGAATATATAAAAGAGATAACATCAAAAATCACTAAATTTGGATTTTATTATACTCCTATATGAAAAAATGTGGTGGATAATTTTATTGTGAATATAACCATTAATATATTAAAGGGGGAATTACTATTAAGACCCATTCATCCTAACTCTTCTATTTATAATCATCATCATCATTATTATTATTATTATTATTATTATTATTATTAAAATCTATAGATGCATATGATCTATAAGTCCCCCCTTGATTTATCTATAATAATCCCACATACATGGGAAGTAGTAGATAACTAACATAGAATTAGTTAAAATAGGAGAAGAGACTAATGAGAACGTTTCCATGAATTATATTGTATTTGGATTTCTCAAAGGAGGTTTACCCTTAAAAAAGGCCATCAAATTGTAATGGAATTCTCATCTATTATTTATTATTCATAATTAATTTCCATGTCATTTGTAGTACAATTTTTTTTAATTTCAAAATTGGTTATTTTTTGACAAGAAGGTTCATATCATCTAGTATCATAACACATTCTAGGGTTGTGTTATACTTTAATTTCAGCACTTTAAGGTTTTCTTAAATTATCATATGTTCTCATCTCACCCAATTGGGATCTTTGTGATTATAAAGTGGTGATAGATGTGGTCACACTATTATTTTTCCCAAAATATACCCATTTATCTCTCTCTCTCTCTCTCTCTCTCTCTCTCTCTCTCTCTCTCTCTCTCTCTCTCTCTCTCTCTCTTAAATAATTTTTCTTTTAAGCTGTAAATGTGTTTCGATAGTTTTAAACTAATATAAATCTATCATTCTAGGTTAAGCAATTATTAATTTTAACTGTTATCCATGAAGTGAGGGATTACACCCTAACACTCAATACATTACAAAAAATATATACAAACTTTCACTTCAATGTAATTTTGGGTATTTCAATAATCACCTCCTCACTATTCTCATTGATTTAGAAAACACACATAATTTCATTGATACTCAACTAGAAAAATAAGTTGACTATTTTGTGTAAACTTGATACAATTTTGAAGTTATGATTGTAAGGGGGAGTATCTATTCATAAATTAAAATTCCACAATGTTCATATTTCATTAGGGAAATACATACTCAAATCAAGCATGCTTGTTTTTCCCTTGGGAGGATGTGATGTAGTTGTTGTGGGCTCAATGTCTACTCACCCTTAAACCCATTTTTTGGGACTTATCATAACTATGGATATAATTATATGATTATGGGTAGTTATACACATTTAATGTCCTCTTATTGGGATCTATAATTATTAAAAACTCACACTACATGGAGATATTTCTTAAAAAATGCCCTCATGGGATCATTACTCCACTCTATTATATTTAGCTCAACATGACTCCTGATTTCAACCAAATTTATGACTTGAAAAATGTTATAGTCAAGAATTAGATGGTATATTAGGATTCAAAAGTATTAATACCTCAATATCCTAAGGACCATCACATTAAGTTACTTTTTAGGAGTGTTACCTTAATATTTATCCATAATACTACCCCTTCCTCTAGAAATGAATTGAAAGGTTAATAAAATAGCTACTATTGGCATGAGTGATTTTTTTAAAGAAAAATTACATGCCCTTTTCTTGTTTCTATTGTCCTAAAAAATGGTGGGTTATGGGGATTTTGAATTGATTCTCAGAATGTAAAAAAATCACTATTAAGGATAAAATTCCTATTTAAGTGATTGATGATTATAAGATGAGACTCATGTGTCTAATTCTTATCCAAACTAGATTTAAATCCTAACTATCACTAGATATATAAAAAGGTTTAAGATATTCCATAAAACACTTTCCATACTTATTACAACCACTATGAATATTTAGTCATGCCCTTCAGTCTTACCAACACCCTATCAACATTTTAGGGATTAAGAAATAAAACATTTTGGTCATTTATATAGTAATTCATCTTGGTATTTTTTGATGGTATCCTAATCTATATAAAATCTTGGGAACATCATTTACATCATTTTGAAACTACATTGAAATTTATCTCAGTTCATTAGTTATGTGAAAATAGATATAAGTCTCATTTGGTTAAAATAATGTGTATTACCTAGAGTATATTGTCTTATCAACGAGAGTGAGAATCAACCCTAATAAAATTAGAGCCATTTGGGCAAAACCTAATATGCATATAAGCCTTCATGAATTTATCAGTATCACTAAGTATTATCAAACATTTATCAAGTACAATAGAAAAATTGTTTCCCCCTTGAATACCCTACTAAAAAAATATGCCTTTTCATGGTCCATAGTAGCATAACTAGATTTTAATATATTGAAACCTTTTATGTGTACTAAACCTATTTTGTCCATGATTATTTTCTCCAAGACCATCATTGAAATAAATGCTTTTGGTAATGGAATAAATGACATATTTATGCAAGAAGGATGATACATTATATTCATAAACAATACTCTCATTGGAAAATAATTAGTGTGTTCAACAAATGAAAATTAAATGATGGCCATCCTTCATGTGGTAAAAAAATAGTGGACATACTTGGTAATATGAAATTTATGTATCAAAAAAAATCATCATAGTCTCAAATTATTCTTGGAACAAAGAGTCTCCTTATCATATTAGTAAAAATGGGTCACCAAACTGATGGGCTATAACTAAAATGTCACCTATAGGAAGGGAAAGGAGAATGTGGTTACTGGTGCACTCTCTTTATAAATATGAGAAAAATTCAACACTATGTGAATTATTTATAACCATAATAGAATGAATATATGATATAAATAAGAGTCACATTAGGATAATCAAACATAACTCATCCTAGAGGTTGGAGGTCTCTAGACGTGTATTTTAGTTATTATGTAGTCTACTGTAAGAACACACACTCTCTCCTTTATTAATTTATCATGTAGATGAAAATTTAACTACCCTTAGTGAGTTATAGAATATTATTCAATTCCTTTGAGAAAATCTCAACCTAGATTAGAATCACATGAAATATTATATAGATAATTATTTTTTAATGCACAACTTCCAACTAGGGGATATTATATCCCTTAGATTATAACATTATAAATAATCTTCCTTAAAATTGAAGGGTCTCCAAAAATTCTCTAAAGTTTTGTGAGCCTTAGAAGTTTCTTCAATAGAATTATCCCTATAACATATAATTTGGAACTTCCACTTTATTATCATGTTCACCCTATCTTTCATGTCTCCTATTTGAAAAAATCCTTGGCCATAATGTCACAACTCATAAATTACTTCCAAAGATTAATTCTAAAGGATATATCATTATTTAGCCTAAATATATATTGAATAGGTAATCCTATATGCTTCACAACTATTCCATAATTGATATTTTAGATAAATGGAAAGGGATGAAACTAAAAGATGCAACTTGGAAGCCACTCCTATAGTTTTAGTTGTAATTTATTTAATCTTTAACTTTGAGGGCAAAGATTTTTAAGGGGGATGGAAAGATAGGATCCCTTTGTCATAATTATTTTCTTTATAATCACTATTATTAATAAAATCTAAAGATGTATATTCTTTTTAAATCATCCCTTGAGATATTTATAATAATCCCACATGTTTTGGAAGTAGTAATTGTCTACCATATAATTAGTTTAAATAGGATTATAAACTAGTATAAATCCATTCATGGATTATATTATATTAAGATTTTAAAAAATAGGATACCCTCTCAAAGAGGTGAACAATATTGTAATATAATTTTATTCTCTTTTTCTTGCAATACAACTATTTTCACTTTCATTTTTAGTATAATTTATTTACATTTTAAATTTTTTTAATTTATCTGTAGGATGGTTTATATCAATTATAGACTTTAGGATATTTATATTTTTTATGTAATAATAGTGGCATGTGCCCCTAATCTATTTTAGAAAGGGAAAAAATGATTTATATTTATAATCATGGTGTGGTGATGGAATTTAAAAGTTTTGTTTTGTTTTTAATTAGGTAATGTAAGTGTATGTTGGCCAATAGTATAAATGACTTGATGTTTTTTAGTTATACTTTCAAAGGGATTAAAATTCTAGACCATTAAAATAACAAGAGAGTTATAGTTTCTTCTCATTTTTAATATGTGTTTTAATATATTCTATTACAAAAGAGGTGTCTTGTTAATTCATCATTTATATTTACACTTACACTTTATAATTAGTGTAAGATTCATAAAATATATTTAATTTAATATATAAAAGGATGGTTCACCTCTTTTTAGACTAGATCTACTCTCATTAAAATTATGGTCATAACATTCACATTTGTTCCAATATTAACACTCGTTTCCAACTAGAAAAAATTATAAAATAGATGGAACATTACATATTGGCCCTTTATTAAATATAGATAATGATAGTAAATTTTAGATGATTTTGTAATCTATATTTTAGTGACCCCTAAGATTATGGTCTACATCATATAGAGTTATTACCATCCTTCAAGTTATTTTATTTTCACTATTGTTAGATTTCCCACACAAGTGAGGTAATAGACAGTCAAACCCTCCACACACACACACACATATAATACGACTACCTTTTATCTGTTATTTGGGACCTGGGGCACTTTAACAATTTTTATTGTATTTTTTCCTAATTGGTCCCTTATTTTAGGTTAGTGATGTGGTAACACATATATAATGAGTGAATTTTATCACAAAATAGTATTAATAATAATATAAAACAATTCAATAATTCACATGAACTAATTAATGGAAACTACTCATCAATAAGAGGGAAATAAATCATATCCAAGAAAGATAAGTGAAATTAGGAGTTGAGTACTAAAATATAGGACTAAACCAATTTTAGGGGGAAAATACATAATACTTACAATAAAACATAATTTAAAATTTATGATGATTCAATACTCAACACGACCTCTGACATATACATGTTTTATCTATTTGGGAATTAATAGAGATACTGCTAGATTAATAAAGAGCTAGAGTAAAGGGGGTAAATGTAGATAAATATTGTAAATAACTACTTCAATTGATTTAACCTAAATAAGAAGTGTAAAGGAGAAAATTAACTTATCTAGAAAAAATGAGTGTCTCTAGGTGATGGTAATGCTAAAACAAATTAGAGGAATATTTAGGAGCACCCTCATTTTGAAATTGGAATTCCACATCTCAATTCAATAGCATTATCAGTTGGACTATAGAGTGATGCACTAATAGAAAATGTTAGAACATTTTATTACAAGTGAGCTTAATTGACCCTTAACCTTGGTATTAATTAAATAAATAATAATATATTATTTATTACCATGAGGTGGAAACCTTGTGATAATAAATAATAGAGTTGTAATTATTTAATTATAACCAAATTTTAATTAAATTGATTTATCATGATGGATGGACTAGTTAATTTTAAAACAATCACCTCCCTTGATATTTCACTATAAAAAGGGTTTTACCCCTATTGTGAAATCATTCAAATATGAAATTATTTTATCATATTCAACCTAAAAAACTTGTGAAGGCTATTTGAATAAAGAAGTAAGAAGAGGAGTAATATGTTGTATTGGTTATTTCTTTCTCAATAATTTAAATAATTATCATTGGTGGGTTTTTTGTCTTTGAGGTTTTCCCATAGTAATTCTCCATGTTATGTGTTATTGATTTGTGTACTCTTTGCTTATTAATCTTATATCTAGATCATTGTATACATACTATATTGAATATTATTTTTTATTTCATTATGGTATTTGGACTTTGAGATAGTGTGATTGATTGGCAAGATTACTGATCATTGGAGACCTCAATCAAAACATTTAAGACTATTGGAAATCATTTTTGAATCAAAATTCAGATTTTTAGAGGAATGGTACACCCTATAAAGGCCTCTAAAATGGTATTATTAATTAAAAAAATTACCCATCCTTGAAGGATTATTGAGTAATCTAATTCATTCTAAGACATATTTGAGCACACATATGTGATATTCAAGCCTCAAATCAAAAAATTAAAATTTTTTTGCTGTCAAAAATCACCATTTTTAGATTTGTATGACATTTTTAGCCAAAAATAATTATAATGATTTCAATGTTAGTCTGAGGTGTTTAAGAGTTTTTTTGTCCCATTTTTTACATAATGATCACCCTAAAGATCATTTGGGATATTCATATTTAGTTTTGTATTTTTATCAATCTTCCTAGTTTGCCATAGTTGTCCTTGGTGAATGAAAAAGTTGTATTCTACACCAAAAAATAAATTTTGAAGATCTATTCTAACTTCTAGTGAGATTTTAAGGGGATTCTCAAAGTTTCAAACAATTAAAAATCCTATACAATTTTTTGTGAACATTTGTTCATCTACAAGAGTGCCATCATAACTACATGTACGTAGTTTTATTTATTATATAGTTGATAAAAGTATTTTAAAAATACTTCATTTATTTAATTTATCTATTTACCACATAAGAAAACCTTGGCCCCACCTTACTTGTATTTATCCTTTAATTCAAAATTTAAAAATGGGGTTAACTAATTTACTTTTTAATTTACATGCAATATATATATTTTGAAAAATCAAATAAAAAAGTATAAATATCAATTAGTGCATTTAAAATTTTATGTTCTTAGATGGGTTGGCTGTAATAATTTGGTGAAAAACTTATATTTTGGGAGGTCAAGTGTTCAAAAACCCCAAAATCAAATTTTTATTTTTTAATTTGGTTAAATTTAGTCTAATTTTAATTACATTTTTTGGTTTGCATGCCAACTTTTCATGCATTCAAAATTTTAGTTGACATGTCGAACTTATTTTGACTTTTGACCGAGTGGATGTTTTGTCAAGAATAGTTGTAAAACCAGTTGATCCCTAGGTTTTTTCACCTTATGGACACAATTACATGGTCCATTTTATGTTTTTAAATATCCTATTATTAACTTTATAAGTTTTTTAATAATAGGGTATAGGTGGTTGTTCTAAGTATGACTCTTTTGACACCTAGTTTAGTGTAACTTTAATTCATTTTTTTACATTATTTAGCATATAAAACATGTAAATAAGTATATTTTCATGTGTGATTCACCTTATTTTTAAAAATAATTCAAAAATCATTACAACAATTTGTTAACAATTTTGCTTACACTAGTGTTTTTTTATCACACTTGTAAAACCTTGTTTTGTCACAATATTTTGTAGTTTTCTTATTTTATATAGCATTAAATTAAAAAAATATTATGTGTTTACACTTGATTTTTTTAAAGTTTGAAATAAATTTAAAATTCACATTTAAAATGGTTTCATTTTAAGTGTTTACAATCATAAAAAGTTAAGGTTTCACCTAATTTTATTTTAAATAAATCATATAAGCTTAATGAAAATAACTATAATATTTGAAAAATCCATATTAAATCATAATTCATGTCCTAAATTTTATGGAATATTGTTTTTAGGACTAGAAAAGGCCCATTTGGATGACATGTGACCCTTGACCTAATATAATACATAGGAAGCTATGTCCATTATCTTAGGAGTGTTAAGGATGAATTAATTATCCAAATTAGTAATAAGGAGTATCATAGTGATGGTTTAAAAATCCTTGAATCCATGCATGAGGGCACTCACTTCTCAAAAATTATTAAGTTAATCTTTGAATTGTTAACTACACCTATGAAAGGTGATGAAAAGGTTGTAAAATTTTTTACTAAAATTAATAACATTAAATCTCAGTTAGATGGTTGTAACTATAATTTAATTCAAGATCAATTGATTTATTTTATCATTAAATTAAATATTTAAGAAAATTTTAGAAATTTCATTTCAATCATGATTTCTAAGTATTAAACTAAGCAAGATATCCCTAACCTTACCATTTTGTCTACTCTCCTAATTTAAGAAGATCAAGTTATGACTAATTTTAATTCTAAAGAGAATGTTGTTTAGGCACTTCTCACCTTACATACTATTTTTGATAACAATAATAACAAAAAATCTGACCCTAATTCTACTTCTAGCTCAAATAAGAATAAGAAATATGGTAATAAGAATCATAAACCTAAGTTCAACGGGAATGACATTCTATGTGGTAAATTTGGTCATAAAATTGAAACTTATTATTTAAAAAGATAGAATTAAAAATAAATCTTTTAAAAATTAAAAAGGGAAAAAATTAATCAAAACAAGTAGAAGAATCAAAACCCTAATTAGGATAACATTTAGGATTAGAATGTTATTACTTTATAACTTACTTTATTTGCTTCAAATGAAAATGAATGAATTTTAGATAGCAGTGCATCGCACTATTTTAATTTTTTATCTAATAATCTATGTGATTCTAGAGATATATATAAAAATATTTACTTAAGAGATAATTCAATTTTAGAAGAAACTAAGGAAAGAAAAAATTCAAATGTTATTATTAATGATGTTTTCTATGTACCAAAGCTTAAAAAGAACTTTTTATATTATTCAAAACTTACTAACAATAATTTCATTTTAACATTAATTATATATAGTTAGTCTATTAGAAATCAATCTAGGTCTGATTGTTGAAGGGGTTCAAAATAATGGTTTATACAATTTTCTCTCCTTTTGCATGGTTTCTTTCATCACATAGTAAGAATAAATCTCAATTATGGCATGAAAAATTAAGATATGTTAAATTTTAGAATTTTACATAATATTTATACAAATGATATTGTTTTTAGACTTACTTTTATCCCCTCTCATCATGAAACTTGTGAGGGTTGCTTACATGGTAACATACTAACCCCTTTCACAAGAATCATGATACAAATTCCTCACATCATTTAGAATTGACTCATAGTGATTTTTTAGGACCTATTAAAGTTGTATATCTTAATTTTTATTTGTATACTATTAATTTTATTTATGATTAAAATAAAATTATTTGGTCATATTTCATTGAAAATAAATTTGATGTGTTATCTAAATTCCAATAATTTAAATCTATTATTGAAAATACATCTTCTTTTTCTATTAATATATTAAGAAATGATAATGGTGGTGAATATTTTAATAAATAATTTGACTATTTTTGCATTGGTTGTGGTATTCAAATGGAAATTATAATTACCTATCCCCCTCTATAAATTATATTGCTCAAAGGAAAAATCGTACCATTATTGAGATGGATAGAATAATGTTGCATTTTGTAAATGTTCTTCCTAGTTATTATAGGTCAAAGCCTTGAATACTTTTGTGCATATTTTGAATATAATACATTATTAATATTTTAATTTTTTATACATTAAAAATACATATATGCTCACAACATTTCATTTTATTTGATAAAACTATTTTTTTGTTACTTTAAAGATACTAACTATATTGACAGTGTCTCATCTACGTTATATTTGTTAGTAAAATGATTTAGTATTGATCTTGAAAAATATATATTACAATTATATTTTAATAGATATATATTTTTTATATGTTAAATCAAATAAAATATATAGATATTATGATTATTTTCAACTCAATTAGCATTGAAATATATTATATGCATAGCACCATGCTTAATTTTATAAAATGATCATGTTTAGTTATTACATTTGGTAAGAATATAATGCTTAAATGAGTTTGAATATTTTGTGTTTCAATTTATTATATACTCTCATTAGATTTTTTTATCATTTGATTTTTTATTCTAGCATCCTTATATGCTTCATTTTATAATAAGATATGTTATGAAATTCAAAGTGTAAATGGAGTTTTTATTATTAGATCTTCATCATTTACTTTACTTAACATTATATTCATACATATCTAAACTTATTTGTTTTATTCTCATATTCCTCTTGATTGGATGATGGTGTGTAATGCTAAAATTATCCATATTTGATGTATGAGAGTTTATTCCTCAATCTTTTGTTGAAGCACATTAAAATTGAAAAGTTTTTATAAGACTCAAATTATAAAATGAGTTATTGCTAATAGAATATCTAAAGTTTGGCTGAACTTAGTATCATATTATTAGTAAATTATTGTATGCGCATCACATGAAATTTGGGTATGCTCAGCTTGTCAATATTAGAGATGTCCAATATTGAATGCATATAATAATTTATGTTTTTTCACTAACTTTGTAATCAAAGTAGTGATCTTGTTTTCCTAAAATATGACTTTATTGTTTTAAATGTGTTTTACCATAGAAAAATATATCTCATATTTATATGTGTGTGGTTATTTTGATGCTAACCATACTAATCTATCATGAATCTATTTTTGGATGTGTGTTTAAAGTTTTTTGTAGGTGAACAATAGAAACAATTTAAGCATATTGAATTTAATTTGCATTTTATCTGAGAGAGTCCTCAATAGTGATATAAATCTACAGTTCTATCCTAATAATTAACTAGTGACATTTATTGTCATAAACACACTTTTTGCTACCAACTTTTTAACAATTTCATGTGATGTTGGGCTTCTCAGATTTTCCATTAAAGGAGAGTGTATATGACAATGCCACTTCTTAATGGTCATGTGTTTCTTCTCTTCTATATAATTATTCTCATTGTAAAGCATTATAAAATTTGTGTGGAAGTTATGCTATTGTGAACTTCAAGTGGAAGTTTTAACTTTGTACCCAATATAGAAAAGCATAATTTGTAATGAAATTCTTTATACTATACAAGGATCCAAATATGCTTAGATGATTATTCATGAGAAACTATGAGATGTAGTCTCACAATCATGCTAGCCTAAACTTATTTTTTAATAGTTTATGGATTACACTTCCTTTTGTTTAAAAAGGTCATGTTTGACATGATGAAGGTTTTCAAATCATTCAACTATGTACATAGTATAATTACTTTTTTTAAGGTGATTATGGCATTTATCACCACATAACATTAAGAGGGAGTGTTAGAACATTTAATAAAAGTGAGATTAATTGACCCTTAGCCTTGGTATTAATTAAATAAAAAATAACATATTATTTGTTACCATGAGGTGGAAATATCATGATAATAAATAATAGATTTATAATTATTTAATTATTAAGAAAATTTAATTAAATTATTTTATTGGGATGGATGTACCTGTTAATTTTATAATGGTCACCTCCCTTGATATTTCAATACAAATAGGGTTTTTCCCCTATTATAAAATCATTAAAATATGAAATTATTTTATCATATTTAACTTGCAAAACTTGTGAAGGCTATTTGATAAAATAAATAAGAATGGGAAGAATATGTTGTATTGGGTTTTAGTTTCTCAATAATTTGAATAATCATAATTCATGAGGTTTTTAATTATTTAAGGTTTTCCATGGTAGTTATCTATGTTATGTGTTATTGATTTATGTACTCTTTTCTTATTAATCCCATATATAGTACATTGCATACATACTATATTACATCTTATTTTATATTTCATTATCAAAGGCCTTATGCTATTATCCTTCTTTGGACAGGAGCCCTAAATTTTTTTGTGTGGCTACTAAAGGTCTAATGGGTTTTGTATGTCCTCAAGAATATTTGATCATCATTTTACATTTCTTTATGGTTGTTCCTTATAGAACCATAATGAATACCTACACACATGAAATAACAAAAAAAAAAATACAAAAGGAAGGGGGAAATGTGGGTTATGGGATGCTACAATAAATCAACAAATAACCTCTATTGTCTTGGATGTTATCTAAATTCAACCTGATGACAAGGTTGTTAGATTGAATATAGTTCTTGTTGACCAAATTTGACCCTACATGTCAAATTGGGACCCCTATAGGTAAAAACATGAACCTTAGATGTTTTAATGGGTCTAATATTATGTCATAAGGTGTATTATAGATCATTTCATGTCACGTTGTCCTTGGTCTTGAATACTTTCAATATTTATGTCTTTTTGAGTCATTTTGGGGGTCAAAATAGAGCATTAAATGACTTGTATGACCTCCTTGGGAAATTATAAGGTTTAAAAATGCTTGGTCACAACCCATGTGTCATAAAAAGTCTTAATTAATTGTTTATAATTAAAAAGAGGTAGGTCATTTAGAAGAAAGAGCAGTTTTATTAGAAAAAGGAGTTTGGCACTTGTATGGCCCATAAAAATATGTGACATCTGGGATAAAGTTATGAGATGAATCTTAATAATCTAACCCATTTACATGATTTAATAACTTTTGAAGTGTCAAAATTTATCTAAAACCATTCTACTCATTCTTTACCCTTCTATGCATATAGAACTAGTTAATTTATCTAAACCTTCCCTTCTTTACCCTTCTATGTGTCTAAAAAATAGCTATCATCTCAAACAATCAGAACTCACATAGTGAGCATGATAGTGAGAAGGGTGAGAACTTCAAGTAGATAGCATTTTAATGTCTACCTAATCATTCTAAGGCCATGAAGTGTCTTTAAAAGTTTAATCCACTCCATTTCATGTATTTTCATGGAAAAATAAATCCAATTTTGAGGCCAAGTGTGAGAGGTGTGTGAAAGAAGAGTTTTATTTATTTTAGGCATTTATGGTTCACTTTTAGAGGAATTTAGGTGATTAAGAATGCAACCAATGCATGGAAAATCCTTTATGAAGCCCTTATCTCTTATCCCAATCATGATATATATCCCTAGTTAGTTTGGATGTTCTAATAGGGGTGAATGATGAAGGTAATTTTATGAGCAAATAAATGGGATTTCAAGCCACATTTCAAGAGTGTTATGCCTTAATTACCATTTTTTGTATCATAATTTTCATGGTATATATCCTAATTCATTATTATACACATGAAACTCCTCTTATCATTAAAAGTGTCCTTGTGACCTTTAGAATTCTTTCTTCTTTTCTCTCTCTCAAGTTCTATAAAAAGTAGCCATTTAGCCTTTATAAAATAAGCTTCACTTGAATATGGATAAGCCTTGCTCATTTGCATACCATGGATAAATAAACAATACCAATTTCATCTCTTCTATGACTATTCATAGTGTGTTCACTTGAATGATTGATCTTGCTTAGTGATGACTGTTATTTCCTTAGCATTGTTATCTCATTCTCTAACCTATTTATAGCTTGATAGCTTTTTCTTATAGGTCATGTGAAGTGTTCTATGATGTGTCAATGTTTAGTGAGTTAGTATATTCAAATAGTGTCCTTATAGGATTCTTATATATTCCTCTAAGCCTAAACATTCACCACAACCTCATAATGAAATACTAATGTGAGAGGATTTTTATTAGAGAAGTGTATGCCTAGTTAGTCTCTTGGTCTCATGTGTGACATGCAACTAGTTGGTAGTAATCAATTAATTTATTATATCACCACCTTTAGAATAGTTTAATTTCAATTTTATCTCCCTTTTCTTTGCAATCATGTGTAGTAGTTATCCAAAAATGGTACATCAAGGGAGATATTCCTATTTATAGATTCACCTCATTCCTAGGCTACCTATAGCCTAGAGGTGTTTCAATTATGCCACTTGGATGAGGAGAGATAAGAAATCTCCTCAAAGGGTTAAAATCCAAGTGAAAATATTTTTTGGCATGCTTAGTGGGATAGTTAGTCTAAAAAGTTGAAATATTTTTGGTGTTGTCTTTCAACACATCAGCCTTTAGAAGCATCGATCTAAACATCAATGATGAATTTGATATTACCTCAGCTGGTAAAGTAGACTAGGTATTCCTTTTGAAGATTATTGATTATCATTTCTTGTGTTCTTGCTTTCTAATTAATTCCCATGGTTAGTTTTAGTGTTGAGTATTATTTTGCATAAGTTGGTGAGATATCTTAAGCTTATGGTACTCCCTATTAGCCTTTATATGATTCTTATAAGCCTTGTCATTATCCACACCAGCTTCAATATGAAACTTATCAAACTTTTCATGAATTTTATCAGTCTTATAACAATACTTCTCAATATCTTGCTCTTATTAGTCAACCTAGTCACTTCTTAAGTCAATCCATTTCAACTTTCAAGAAAAATCTCTTAGGCTATGAGAGGTACATGATTGATATTGACACAAAAAAGGGACATGGTAAAGATGTTCCTATTCATCTCATTATTAATATGAGAGATGCATTAGAGATGGTTAAAATAGAGTTGGATCCTATTGAGAGAGAAAATTGGTAAAGGCTCACAAGTGAAATGATAGATGTGAGTGGCTGGGTTTCATCCTTAGAAGATAAGATAAGGATTCATGAGGAACAACCTCACCAAATCTATCAACCCTCATATCCACCTCCCCAAGATTGTTATTATTTATAATTGACCCCTATTCATGAGCCAAATCAAGCTTATCAAAGTCATATTTTTCCTAATCAGTTGGAAGAGAGAGTTGGAAAGACAAACTTGGTTTTTTAAGCAAACATTGATAGGTAGATTGAGTTAGGAAAAAATTAGATGAATAGACCCATATTATAAAAAAATTAATTTAAATCTAAGACCTCATTTCCCTCTCCCATTACATCCACACCTCAATAATAGACTTCTAGATATGAAATCCCAAGTTGGAGACAAGGTGGAGAATTCAAGCCTAAAGAGATCCCATGTTTCTTGAAAACTTCATTTACTCTTAAAATTTCATCACTACCTCAAGAATATACTCATAATCCTAAAATCCTAAGATGAAATAATGTAGTGGAATCATGGGGAAAGAAAGAGGATATAATCCTAGATAAAGGGTATGAGGTTGAGAAAGATCTTGATCCTATGCAAACCCCTCCCATCCTTACTTAAGAGACCTCCTATTTTACATATCAGTCCTATTGTACTCATTATATTCATTATGATTCCTATAAAATTCAAGAGATATTTTTCCAAGAGAACCTAGCCAAGAAAATTGAAGAGTTAGAATGAAGAATGAAATTGTTGAGTCAAGGTGTGATCGAAGGTTTAGAGCCAAAAGAATATCCTATGCCTCAACACACCCAATATAACATTCCTTAAGAGAGTGCTCAAGATGAATTAAATTTCAATGAATTTATGGTCAAATGGAAGGAATAAAACCAATTTATTTTATCCCAAGGTTTTCCTCCCCTTAGGAACTCCCAAAAGGATTTCCTACCATTCATTCTCAATATGGTGTGGAGTTCTATGTTCCACCTCCACCAAATATTTCATCTTGTCCTCACCCCATCACCCTTTTACTTGATGGAAATATGGTATGGGAACCTAAATAGTAGCATTTGGTTGATAAGAATTCAAAAAATTTACTTGAAGAAAATACAACTCCTTGGCAGCCTCATTAGGCCAAGTCACCTGATGACAAGATGCCTAGTCTTGGCATCACCAAGTAAAAGAAGGAATTTGAAGCTATTTAAGCCCTTGAGAACCAAAATTAGATTGTAAAATTTGATATACAACTTGAGAGTCCTCAAGAGTTTCCAAATTTCAAAGAAGAAATGAGTCCTTGTGTTGAGTCTTCTTAGTGTGTTGATAATGAAGAGTGTCTTCCTTGTGTTAAAGAAGAAATATTGGATGAAGTACTTTTGGATTATAAATAAGAGGATTAAAAATATTCTCTTTTTTTTTCCCTTCATTATGTTGATCAAAGAGAAGATAATGACTCGTGGCAACATTTTTTAAGCATTTGAAATGATTTTTAGTCTCTCAAGGGGTCTACAAATTCCTTAGAGATTACTACAAGTGATGGTAAGCAAGATGATATTTTTAAAAATATCATAGATGATCCAAATCAAAGTTTGCCTCAGCATTTTAAGCTCAAAATGATCTTTTATTGGCCTCAATATTCTACAAAACAAGAAACTACTCTTGAAACCATGCCTACAAAGAAGATGCATGTTGATCATGAGATGAAGAGTGGACAGTAGTATGAGGTATGTGTACAAGGCCAAGAGGAATTAATTTAAATTGGAGACCTATTTAAAGATGGTATACTTGAGAACATAACAAGTGAAGTGCTATGAAATAGTTTTGATCTACCAAGCATCCAATCTAGGGAGCAACATGCTTGACACTATGATTCATATCATGAAGAAGAAGATTCAAAGAACTTTCCTACTGATCCTAGAAAGGAAGTATGCTCAGTTTCTAGTTGTGCATAGTGTTTTTTTATTATGATTTCCCTAAGTTCCTTAAGCACATGTGTGTGTGTGTGTGTGTGTGTGTGTGTCTTGTTAGTTTATTTACTTTATTTTGTTTGGTTGAAGTAGTCAATTGATCTTGTCTTGATCAAACCTTTTTATAAAGTATTATCTCTTCTATTTTTTTTCAAACTCTATATGACTCCCTAATCCCATGGATATGATAAGGCTACCGATCCTTAGCATAGTAAGCATGCTACCCCTATGAGTCACCAATTTGTTGACAAAATTTGACTCTATAGGTCAAATTAGGACCCATATAGGTAAAAACATTTAACCTTATATGTTTTAATGGGTTTATTATTATGTCATAAGGTTTATTATAGGTCATTTTATGTCACATTATCCTTGGACTTGGTCATTTTCAATAGTTATGTCTTTTTGAGTCATTTTGGGGTCAAAATAGAGCATTAAATGACTTGTACATCCTCTTTGAGAAATGTGAAGGTTTAAAAAGGTGAGTTCACACCCCATGTGTCCTAATAAGTCTTAAGTAACTATTTTTAATTGAAAAGTGGTAGGTTCTTCATAAAAAGAGAAATTTACTTAGAAAAAGGAGGAGTTTGGCACTTGTATGGCCCATAAGGAAATGTGACACATGATATAAGGTTATGATATGACTATTCATATTATTAAGATCCATTTATAGTCTTTAAGTAATATGAAAGTGTCAAAATTAAGCTAAAACCATTCTAGTCCTTCACCCTTCCATGCACATAGAACTAGTCAGCAGGTTTATATTTGGTAGGGCTAGGAGGGGAAGTTTTATAAAAATTACTCTCAGGGGTATCTTATACACTAATTAATATTATATTTTATGTTTGGTTGTATAATAATTATGACCTATTCTTTATGAAGCATTCCTAGGAAGTTGACCTATCCAATTTGCTAGCTAATATGTGTACCCTATAGATTTTTTCTGTGGTTTAGAGAAGTCTATATAATCCAGCTACTAGGATTGATTCCAAATTATTTTGGATCTCTCCTAAAATTATCTCTATATTGGTTTCATGTTTCAAGGTGTTTGTATAAACCAAGTATCTTATGTTACAAGAGGAAACACCTTTTTATGTTACAAGTAGGTTTCTAATATCTATATAATTTTCATGCTTTGGTAATGAATTTATGGGGTTGTGATAGGTTAATTTATAAATTTTAATTATATATTTATTCCCTTTACCTATAAAATTCATTCTCCAAATAATTCTTCATAGTTTGTAATCACATACCATACCTACACATAGTCTGCGATGAATATGCCCCTATAGGTTCCATAGAGAGGAAGTGTCATGTTGAAATGAAGTTTTTGACTTGTTATAATATTAAAAATTTGAAGGGGATAAATTTTTACATTTTAAGAAGATACAATGGTTGTTAGAGGCTCATACACCATGAGTATAGCTCATAATTCTACTTGTTTTCTACAAGTAACTTAAAATGAACCTATAACTACCTTCATAGGGACCAATCATGTTAGAAGAAAGAGTACCTAAGCTGAAAAATATCCTAATTAATAATAAGATTATATTTTAAATATTTTATATGGATCAAAACACATTGGAAGGTTAAATTCAACACACATTATTTATACCTATACTCACTACCTACATACATGAAAATGTTCATCTACAGGTGGTAACACAGAGAGTTAGGATGTCATATTGGAGTATTGAAACAAGTGGTGAAACTCCTTTTAATATTATAAAATATTTAAGGGATAATTTAAAACCTATGTATAATAATAAGTTGGTAGTCCAATTGTGAAGAAATTTTAAAAGGAGAGATGACTATAGACTTAGGGACCTTTTCCCAAAACTGCCAAAATAAATGTGTAGGCCATTTTTGTCAAGGGCATACAACATGGTTAAAATGAATTTGATGCATATTGATGACTAAAACTAGTATAATACATATATGAAAATATATATACAAAGTTTGGAGGGTGGAGGATTAGTGGAAGTCAACTATTGAAGAGCTCCAATATGTACTCTTAAACACTAATTTTAGTTAGTAATATCTATAGGGTTAGATATTCCAAAGTGATCCTAGCATATTAAAGTGTAAAATTGGGTATGATTCATGATTAAGCTATATAAACAAGTGAAAATTAATATCAAGGTGTAAAAAGGCCATCAAGAGAGTTGGATATGGACCATTTGGAGTCCAATTCACACCTAAAGGTGTGCCCAAGTCAAAAAATTATTCACTTATAGGCCTTGAGTTATAAAAGGACCTATTCACCCAAGGGTGTATTATGAAACCATTCCTATATTATTTAATGGTTTAAGATGGTTTAATATATAATTTTTAATCCAAGGGTCATTTAAATAAGGCTGGAATTCTGTGCTTTATCTATCATGACCACTTATAGGTGTCCCATCATTTAAAATACTCACCTACCACTAACTAAGAGGTGATAATGAGCTTGAACACATGAATTTTATTGGTATTAACATGAATTGGTGTGAATATATACACGTTGAGAGGATATTTAGGAATGATACCCAAGTTTCAAACATAGATGATCACTTATAGGAATGATCTTTTGGTCAAAAGGGTAGGGTAACATAGTCAGCTACCTATGACTGGTATTAAAAGTAATTCAACCCCAAAGTGTGAGGTGATAAATAAAATATATGAATTTAATTTTTCAAGGATTTATGAATAATTATATACTATCTTAAAATCATAATCCATGCATACACACCTACATGTGGACCCCTATTTTGCCTCAACATAGTCAGTTGTAGTTGTATGTAATAGTGAGCTAAAGAGTAATGTTATGATGATTGTATTACATAAATACTAAGAAAATTTTTCCTAATAGATGTTTAATTACCATGGGATATTATAAATAAACTTATGAATATTTCCTTTAGGCTAAATTATGTAGGGATCACCTATAGGAAAGATAAATGTAGTCAAGAAATTGACCTCAGTCTAGGCTAAGCATAGTAAGGCAAGAACCAAGCAGAGTTTGGAAAAGGGTCTAATGGTATTCATGATTTAAAGAGACATAATATAGGTAATATAAAATTTTTATACTCTCATGATGTGTAATAATCAAAAAAAGGATCTTATTGATACAATACATAATCTAAAGTGCAAATCTTGCATATAATCTATCTTCTTAGGAGCCCGTTTTGGATTTTATAATAGTTGGAGGGTAAAATGATATGGAAAAGGTATTAAATTATATATAAGGTATTTAATAATTTTATAATATATTAAAATTATCATTTTGTCTAAAAAAATTGGGGAATTACCCTCTATTTTGTCTCAGACAAAGGGTACTTCCATTTATATGCAAACCCTGCATCCTTAAGAAAGGGAGATAAAGTATGAGATAGTAAATGGGTGAAAATTTATATAAGGTATGTGGAGTTATATGAAACTTTGAAAAAAATTATAAAAATTCCTAAAGGATTGAATATACACAATTGGTCCAAACCTACAAGAGTTGCAGTCGAGTCTATTAGGTAGGGTTTAGGCCTAAATACCAAATGGGATACCAATGTCACTTATAAATTTAGGAATGAAATAAAATGTAATAGGAAATGTTTATGGAATAATAATATATGTTTAAAATCTCTTTATATTTAAAAAAAACCACAAGGAGATACACTTTTGGCTTAGAACCAATGCAATCCTATAGGAAATGGAGAAAAGATCTCGATAGGGTAACTTTTAGTGCTCTCATCTTCTATGAATATTTTCATGGAGGTATAAGGAGTTTAGTTAGGTTGATTTAGTTATTTAAAAATTATATTTTTTAGTTTTTTTTCAAATTCAATGTCAAATCTTTATGAACAAACCTTAAGAGTAGAAGTGATCTAAAACCCTCACAAACCTTGAATAAGGACCTGATTGGGAAAATAATGAAGGAAATGCATAAAAATAGAATAAAATGGCTTAGTAAATTATTTTGGGTTATATATGAATATATATTTACCATTTCCATCTAATTGAGTTGTTCACTATCTATACGAATAGGGTACAAAATTGACTTTCTTGACTATTTTATGCATTATACAGGTTCTATGATATTTCAAGAGATGAAATCAACTTTGGAAATAATAAATATAATTATCATAACTAAATATGTAAATTTAATGCTTCATAAAAACTCATAAGTGTCTCAACAAGATCTCTCATCTTAGCTAGTTAAAATTGGCATAGTGGGCATGATAGTGGGAAAGGTAAAAACTTCAAGTGGATAGAATTTTAAGGTCTACCTAAGAATTATAAGGCCATGGAGGGTCTTTAAAAGTGTCATATAATACCTTTAATTTATTTTCATGAAAAATTTAATCCAATTTTGAGGCCAAATGTGAGAGGTGTGTGAAAGAGGTGTTTCTTTGACTACAGGTAGAGATGGCTCACTTTTAGAGGAATCCATGTGATTAAGAATGTAACCAATGCATGGAAAATAATGTGTGAAAATATTACCTCTTATTAAAATCATTATATCAATCCCTATTTATTTTTGGGATGTTCCAATAGGGGTGAATGATGAAGGCAATTTTTTGAGCCAATAAAGGGAATTTCATGCCATATTTCAAGATTTTCATGCCTTTGATTTCAATTTTTCCTATTATAATTTGTATTTTATATCTCATTATTTATTAATCTACACATGTAACTCCTTTTTTCAGCATGACAAGTGTCCTTGTGGCCTTTAGATGTCTTTATTCTCTTTTCTCTCTCAAGTTCTATAAGAACTAGCCATTTTAGCCTTTGTAAAATATGATCCACCTGAGTATGGTGAAGCCTTGATCATTTCTATACCATGGATCAATAAATAATACTAGTTTTACCTCTTCTATGACTATTCATAGTGTGTTCACTTGAATGATTGATCTTGATTAGTGATGGCTATTATTTCATTAGCATTGTTGTCTAATTATCTCACCTATTTATAGCTTGAAATATTCTTATTATAGGTCATGTGAAGTTTTATATGAAGTTTCAAGGTTGAGTGAGTTAGTCTATTCAAATATTTCCATTTTAGGCCTTTTTTCTAGTCCTCTTAGACTAAACATTCATCACAACCTCATAATGAAATACTGATTTGAGATGATTTAGATTAGAGAAGTGTATGCCTAGTTAGTCTCTTGGTTCATGTGTGACATGTAACTAGTTGGTAGTCATCAATAAATTTGGTGTATCAACACCTTTTGTATATTTCAATTTTATTTTTCTCTCCCTTTTCCTTGTAGGCATAGGTGTAGTAGTGATCTAAAAGTGGTACATCAAGGGAGCTAGCCCTATCTCAAGATTTACCTCATTCCTAGTCTACCCAAAACCTAGAGGTGTTTAAATTATGATAATTAGATGAGGAGAGATAAGACATCTCCTCAAAGGGTGAAAATCTGAGTGACAATAATTCTCCCTTAGGGAATGTGCATATTCAATGTGTATGGTATGTGAGAATGGCTTTTACTTAGGCCCTGTTAATGTGGGTTTTATACACACATCATAAAGTTTAAATGAGGTAGACTCTAATGTTTTGGGATCTCTATGAAATATGGTTCCACTCTAGTCAAAAACTTATAGGTATGTGGTTAAGACAATTTGGTAGTGGAATACTAGGTTGAGCATATGGATTGTTTAACCAAATTTGTGGATGGATGCATGGATTTCAATAAAAAGGTAAATAACTAGTGAGTTCAATGGGTGTAAAATTATCATATGGTGGGAAGATTTCAAAGAAACATAAAAAGGAAGGAAGGGTAAGGCAAAAAATAAGGTTGTGTCTTTGAAAATTAATTTCTACGACCATTTTTTTGGTGAATAAGTATCTCAAGAACTAGTGTTTTTCATTTCCAACTTTTACACACTCATGAAAAAACATGGTTAGTAGTCTAGGATAAAAAATATAGGATGCTTAATGGTCTGAATTGAAGGTTTCTCTTTTTAAGGCATTTTTACACACCTTTTCATAAGAGGTTATAGTTTATACCAAGAAGTTATATAGGGTAGTTTTTGCTCACACCTAAAAGACTATACCAAATGAGATACTTATATACACCTTTGATTATCAATTCAGATTTTAATAACTACTTAAATCAATGAAATATATCAATCCTCAATAGTTATTTCACATCTAAGACTAATATTCATTAATGAAAAAATAGATTCATTTGTAGTGTTAGCACACATAAGAATTATTGAATCAAATACATACAAATAAACTTCAAATTCATTAACATAGAGAGGGAATAAGAAAGAACAAACAATTTTATGATGATAAATTTCTTGATCTCTTCTTATATATTCATCTAAAACTTTGACCCTTTAAAAATAGGAATCTATATGTATATAAAGAATTTGACAAAGGGATCTCCTCATCCTCCAAGTTTAGAAAACTTTGATTACATATTAGTAGACCATATGATAAATTTCAGTTAAATGTAATAACTTATAGATATTTTAAGGCATATAACATGCACATTCTGATAAAAATGATTTAGTTAATTACAATATAGATGCAACTAAGACTTGACTATTCATTTATAATTACTACATGTAAAATTGTATAAAAATAGCCTTCAAGCTAAATAGGTTATTGCTTGATGTTTCCTAAAATTGTAATTGTAACTATCATTGTGATTGTGCTTGATCACATGGTAACTAGAGATGTGATCAATGATGCACTCATTTATTAAACTAGAGCTAGAACCAGAGTTGAAGTATGAGGTGGCATTGATGTAGATGTTGTTACTAGCACTATAGGTAGAGTCTGTGGATTATAACTCATAGGTATAATTTGTGATAACTTATTCTTAGCATCCAAAAATATTGTTAATACTTATATACCTCAGCATGCTTTATTTGAATTAAGTTCATTTCCAGAAGATATATCCTAGTCACCCTACTTGTTTATTACATCAATCTAGTACATTATATTTTGGTGGCTTGAAAGCCAACATGTAATAATTACACCTATATTGCCTTATTCCTAGTTGTGCTCAATTTAGATTCAATGTCCTCTAAAATTAGTCTTAATAGACTTTATTTGAAGCCATCATAGGTTTTTTGAATCATCTGATCAATTGTAGCTTGAGTTACAAGTTTCCCTCTATTATCTTAAATTGATATCAATTCAAGCTTAGTCAATTTTTTTTCCTTTCTTCTCTTGTTCAACCAATTTTTTAATAGAGATTTAGAAGATGATACCCAATCCTAAGCCCATTATCTCCTTATTAAGTCTAGATTCAATACATTTGATACCTCTGGAAGGGTCATTAGGTCTAAGTGGCTAAATGCCTTATTAAGTGTGTATAATACCAAGAAATTCAACTTATTCTTATCATTCCTAAAAAGCTTGAATAATACAATTATTAAATTTACATGGGGACTTAAATTGACTCTCAAAGAAAGAATTTAATCCAAACTTTCATACAACATAAGTTCTATATTTTGCACATCATGTTCAATATCATGGGGGATTAAAATTACCTATTGTTATTCTCTAAGAGTTTATAACTCTTCTTAAAACTCTTATCTAGCCATATTTATTCCCTCATGCATGGATGATATTGCCTTAGTATGGGTCTCCATATAGGACTTGAGGTCCTCATCATATGGGGAATGTCCCTTCTTCCTGTTCTATCTCTTCGAAAGGGAATAAAACTTTTCCATTTACTCCATGATAAAACTTATACCAAAGTTATCCTCAATATTCATTTTTATGACCTTTTAGATCAATGCTATCATCTTGTTAAATAATGAGCTCACCATTGGAAGTTTAGTGATATTTAGATTGGGCCTCTTAGAGGTTGAAGCTCTTAAATCCTTGGCCCAATATGTAAGAGTGAGCTTTAAAATATTTTATGGCTAAGCTTCCACTTGCACATGCTCTTCAAGACCAATCTCATTTTTAGATGAAGGTTTGGTCATTGATGGCCAAATTATTTTGGACTAGTCTATGTTTTTGAATTATGGCATTGGGTGCACAATATAGACTGATTGCTTTTTTGGGGCCCTCTTTATTGTCAATACTATGGTTTTGGATGCTAGTGTTGAAGAAGGCAAAGGTGAACCCAAATGGGTAGAGGAATCAACAATTAGAGTGCCCTCTTTATTTTTACTACTATGGTTATGGAGATTGGTGTTGAAGAAGGTAAAGTTAAACCCAATTGGGTAGAGGAAGAAACAATTTGGACAACATATTAGCTGATGGATGGAGTTGATAGAGCTATGGTTGAAGGGATGGATACTAAAGGAATAGAAATTGTAGTAGTGGTGGGTAAAGTATGTGAAGTGTCACTCAATATAGTAGTAGATAGGTGCATGAAAAGGAGACTATAAAAGAGTGCTTGCATAGGAATAAAAGTGGAAATAATTAGAGTAGGGATGGAAGAAACAACTAGTAATGACATCAAAGGAAAAATGTCTAAGGGGTTTTTGAGAAGAGGACCCTTACCAAATGACTCACTAGTGATAGGTGCCTTGGATTTTAGTGCTTGCAAGCTTATGACCTTGGCTAGTTATAAGTCCTACTCATCCACCTCTTATGTTAGCTTACCTTCTAATGAATTTTGTGCTTATTTGAGTGCTTGTTACTTTCTTATTTTATGGGGATATCATCTATTGGGGAATATGAGGGGGAATGTTTCTAGGTGTTAGGGATGTTAAATCCATTATTTTAACTTTATTAGAGGAGTCCAAGTAAATAATATTGATATCTTAACCTTGTGTGCTTTGCTCAATTTGAGTGAGATCCTCTACTAGCTCTTTATTAACCTTTCTCAATTCAATAATTAATTCTTGAACTAGAAGAACTTTTTCATCTTTCACTCTTGTAAAGGTAAACACTTCTTCTTCTTCTTCTTCTTCTTCTTATTTTTCATGTCCTCCAACAAGTGATGCCTCACCTACTAATTTATCTTGGACCTGTAGTTGGTCTTGATATATGAGTGGACCTTGGGGATCTTTTCCCTCCTCTATTAGTTGGTGATATGGCCTACCACTCTAGAAGTCAAAATATATCCATCCTCCTAGAGGTAGTATCCTAAATTTTTCCTTATCACGTATGAGAGAGGGTTCAACTTGTATTACCCTCAATAGGTCCTCACTCAAACCTATACTCATTGCTATTTATTTCACCTCTTCATCATCTTTTACATTAAAAAATAGAAACTAATGTTCAAATGGATTGTGTTTATATGTGAGGCCAAGGGTGTTAATCTTATATTGGACCTTCCCATGGGGGTCCCAATCTCTATAGGGAAGTGTGGGCAATGCATATGATTTCTTAGCATTTCTAGCTTCATTGAGTTTCCTCCTTATGGTGTACTACATCCTCCCAATAGTGATGTTGGAGACATAGAAGGTAGCCTTATTATTATTTATCAACTCATCAATACCATTTCATATTTCATATGTAATCTTTTGTTCATCTACCTTGTCTAGAACAAACTTAGTAAGCTGAAGAGGATCCACCTTATGGAAAATAACCATGATGATAGTGTATTTAGGAGAGCTAGTAGTCTCCCACATTATTGGAAAGTGTCTTGGTGATGTTGGGTAAGATTAAAACCAAAGGTTGATTGTGGATGTCCATCTAGACTTGAGGGTAGAGATATTCATAAATCTTAGCTATGTTTTTGACATATGGGTATATATGAACAAAAGAGTAATAATCACAAATTTAGTTCTTGATAACATATAGGTTGGGATCCCATATGAATCCATTTTTCTTATATATTATCCCCATGAATACATATAATAGATAAGACATCATATAGAAGTTTTCCCTATGTGGCCTCCTATCTTTGTGTAGGATTTGTTCTTGGAGGTGAATGTTGATTACTTCCCCCAATGCATATGTGCACTCTAAGGTAATTATCGAGTCTATCAAGAGAATCCATTCTAGGTGTAGGAAGTGGATGCCTATATTGACAAAGAGTTTACATAATAGTGTCATGCCCACATAGATCCCCATTCTAAATTAGGTGATGGGAAAAAAATTATTGACATGTTCCTTTTCAATAAATGTTTCTCTAGGGATAAGCCATCTTGCTAGTGCTTATTCCACATTATTGGCCTTATTCTAGGTAAATACAATATGTAAATCAAATTTAACATCTAGAATAGGTAGAATTAAATATCTACTAAATGAATCCCCTAAGATATAAGTAATGACTATGTTATTGTTGATGTAGTGGAGGTATCCATTGTCTTCTATTCTACCCTCAAAGAAGAGGCCTTATAATAAGTATATGCATGGTATAACCTATGACTTCACAATTTTGTAATGTAGGGCCTATCATTTTAATGTAATCATGTCCTTTAATAACTATATATTATCAATTTAAATACCTTCTTCCAATAAAAATTAATCCACATTCTCTACAACTTTTCATAAGGTTAAGTAATTGGGATAGTGACCATCAAATACCATCGCATCAAAAACTATGTCTAAATACTCCATGTAATCCTTGATGGAGAACCTAGAGGGTGTTAAGTATCATTTATATGACTTATATTATGATTCCACAGTGGTTTAATGGATACTAATATGCTTCAAGCTTTTAAAAATGACATGTACTAAATTGAATTAAGTGAATTACAAATTGCTCTGGTTGTAATTAGGGATTTTGAGATTATTGAAGGCTAAAGATTAATTGAGATTTTGAAAATTGAATGATATGAACTTGGATGTGGGATTGATGTTAATATATTTATGCATTTATTTCTAGTTCATGTGTCATTAATCTCCAACATCTATGATCTTGTTACCTTCATTCAATTAAAATTTGACCACCCTATCCTAGTGTACATACTACATAAGATGCTTTATCATTTGGTGTGCCATGGTGTTTCCTTTACTCTTTTACCATTTATCATTATGTGGTCCAGTTAAGGGAAGTCAAACTTTGCCTTCGAGCCCAAAAGACCCCAAAAAAATAGAATGTTCTTCATATAAATTTGATCCCAAAGTCTCCAAAATAACATTTTTTAAAGACTAAGTACTCTTTGATCAGATTGTGGTTCATATATAAAGTTACTAAAGTAAAATATCCAAAGTGAAAGTCATCGAAGAAAAGTTTCTTAAACAAAGATTCCAATGTGAAAGTTCTTGATAAAAAGTCTCCAAAGAGAAACCTTCTAAAACAAAGTTATCAAAGATGAAGTCCCCAAAAGAATGGTTACCAAAAAAAATATTCTAAAGTGAAAGTTTTCGATTGGAATGAATTTTTTAAAACAATAGTTTCCAAAGATAAATTTACTAAAATAAAGCTTCTGATGAGAATCCTTTTAATATAAAGTTTATGAAGAAAGGTCTCCTAAGTAAAATGTTGAAGATAAATTTCTTGAATAAAAGTTTCAAAATGAAAATCCATGAAACAAAGCTTCTAAAAACCAAAAATTGCCAAAAATAAACCTTCTAGAATAAGCTAATCTAAATACATGTCATGCAAATCAATTCTTCCCAACTTTCCATTAATAGGTTAGTTTCAAAAAATTACTTTAAAATGGAAATAATTATAGCCAACTTGATTCAATGTCCAAATTACTAAGTTTCTATAGATGATGATATCCCTCATAACCATCAAAAACACATAAAGACTTAGATAAAATATTTTAAAAATTAAAAGGGGTCCTCAGTTTTTTTAAAAAAAAACAAGGTGGGTGTGTTGAATACAATAAATGAAGACTCACAGGGGTGAATACTCTCAAGTTTTTAAGAACAAAAAATCCATGAATTTATAAACCTAATATCAACCATAAAATCATTCCATAAGAAATTATTCAATCAAAAATGAAAAGAGACTCTTAATAATTCTATACAACATACTAACTTTACTTACACCTTGGATCTATGTTTGGAAATAGGTGTTCTTTATCTCTTGTCTTAGGGTTTTAGGAAAAGACATGGGGGTGAATTGTATATTTCATTTTTTTTGGTCATTAGGTTCATTAACATTGGGGTGCTTAGGCATTTATCTACTTCCAACTAGGCATCCATAGCCCTTAGAGATACCTTTGATCGCCTATTCCTCCTTTATTTATATTTTTTATGATGCATGATACATTCATCTTATTTTATCATGTAAGATTTGAATCCTCATATTGATTTTATTTTGGAATTTTGGATTATGGCTTTTATTTTTATTAACTTTTCCTTATTTTAATTTCTAAATGAAAGAGGGAAGAAGGTGACCATAATGAACTAGTCTTAATAAAGTTTTGGTTTAATAAAAATGTCCCTATCAACTCTTTCCCATGTCAATGGTTATTACCTTAAATAATTTTTTAAAATTTTACATACACTTGACCCAAGGTGAGAAAGAAATATTTCTAAATTTACATAGGACTATGGGATAAACTCTCACATATATGACAAAATCATTAGCTTTAAAACATGTTTATGGATAACTCTCTCATTACTTACTTGGATTAAGAATTCTAAACTATAGTATGTAACACCCATTAATTTGATTCATACTCAAAACATTTCAAATCATCATTTGATTATACTAGGATTGATCAATATCAAACTACCATGAAATTAAAATAAAAACAACCCTAGAAAACAAGAAAACTACAAAAAATAAAAAGGGATAATATAAAAAAACATGAACTACTCTAATAAAAGAAACATAGGAAACTAACTAATGAAGTAAATATAACCTACTCTTACATTTACTATGACATTTATCATTACTAAGAGACCTCTCCAAATAAGGCAGCCATGAATTAATGCTTCAAAAACTATCCATTAATTGGATATGTCAAATCATTACCTTAAAGATATTTTAAATAGAATGCATTATTACCCAAGATTTTAGAAATCAGATACAATCTTATCCATAGTGGGGTAAACTTTTCATGCATTCCTTTTTTTCATTGCATTTATTCCATAGCAGTACCAAGTATGAGATCTTAAATGCTTTAAATTTCACTCTCTTATCAAAGCATCTCTTGACCACATCTTGATGTTTGATAAAGTTTTTAAATGCTTTATCTTGATGATATTCAACATTATAGACTCTATTTTATCATTGGGATCCATGTATTCTTGCATAAATTGATATGTTGGCTATTTCAACATAATTGGGAACACTAGATATTTCCCATAATCCTTAAGATATAGTGAGGTTTTAAGGGAATATTTTAACCTATTCTAATATTCCTAGAGTGCATATTTTAGAAAAATATGGCATTCCCTAGGTTTATATGTATCTAAATTCTTGATAATACCTATGAGGTTCTTATTTATTGACTCAACCAATCCATTCGATTGTGGGTAGTGATTGGAGGATGATCTAATTATAATATTATTATTATCATGGACTCATTTAGTGAACTTAACTAATTGAAATGCTTTCCATTATCATAAACCAAAGAGATAAGGGTGTTAAACAAATTTGTGATATGCTATTCAAGAACATTTATCACATCTTGGGCTCTAGAGTTCTTAGTGGCAACTACTGTAGTCCATCTAGGGAAATAATCTATAGTAGTGAGAACAAAATTATGTCCAATAGAGGGTTTTGGGTTTATAACATTGATGAAGTCTAAGCCCCATTGGGTTAATGGCCTACCTTCAATCATATGTTATGGTGGCATTGCTATGTGTACCTCTCTTTTTGCTAAAACCTAGCATTCATGGCATATCCTCACATGGAAGTGAACATCCTTAAAGACCAACGACCAGTAATAACACATTTTGAGTATTTTATGGGTTATAGTATTGCTAGATAGATGACCACATCCAATCTTTTGATGTATATTTTCTAAGATTTATCGAGCTTCTCCACATGAGATACATCTAAAATAGATGCCTTTATAATTATTTCTATATAGGACTCCTTTCATAATCATATAATGAGTATATTTGAGAATTAAAATCTCTCTCTTTTTTTCCCTTTTGAGTTCTTACGGGCATGTTCTAGTGAGTAATAATTGAATAATACCTCAATACCAATCTTCTCAGGAGACCTGTGTTTGGAAAACCTCTTTGATGGTGATGTGTGGGTCTATTTCAGTCATCAATTGAACAATTCTTTATCCTTTGAAGATCCTAGTAGGTTTGATTTCAATATCAAATTATTACAATTTCTCCCTCCATTTCCCTCAATGCTCATCCAATTCATTTTGTCCTAGCATAAGCTTGACAGTAGAATCTAGTACATGGTAATGGTCTTATTACTAAGAATGTAGTGCCTAAACTTCATAACCACCTTGACAAGAGTGAATATTTTTTTATTGATTAAGGATTACTTGAGATATTCATCTTTTAAGTTAGTACTCATAAATGCAATAGGATGTCTGCTTTCTTCCATTTTCTACATAAGTATCGAAATAATACTATGTTTTGAGGTGAATGAGTACAAATAAAATTATTTAGTGAAATATATGATTACTAGCATTGGGGCTTGAATAATAGCCTTCTTTATGTCTTGGAAGGAATTCTTATCTTCAGGTGTCCACTCCACTTTGGTGTTCTCAAAATTCATATAAGGTTCTATTTTCTAACCATTAGAATAAAAAGAATTCATGTGGTGTTTGGAAAAACATTTCATTTTTTATATAAAATGCCACCTCTAACTCTATTTGAATGGATTAACACAAATGCTTAGACTTATTTATATGCTCATATCAAATAGTAATTAGGTGATCATAAATAAATTTCTTACTTAATACAATTCATGATGTGCCCTTAATATTAAATTAAACAAACACAAGTCATTGCGGTAGTTATCTAGAATAAAAATCTCTACAAACCATTTTTCATATCTTTTCTTCCATTCAATGAAACCATCAATGAATGGGTTATATCTATATGAAGTGTTTCCAATCAGAGCCATTTTTTTCCTTAAATAAAATAACTATCCATCTAATTTAAGTAAAAGACATAATAAATTATCTTGTAATAATAAATGTGTTTCAATAGTGAACTATGTAATATCAAACTATTTTTGATACATATAATAAATAATTTTTACATAAAATTAAAAATAATTAAAATAGAGATAAAAATATTTAATTACATCTACAAAAATATAATTACAATAATATTTTTGAATATAACAATGGTTGGAGGATGATGGATGTAATTAAACTAGGTCCACCAACTGATCATAGTGGATGAAGGACCTATATTCTTCAATAATATGATTGACTCTTTTTTCAATATGATCTTAATGGTTTAATTTTAGAGTGGGTGACCACCTAATCTAATATATATCTCATAATGGATTCACTTTGAATATAAATATTATGTGATATATTAAATAACAATGAAAATTAATAATGCATGTAAGCCATTTTATGCCTTGTGAAAATATAATGAGTGACCATTATTTGTACCATACCTATAATGACTCAAATTTATAATGGGAATCTATCCATAGTAATATATTTATAATGTTTATTTTATTTTTAATAATAAAAAAAGATCTAACAATAATTAAAATTAATAAGTTACTAATATATACATATAGGGAAAATAATTCATTTGACATTTGTATTCACTATGAACACAATGGTTATAATCGAGAGTGGGTGACTACCCGCTATGGTATATATTTTATGATGAATTAATTTTTAATATAATGTTTAAGAATTATGTATCATTCCAAATAATTTCAATAATGTATGTAATCCATTTCATACATAATACAAATAGAACTACTACGATTCATTTAATATTTCCCCAAAAAGGATTGTTTGAATTATTTCTTAAAATGGTTCTCATTTATAATGGGTGACCACACATTATAATAAAAAAATTATGATGGGTTTATATTTAATATAAATCTAATTTCTTAGGTATAATAACAATGAAATTCAATAACACATGTAAGTGACACTTCATTACACTATACATGAAATGATTTACATTTACAAAAGTTATCCTCAAACTCTGCAAACATTTATAGGCTTGATACATTTTTAATACAAAATTAAGATACAATAATAAATAAATTCAAAAATATATGTATGTCATTTATATTATAGTGTAAACACATTCACAAAATAAATTGTTATCATGATGGATTCATTTCAAATAGAAAACTTAGGTGTTGTGTCTATTAATAATGAAATTAAACAATACATATAAGCCATTTTATGTATAGTTGAAATAGAATGAGTATGTTTCTTTTATCATGCCTATTATAGTTATGATTTTAGAGTGGATGGTCACCCATTATAAGGGCATTTTTAGGGTGAATTCATTTATAAAATAAATCTTATATCTTAGTTATAACATAAAATAAATTCAACAATACATGTAAGTGATACTTATTTATATCATATATCTAATGTCCAACATTTAAATTGGGTGTCCACCTACTCTGTGAAGTTTCTTAGGTTTCAAACATTTGGATTATGAATCCTAGATATTTTTAGTTTTATATTCATTTTTTAATTTCAATGAGCTTTCTTCTAAACAGTTTATGATAAATTTTATTTATATAACAAATAATAGTTTACAATAAATAAAAAACTTAATAATAGTTGGAATGAAATTAATATATTCAACGTTAAATATTAAAATATAAAAAACTTAATATAATTTCACATAATATTCTATTTAAAAATTATACTAAATTATAAAAGTGGTCATGTAATTGTTATATTCAACTTTAAAACTTGTAACATAACACATTGTAGTTAATAGTTCACATTATCTTATACTTAAAAATTATAATAAAATATATTTATCTAACACAATAGATATTAGTAATATTAAAACCTTATAATAAAATTATACATTTAATATAAGATGTTGTAATATACCATTCAATAATTTTCTATAAATTGTCAGAGACTATAAGAAGTTCCAATTTATTTAAAATAATATTATTTTACATTTAATTTTTTAATAAATAAAAGGTTTTATTCATGAAATTTCTATAAAATATCTTACATAATCATAAGATGACATGACCCAGGATCTTGTCCAAACAACAAGATCACATAACTAATTTCTTCCTATTTTACCATTATTAGACTTCTAGATATTAGTCATCTATAGTCTAATATTCATCCTCTTCTCTGACTTATTCTATCTAGTGGCTCACCTAAGGGTTGTTGTTATGTACACAATGCCAATGATGTAGATGTTCTTTCATGTTTATTGTGTCTTTAATGATGCTTTTTAAATTATTTTGTACACCATCTATCTCATTTGTGTTGATATGTAACATTTTTAGTATCTAGGTGTGAAATCTCATTTATTTTCCATTATTTTTTGTTCTATTATTAACTTGAATTGGGTTTTCATTAATGGCTCCTATCAAGTTAAATTAAGCCACGAAAAACTCCCTAAATTTATTGGTCAAGGCCTATAACTTTGTCTATTCTCTATATTCTCATTATTTTTGTTTAACCACCATATTTTTAATACTTTCCACTACCTCTTTTATGGGTTAAATCCATGTTACAAGATCCTTGATATTTTATATCAGTTTATCCTCTTGGTTATGCCTCTCCTTGTTAGGAAATAGTCCCTCCCCATTTACAAATAACTTAGTTTACTGAAATTATTCAATTTTGATGGTGATTTGTCCCTTCATCAGTTCTGAGGTAACTCTTGCCTTTTATTTTCCATTATTTTCCTCATATCCATTTTTTAGGTCATTTTTTTTGTTTACCTTTGTCTAGATACTATTTGGGTTGCCCAATCCTTTTGATACATCATATATCATCTTATAAGGTTGCATAAATATCCATAATTTTATAATTTACTTCCTTTTCACCCCTTGCTCTAATATATCACTTTGGTTTTTATCCACCTCTTTTTCCTAGCTAGAGTGCTCTTAATGCTCCATTACACCTATGCTAGTTCTTTCCTTAGCTCTCTTAACCCCTTATTGCTTATCTTTGTGGACATCATAATTCATTTCCTCACCTATTCCTTCATTATCTTCCTCATTTATCCTATGTGGATGTACCTCCATATCATTGCATTGATTATCCATATTCCCATGTGATGGAGAGTCAGTCATAGTCTTGATTTTTGTAGCAAATTAATAGAGATTGAGATAATAAATTTGATAACAAGTTAAATTAACATTGTTATTTTTAAAAAGATCTCATCCCACAACCCCAAATAATTATTAAATTATTTTATCCTCTCACTTTCTCTTCTGCTTTGAGAATAATCTTATATTCCTCCTTATAGAATTATAAATATGTTTTCACCATAGGAAAAGCACCCCACTCAGGGTAAGTTTCCACATAGCTCTCCCTTTCCTATTCATACATGTGGAATTTATCTTCTTTTTGCATTACATGTTGGTTTTTCCTAGGTCATGCCATATCCTTTCCTAGTCTCACTTTGATATTGTATTTACTCATCCATTTTATTGAGTCTTTATTTCAATTTCTTCTTTCTTCCTTGTTGTTGTTGTGTAGCTAAAATAATGTTGTCTACTCCATTCCTTTGGTGGCATCTTTTTATTTTCTCTCTTATAACATCAATTTTATTCTAAGACACTTTACTTCTACTAAACTCCACACTATATTTCCTTTTTATTCATTTATTTTTATGTTTCTATCCAAGGATATTCATATCTACCAAGGTAACTTTCCTTACCACACCCCGCTTTTTGAATGGGATAGCCATCAAAATGTTCTCCTTGTTGTGAGGGTTTAATTTTATATCAAATTATGCCTTTCATTTGGGGGTTTTCAAATTAGAATTAGTTTCATAATTATCTATTTTTTCACAACATCCCATCCTCCTTAGGCCCCTTCTTATTGACATGAATGATGCAACTCCTCTTTTTGGTGTTAACTAGCAATGTTTCTTTTATTTATTTTTGGTGTCACACTTTATTTTAGCTTCATTCCATTTTTTTTGTATGTTTCTCAATTATTTTAGATAATATTTTCTAATTGGCTCCTTTAATTACTCCTATTTTTATATAAAGATATTCACCATGTTACCTAGTTTAGTTTCCCTCACATTTTTAATTCTGAAATTAGTGAGCTAATCTACCACTCAGTTCCTTTCCTAAAGTGTATAACTGGCCTTTCTCCTCTCAAATCAGTTACGTAAATATTTTTACTCTTCCTTATTCCCTTGAAATATCAAATTTAAATTATGTTTTTCTCCAATGATTTGATGATAAGTAATGAATCTCCCTCTATTTTTACATTTGTAATTTTCTCTTTTAAAGCAAACATTAGTCCCAAGGTAAGTCCTACTTATGCTATGTTATTCATATTGATTCCTATAGAAACCCCATGATATGATCTCACCTACCTAATATGGTTTCTAATTATGGTTCCTATCCCATACTAATCAAGGTTTTATTGTGATGATCTATCAATGTTGACTTTATGTTAGTCCTACTATGGAAGAAGCCATTTAACTTTTTCCCTTAATAGCTTTATTTTTTGTTTCTTACTTAGTTGCATGAATTCATACATTTTCATTGATTCTCCCTAGTTATTTAGGATTTTAATCTTGTAGGGATACACTTAATTAATTTTTGGTTATTTGATTGTTGTTATTACATGAAGAATACTATATTTATTTCCCTCCATATTTCCTTGCTTAATTTTTCTCTAGCTTCTACTTCAAAAAATGTCTTATTCCATTCAAGCCAAAATTTTCATGTAATAAAACTTGGGTCCAAATTCCATATTTCCTTTAATATATTCAATTTATTATTCCAATTCCAATCCTTCAAGTGATATTTTTATAGTATCTCTTATGCTCCAGCTTAGGTTAAAATTAGCTAAAAAGGATTTCTATAGGCCTGAGGTGAAATTATAGTTTAGTTTCAGATGATGGATATTTTATTTTCCATTTAAACATATGATGTATCTTTTTGGGTCTTTAAATAGTCTCTTATTTATATTTTCACCTATCAAGATCTTCCCATGCATTTCCATCCATAATAAAGCTTTTATTTTGGGCCACACTTTTGATTTCCAAATATTTGTCTAGATTGAGGTCATTGAATCCCTTTGCTTTGAATCCTCCTAGGCTTTGTTACCTAATTTTAATATATACCACCCTATTCCTTTTCTATTCTATTTGAGCATATATAGTTGTGGACTCTAAGGGATCCTAAATCATTTTAGCATTTCATTTTGGTCTTTTTGTGCTTCATTCTAAGTTTCATCCCTATTATGAAATTTTTTCCAAGTGACTATGTTGAGCCCAAAATCCATGGCTTCATACCAATACTCTTTCACTTTATTCTCCCACTACATTATTGTTTTCCTCTCTTATTAATGATAATCTTAGGTCTAATCACAAAGATCTATCTGTCACCCAATTATCTTCTCATAAATATATATCTTCTCTATTTTTAACCTATTAAAATAAGCCTTTTTGGATGATTAATATAGCCTCCTTCATGTTATTCCATATGGGGGAGATATTTGGAAGTTCATTGGTAACATCATAATACTATGTCCCACTATCCAAATAGAAAAAAATTAAAAACAATATTAAAAAATAAATCCTAAAAAATACTTAATGTTTTTTTTTAAAAAAATGGAAAAATGAATATGCATTACATATTTTTATATAGTCTAAAACATATTTTTTGATAAATTTCAACAACCCAAAGTCAAGATATTTTGAGGAAAAGATGAAAGTGTATGTGGCTTTTATATGAAAAAATGGGACATGTTATTATGCTTTAACCCTCTTATATTTGGATTCCTTTCATCTAGGTATTTTTTCATGGGTAACTCACTCCATTTATCCTTCCCTCTTAACCCTATTATCTAGACAATCTTTACCATTAATGTCAGGTTTGTCTTATGGATATTTATTACTCCTACCCCCATTAGGATAGTGATTTTCATATCTTTTCCCATCCCAAAAGAAGAAACTTGGATTTTACCCCATTCCTTGCCACATAAAGCTTCTAAGAGTCCTATTCATATCTATTAGTATCTTTTTAGGCACATTTAACAAAGAAAACTAGTAATTGGTAATGACTTGTAACATAGTTATGATAAGGATCATCCCACCTAAATAAGTCAAATACTTACCTTTCCAGTTGCTCAAATTTTTATTCATTTTTCCTAAAACTTTATATACTATATATTTTTGTCCCTTTTGTCTTTGAACATCAAGAATCCTAAGTAGTTATTTTGGAAAGTGGTTATTCCAAATCCAAGGATTCTTAACAGGAAAATTCAAAATTTTTGAGAGACATTAATAAATAAAATATTCAACTTAATTTTATTTATGGATTGTCTTGAGTCTCTCTAATAGCTTCCTAGTAGATCCTTTATGTTCCTAATATCTTGGATCCTAGGAATAAAAAAAGCATTGTTTCATCTATGAACTGCAAGTGAGTATGAGATGTTTCCCCTATTGATTCTTATATCCCTTTTATATTTCCCTTCTCTTTAAGTGATCTTATCTTCCTTATTAAGGCTTACACCATGAGTATGAATAGATAAAGAGATAATGGATCCTCTTGACTAAGGCCCATGTTAGATGGTAAAAATTCTTTTAGGTATCTAAATATTATTACCAAGAACTTATTAATTGTGTAAAAATATTGAATCCACCTTTTCCAATCTTTCCTAAAACCAAACCTTTGGAGTATCTTATCTAGAAACTTCCAATAAACTTTATCATATGCCTTAGCTATATCTAATTTTATCAACATTCCCTACCTTCTGATTAAATTTAGTGAATGAATGATCTTGTGTACTATAACTATTCCTAAAAAAATTGTCTTCCTTTTATGAAACCCTCTTTCTCCTCCAATATAAGTTTTGGGAGGAGGCCCTGTATCCTATTAGCTATAGCCTTTGAGATTATCTTGTAGATGGTATTATAGAAAGATATTGGTATAAAGTCCCATGGCATTTTATTATCTAATTTTTTGAGTATAAGCACTAGGAAGGTGGATTTAAAAGATTTAAACATCCATTGGGATTAATTTGATTTATATGCCACTGTCTTGATTTATTATACTATGAGGTCACCAAAATTCTAAAATAATAGAGCTAGAAAACTATCTAGGCCTGTGGAATGATCCCTTGCTATCTCAAATATTTTCCTCTTTACCTATTCTAGTGAGACATCCTTCATTAATTTGTAGTTATCAGACTGGGTTATCTTGAGAGGGACATGCTTCATAAAATATTCTTATTCTTACTTATTTTCCCCTTCTTCTTGCTTTAGAAATCCCTCCTAATATTTAACTATGTATTCCTTTATCTCCTTGATTTTTTCAAGGGTATTTCCATCTAGGGTATCCACCTTATATATATAATTATTTTGTCTTCTGATCTTACATGAAAGATCAAATAACTTTTTATTTTGGTACCCCTCTTTTAGCCATATAATTGTGGACTTATGTTTCTAGTTTATTTCCTATTTTTTATAAATTTACTTTAGCCTTATAGTCATTTCCTCTTCTTCTTTTATTAATTCAGCTGACTCATGCCTTTCCATTCACCTTCCCTAAATTTTAAAAAAAAATCCTTAGTAACTCTTGTTTATCCTTAAAGATATCTATAAAACTAGTTTCATTCCATTTCTTTAGATCCTCCTTTAGATATCAAAGTTTTTTAAAAAGAAAAATATTTTTGTCCCTTTTTTGTGTCTTGTGGAGTTCCATTGTTGAGTAAAAAATTTATCAAATTTAAGATGATAAATACACATTTTATTGAATCTAAGTGGAGATCTACCTGGTCTCTCATTACGTGTTAGTTGTATGGGTATCAACCAATGGTCTGAGCCTACTATTTATAGTACCTCTATTTCTATAATATTCTTTTATTTCAACTAGCTTGTCATGTAGAGGAAATTATCTAGCCTTTATATGATTATTTCATTTCCCCCTCTTTTATTACTATAAGTAAAACATCCATACATTATTATTATATCCCATATTTATGATCTTTCTAGAATTTTTTTGAAACAACTGAAATACATATCCCTCAAGATAACCCCATTTTTTTATGAATATAATTGACCATTGAATTCCCCTCCTATTATCCAAATATCCTCTTATCTAATATAAATTATCTCTTATAACTATTTCCAAGACAATTTTTTCTCCTTTTTATTTTGTGATCCATAGATGTTCACTAAATAGAATTTCAAATCTATCTTATGCCCTTCCGCCTCACATACCATGAACTATTTTGGGCCTATATGACCTCTAGCTTGACCAAATTATATTCTCATAAAATGGAAATTCATCCCATCATTATTTAAAAATTTCTTCCTATAATTTCCTTTTTGATCTGATTTGACAAATCCCTTCTTGTTATCTCAATATTTTTTAATTTGGTTTTTGAAGCATCACAATATTTGGATTACACTGATTAATTAATTATTTCAATGATATCCTTTTTGAGGGGTCATTAAGTCCCTTTATATACTAATATATTATTTTCATTATGAAAGGTCACTTTTCTTAGTGCTCACCAAAAAACTATCCACTTTTTCTATATGCTTACCCCTATGGCCCCCATTATCTCCTCATGCCTTCTCATACCTCTTTTTTTAATACTAGGCTCCCCTCTCCTTTTATTTTCAAAGTTTCCTTTATGATTAAGGTTTTGGGTGTATTTTATTCCCATTTTATCTTCTTCACCTTTACTCTCTATTTTTATCTCATCTTCCTCCTCTATACTTATTTAATTTTCTAGCAACTGCTATCATTCCCCATATCCTTTTCCTCTATATTGCATTCCTTTCCTTTCATTTATATTTTTATTATATTATTTACATGTATTACCTTATTTAAGTATATTTTCAAGGTCCACTTTGAATCCATATTTTATTTTTATGCCCTTCTCCTTTATTGTCTAATTGTCCCATCCCTATGTTTTTGATATCAAATTTACCCCTTCTATTAAAATCCCTTCCTTAGCTTTGGTAACATTACTAAATTTTAGGATATTTTTTTTGATCATTTTTTCCTTTTTTTTAATGGTATGTTTTTTTATTTATCTTCATAAATCCTTCTATGTCCTTCTCTATGGTTTTTAGTGCTTTCTCTAGTACATTATTTTTTTGAAGTATTGGACATTCCCATATTAGGTGTCCATATTCATGACACCCTCTACATCTAAAAGGACTAATTTCATAATCCAAATCTTTAATTCATTCCATCTCTCCTACCTTCAATGTGATATTATTGAGAAAGGGCCTTGTTACATCTAATTCCACATAGATTCTTGCATAAATTTATAATCCCTTTCCATGATGTTGCTTAAATACATATATTGGCCTACCTATCATACAACTAAAATTATTGAGTGAGAGTATATAATTTGATATACATTAGTATTTTCATTGGTAGTTCCTCTGTTATTTTGAAAGTAGTGTTCTAATGATTCAAAAATAGGCACACATTTTTGAAGAAATATGGTCTACCTTCAAAAATCTATCTTGATTTTATTCATTTTCAAAGATTTTGATGAAGTATCCTTTAATGCATGTTATTATTTCATATTATCCATTTGTCTTCTATTTTATCCTAGTACATGAATGGAATTCCTCTAGTGTTAACTAGGTTCCGATCAATTTATAAATTAGGCTCCTATCATATATCCCCACTATGTTTCTTTTGATTTATGTAGGCTCAAACATAATGATAGTATTTTCCTTTACTACCTACATGCATGTCCACTTAGGTCCTCTTGTCTATCCTTCCATTTTATTTTTACCTATTTCCCTCATCAAGGTGTTGATCTCTATCTCAAAAATTGATGATGTTGCACATATCACCATCTATCTGAAAGATGGTCTATAGGGGGAAAGATCCCTCTTGGTGGAAACATTATTTATGATTCCACTCCAATTGTGATCCTTTCCTAGTTCTAACTCCTGTGAAATATGATATGTACCCCTTGAAATCTTCAAAACCTAGCTCCTTTCATATCTTTCACCAAATGCATACAAATTTACATTTAATATTTTGAATAAAGTAACATATGAATTTTATTTTATAGAATAATAATAATAATAATAATAATAATATGTTATTTTTACTATTGTAAAAACATATTATTAATATTTCTTATTTCTTCATATGTAATTCTCACATTCGATGTTAAATATTTCCTTATAATAAAATAAAAATGAGTTCACAAAATATTATACCAAATTTAAGATTAAATACTTTTTATATAAATATTATTATAAGAGACTATAATAAGTTTCCATTTTATATTTAAAATAACATTAGTTTAAATTTAATATTTTAAAATAGGTAGTGTGCACATTTAATTTTTTTCAAAAATATTAAATAATAAAATGTTACAATAATATGTTATGTTTTGTACTGAAAAAAAACTATTAACATTTACTATTGATGCACATGTAATTTAAAATTAAATATCAAATATAAAGTATAAAATAATATAAACAAGTTCACAATATGTTATTCTAAAACACTACAATAATTTTTATTATTTAAAATAATATTAACCTAAATTTAATATTCTAAAAAAACTCATAAATAGGTTGTAATATTAAAAAAACTCTTTATATAGCTAAAATTTAATTTTTTAGATACAGGGAAATAAAAGAGTTTTAAAAGATCCCATAAACTTTAAAAAATGGACAAAAATAAATCAAGAAATCTGACAAGGACCTGACCATAACTAGCTTTTATCCATGAAGCTTACAAAAACATATACAATAAGGAACCCAACAAGACTCAAAAAAATAAACAAAATAAGATTAAACTAGACTAGGCCTACCAACCCTCCAAACAAACCAAGGACAAATTACATTGGTCTTGTTAGTCTTTGTGATACATGAAGCATCAATGTTATTACTTATCTCCTTTCTCATGTTACCTCTTGTTATTTTACATAGGTCATCCATTCTTCCAACTTTGGTGGATTTTTAGGTTCCTCATTAGACTCAACCATTTTTTCCTTATTTATTTTATGAGCCATCTCCTTGCACTTCCTCAAATTTCATTTTGATGTTGTTTAATCTCATGTTCATCTTTGAGTAATTATTTAAGCTTAGGGTTTAACTTGCTAATATTTTTTTCCAAAACCTTGCTATCCCTTCTTATAACACTTTATTTGGATGGGATAACCTATATAGCAACATTAATTTCCTTTCTAATCTATCTAATATCCTTTTCAAGAATATTTAGTATCACCTCTAGATATTTAAACATGTCCTTCAAATTCTTACTAGACCCTTCTTCTCCAACTAGTCTTTATCCTGGCTTAGATTTTTTTTTTATAATTTTATGTTAAATTTTTAGGGCCTCCATAACTCTTACTTCACAATCCGTAAATATAACATGTTCCCCTAATTTGGGATTTGGGAAATATGGGGCTCATTTATGAGATACAGTAGGGATTTGGATTCTAACTCATTTAATTAGGGATCATATTCACCATCTAACATTATCAATCCATTTAAACCCTATTAGATCCCTTAATCTTCTTGTTCTACAAAAAATGGGCTTAAGTATTATTTAAATCCTCATATTTCACCTTGGATTTATCAACAACATCAACATACCAATCCTTATCAATTTCCTTGGGACCCATCCCATCCTCAGCCTCGACTCATTTATGAATCACCAACTTAGCCTCCTAAAATAATAATATAATGATATCCCATGGATAATTACATTAAAAATTCCATTTTGATAGACATCCACCATGAATTTTAAGGACCTCAATAGGAAAAAAGCAAAGTGATAACATAATTTTTTTTGAAGTGGTTAAGTAGAAGGAAGTGATGTGAATGCAAAAGCCTCTTCTTCCACTCTAATGTAAAATACCTCATTACTTTCAAGTAAAATTACAATTAGGTTTAAGGAATATTTTTCCTCATAAATCCATTCTTCACCTTTTTGGTTAATTTCTCATCTTTGTAAAAAGTTTTAATCAACTCAAAACTATGATGTTTATCTTTAAAAAAAGTATTCCCTCAAAAGACATGATTTTTATCACAAAAATTCTCTCCTAAAAAGTGTTAATAATGACCCCTCTCATCCTTAAAACCTTGTTTTTCCAAGCTCTTATAAAATCAACTGATAGTTTGGGATCATGGCTACCAATGTGCTCCATGTATGCAGTGAGGCATACTCTATGCGGGATTTTCCAAATGGGGTTATTTTTTATGTCAAAACATGATATTGGCTCAACCCTATCTAGATATGCTCCCATATTCTCATCTATTTGAATCATTTTGGAGTCTTCAATGCATAATAATTTACTTTACTTGAAAACTCTTATGTTAGGATTGAAACTGATGTAAAACATCATGTGTGAAAATAATTAATTTTCACATCCTAACTAGGATGTACTTCTCACCATGAATATTAATAATGTCCCAAACTTTAAAATTAATGTGTCACTCATATGAAATGAATCTTTCCCATTTATTTGGTATCAAATGCTCGATTTTAAAGAGAAAAGTCATATCAAAATATACCACGGTCAATTACGAGGAACACTAGCTTTGAAACCCAAATTATTAAAAAGTTGTGGTGAAGTTATTCCAAAGATACCCATGTTTTTAAAAAATTTACCCCCACACCCAAATTCTCCATGTGGTTTGCACATTGTTTTCCTTCCATATACTAATGCTTGATTTAAACTTATAGGAAATTATTAAGAAGGGTTCTTACATCAATAATTTCATTTTTTATGGTCTAATAAGGAGGGATATATACATAAAATGAATCTTATAATTCTCAATAAATTACCTTCTATAATTATATTTTGAATCTTGTGTTCCATCACCAACTAGATTCCCCATAGATTTTCTCTGGCTTTAGCCACATTATTGGCCTAGGTTACCATCCCACCAAAAAATAATGGCAAATGAAGATATTTACAATATAAAATTACCCTTAAATTTGTCCCTGTGTTTCCCTTGGATGTGCTATCAAAATTAAGCTTGAAGTACCTTTTAATAATATGATATCCAACATAGTCTTTCTCTCTAGAAAGCTGGAATTTTTAAGAGGTTTGGACCACCTACAAAGATTTCTATCCTTTTTGATATTTGTGCAATTTTGAGCCTTAAAAATGAAAGCTTTCTAGAGAGAAAGAATATGTTGGATATCGTTTTCATACCCAAATTTGTTTTTTTGAAAAGAAGACCAACCAATTTTCATTTATATCCCCTTTAATTCTATGCATCATTGATTTTAAGCTACCACATTTGTCCCTAAAAATGAAGTAATTTATTTATTTCCAAATTCCATAGAATAAATGAGATAGTGGAAGCTTCCATAATAAATCTAGGACTGGCTTGTTTCAAGGTGGACTGCAATGAAAAATTAGGTCACATACTAAGTTATGACTAACCTATGCGATATTGAGTTTATCAAGAAAGAAATTAAATATTTTGGTTAAAAAGTAACAATCCAAGAATAGATGTTTGACTAAATCTTCTTCCATTTTACACAATTAATATGTATTATGAATGTAAAACTCTCTTTTCATGAGGTTTTAAATCATTAAGATCTTGTTTTGGCTAGTTATTCAATATAAGGTGTTGACCTTGGGTACCAAGCATTTATACCAAATCTTAATCCACTAAGAACCATCCCCTTTGAACTCCATTTTAAACATGTAACTATATTTGACTGATTATTCACTAGAATCCTCTTTGGGACATATCATCACATCCAATTTAGGTTGAAATCAAATTTGAATTTACTTAAATTTATGGTTTATATTGGCTAGGCTATAGTTGAAAATCCTAGGTTTAACTTCCCAGGAAAACTCCTAATTAAAATACTCATTAATATAGACCCAATAATCACATAAATTCTTCCCATGAGTGCCTTTGAAATGATCTTTGATAACCCTAAAATGATCTCAATATTTTAAGTGGAAATTAAAAAACCACTGAGCCTTCAATAAATTTACCTTTCTTCCATTATGCACAATCTATTCATTGCCCTTACAAAATAAATATTTGCACATAATAATCACTTTTGAAAATAAGGAACCTTGGGTTGGAACTTCTTAGATAATAAGGCTATCTTCTTATCTCCCTTCAATGTATTTGGCCCTTATTGTGTTATTACAAATGGAATATTCAATCATAATAATGGTATTTGGCCCTTATTGGTTTATTCATCGTTAGACCATAATAAACTCCTTTGGATCTTCTCAAATCTATCCAAAAATCATTGAAGGCATGTTGAATACAAACATCTAGTAAATTGACATACTTTGGAAAGATCTCTTGACTAATTAGATATGGATTGAAATAATTGGAAACCTTTCCATCCTACGAATATATTTTAAATATTTTATATTTATATTCCATATTTATGATTATATCCTACCAAATAAAAGGCATACCCAAGTCAAATGTAAGCAAATCCTAGATTTGGTAATCCAAAATTCTAGAGATCTTAAGACTGATTGAGGTGTGGATGAATAAAAGGGAAATTTTGGAAAAGTTCACACATGAACCAAAAACCAAATCATAGGATTGAATAATTTATTTTATGGCCTTATATTCTCCCATAGAGGATTCTCTCGAAACCAAAGTGTCATCCATAAAAGTTTGGTGAATAAGGGGCTCTACCAAAGGGTATATTTGAAGGCCTTTGATCAACCCATCCACTATGGCTTCTACCAATTTCCTTCCAAGAGATCATCCATAATAATGAATTGGTACATTTAGAGTGTATCTCTTTTATTAAGACCCCTTTTAGTGAAAAATAAGCCTTTTAGAGATCCATTGACCAAAATAGAGAATTTGGGTGTAAAAATAAAATCACGATTAATGGTTTTGAACTTTTGGTTGAAGCCTACATTCTCAATAATTTTATCCAATAATTTTCATGAAACTATATCATAATAATTATTAAAATCAAGCTTAAGAAGCACTCAAAGTATTTTTAGTGTTTAATTAAATGAATTACTTCATGCACTAAGATGATCACATCAATTATTTGCCTCCTGCACACAAAATCCCCTTGCTACTCTAAAATAATTTTGGTCAATAGATTTTTTAGCCTAAGGACAAGTGTTTTGACAAAAATATTGTATAAGGTATTATAAAAAATTAACAATATAAAATTCTTAAATTTTTTAGATCCAAATTTATTGGGTAAGAGGACAAGTGTTATTTAGTTCCTTGAGAATGTTCCTAAATCTAAGGAATTCAACTACCACTACTACAGGATCATTTTTAATAATATCCCAATATTGTTGAAAAAATAGGAAGAAACTAATCTAGGAATGGATATTTTTCTCCTTCCATGGAGAAAGTATCAAACTTTACTTATTTCATATTTGGTTATTTAAAGATATCATTATTGTCTTCATATTTAATGCATTATCAAACAATTCAAGAAACTCATTATCCATGTTGGGACTAGGACTAGAATTTATAAATAGAAGCCTCTTAAATTAGTACTCAAATTCATGTTTTACATCCATCTCCTACTTGTACTTACTACTAAGCTCTTTAATAATCTCCTTGATTCTTATTACACTTGTATTCCTACTAGTCGAGAGATTAAAAACTTAGTATTTTTGTCTCCTTCCTTAAGCCAAATTCTTCTTGAATTATGTCTCTATTATATTTATTCCTTAGCTTCTAGGTTAGGGAAGTGTTTGAGGAGGTACTTAAATTTTTATATATTTTCCTAGTTCAAACGAATAGCTTACACTTCCTCATGTTTTTGTAAGTTATCCTATATGTTCTTCTTCTATTAGAAGATGTTTTCAAACACCTTATTATTATAAGTTATAAGTTTTTGTTTGAAAAAATTGAGATTTTGAGATAGAATAAACATATTTATACCTTATAATTCCTCCTTCCTCCATAAATTCACCAAGACCAAAATGTTCAGGTGTTGTAACCACTTCTTCTTGAAACAAAAAGGGCTATTTTTATTCCTAATAATCTTCTCCTCACTAAAAACCAATGGTTATGGTTGAGACCAACCCTTGGGAGGGTGGATAAATTGTAACAACTATTCAAATCCCAAACTAATGAGATAAGGAATATATAAATACTTACTTAGTATTTCTTTCCCATAACCTCATATTTGTATATGTGAAGTTGGCTCCATAAAGCTCCACATATATTAAACCAATAATAGATATAAAATCCTTGAGATCCAATATGATGTAATTATAATATTATATTCCTCCTTTCTTATCCAAAATAAATAGAGGAGTATTGAATTCCCAAAATAACATCTATTTATAACATATGTAATCCACTTGAATCTCTATTCACACTTGGTGAGAAGGATAACTTAGCCTTACACTTATGGAGGATTCTTATGTAGATCACAATGGGAATTTATGTAGGATTCTAAGTAATCTGATGTTTTAATCTGTTTTTATTTAACAAAATTTGATAATCTTATCCCTTTTGTTTTTTATTGTTTCCAATAGGTATGGGGCCACTTGTCCTACCCTCATTTTATCATTACTTGCCATGGTTGTGCCTATGGATACCATGTTGGTTTTATTACACAATTGGGCCTTGGAGATGTATAATCCATCATGATTTTCTTAATTATTTTAAAAATTCATTTATTATTTAAATTTTACACTTTTAGGCTACCTAAATGGGTTTGAATTTACATGTTTGTATTCTATAACATAATGTAAAAATGTAGTAGTTAAAATGTAGTGTGAAAAATGTAGCAAGGGAAAAATGTAACAAGGACAAACATCATAGGAATAAACATAGTAAAGGATATACTCACACAAAAGATGACATAACTATCAACTAAAGGTCTAAACTCATGAATCACATTTTTATCTATTATTTTTATTGTAAATTTGATGCATTACTTTTCCACTATGAAATTTTAACTACTATCACCAAAATTAACTAGACAATAAATAAACAATGTAATAATCAATAAAAATGTCCCAATTATGCTCTTCATGACATTTTTGTGACATTAATAATACCACTAAAATTTGCCTTTCTATTTTTTATCCTTGTGACATTTTTTTCATACTACATTTTTTTCATACTGCATTTTACCACTATGTTTTTTATTGCTATGTTATCACATAGAGCCAGTATTGTATGTAGTGGTAATGTCTAGTGGAACTAGGTTCATATGCCCTCGTACACATTTTTATTAGTGATTAATATTTTACAAAAATGGATATCCATACAAAAAACATCTAATTTACACAAATATCTATTTTGTTTTTCAAAAACATTCTCTCTTGTTGTAGATCAAGTTTTTCCTTGTTTCTAGACATGTATACTTGAGTCTAGCTATATTTATGCAACACATGTTTCACCAATGGTATTTAGAAATATTTCTTAGGATATGATAAATTTATATTCTCTTATAATTTATAATAAGTTTCAACACACAAATTTTTAAAATACATATTTTCAAATTACCACAACTCAACTAACACTTAATTATTACCATAATTCATTCACCTAGTAGTGAAAAATTGATAAGATAGTGTTAAGAAAATTTATCCTAACTATATTGGTTTGTATTAGGTGTTACTAATAATTCTTAAATGCATATTATTTTTAATTTATAACATTACTTATTTTTAATTATCTTGTATGTATGAGAATTAGTAATTTTCCTGAGTAGATTAGTTTAAATAGAGAGATTGGGTATGAAGAAAGATCATATATTAAATATTTTGTATTGATTCATTATTTAAATAGGCTTAAATTTAAAGGGGAATACAACAATTTTTAGTAAAATTATATTATTTAAATATAATATTTATATCTTAGTATACTTTGACATATATTTTTTATATTTATGTTATTAGATTGATCTATGTAAGTAAGGTCCAAACATCAGGTATTAAAATGCTTTATAGTCAACATTTTAGGGATTTATACAAATATCCATTGTATACTCTCAAATTTATTAATTGGAATATTGGTGATCAACAAGTCACAATAAAATTGACACTACCAAGATTTTTCCCCAAAATCTTCATAATTTTTCTTGTAGGTGGTTTTTTGAGGTTAGAAACTGCATTTTGATAGTCTTAAAACCTACAAATATATGTCATTTTTGGATAATCTAGCTCATTTTTATCATTTAATTTATTGGTATCCCACAATACCTAAAGCCATATTATTTGTGTGTGTGTGTGTGTGTGTGTGTACACACACACACACACACACACACACACACACATACATACATACATACATACATACATATATATATATATGTATATGTATATATATATATATGTATATGTGTGTGTATATATATATATGTATATATATATATATATATATATATATATATATGTATGTATGTATGTATGTATGTATGTATGTATGTATGTATGTATACACACACACACACACACATTTGTATGTGTATAAGGCTTTAGGTATAACATAAATAACTTCTTGGGGATAGCTACTTATAGGTACATCACAAGATACAAATGAACAAAAATCTTACTATATATATATATAATATAATATACACCTTTTAGTATATATTACTTGTTCTTTTGTATCTTGTGATGCACTATAAGTAACTAGCCCCAAGAAGTTATTTTTTTAAAACCTAAAGCCAATTTGTGTGTGTGTGTGTGTGTGTGTGTGTATACACACACACACACACATACATACATACATACATACATACATACATACATACATACATACATACATACATACATACATACATATATATATATATATATATATATATATATATATATATATATACATACATACATACATACATACATACATACATACATACATACATGTGTGTGTGTGTAGTATGATCTTTGTTCATTTGTATCTTGTGATGCAGCTTTAAGTAGTCAACCCCAAGAATTTATTTAAGTTATACTTTAGATGCAAGATAGAGGGATATTGGACAATTCAATCCTCTAACTTTAGAGGTCTAAAATATTAATATATCAATTTTTAGGAACAATATATGTATAATTATTAACTCAAATACTGTATAGCCTTATAAAAATCTTTATTATCTTATGATCTCATAGACTATATAGACTAGATTATCTTGTTATGAAAAATACAAATTTGAATAATATAGAAAGGTTCAAAATATTCATGTATAATATCTAGTCATTTAGTTTCTCTTTAAAAATATGATTTTTTTTACAAAGTTGAAGTGCCTATGATCATCTCATCAAGCCAATAGTTTTGGTATATGAATTAGGTAACACTTTCAAAAAAATCCTAGAACCTCCAAACCATCTGGTTATACTAATTGATCAATGAAAATACAGATAAACATATAGTATAAATACATTCCATATCATATGACCTTGAATCCAACCTCTTTTATGTCAATTATCAAAAGAAAAAAGCATGTTATATACTCTCCATGAAGTAAGTGGATATAATTCTTTGACTAGGTTGAGAATTTGTTTTTACCACAACTATAATTCTAGGAGAATGCCATGTAGTCCAAAATTTAATTTTCCTAAATTTTATTTTAAATATCCTACTAGATGCACCTACATGGTAGAGAAATATTTTTTCTATATGACACCCCATTCATGGACAAGGTACCTATAGTCTCTTTCAACCTAGAGGAAGAGATTTTATAGTGGTTGCATTGGTATGAAATATATAAATGGTATTTAACCATGGTTACAATTTTGTGAAGCCTATTGGTTCCCTTTAGCCCAAGTTCATATAAGGATTTCACAAAGTCCCTAAATAAATAATAGTAAACTGGTTATATTTGATGATATTAAATATAATTTGAAAATTCATCAATAGATTAAAGGTTTAATAAATGAATAATTAAAAAATAATTTCATTAGTAACCCAAAAGAGGATATTAGAGTTGAGGTGATAATTTTAAAACATATGGATATGTTTCCATCCATTGAGTTAGCTAAGTTCATCTAAATAAATTCCAAAAACCATCATAGAGCTTCCAAATCCAAGCCATTCAAGAATCCTATTCCATAACACCTATTGACATTCCCAAATCCAAGAACTATACCCATCAATTACCTTGTAGAGGCTGAGATGTGGGCTCAAAAAGAAAAAGGATTGTGTTACAACTATGATAGTAAATTCAAACTAGGCCACTAATATATGAATAAAAATATATACCTACTTGATGTAGAGTCATCTCTAGATTTTTAAAAATATTAAGATGCATAAGAATCATTGGAGGAAGAAAAGGAAGAAACACATGATTTTGGGGAGGACCCTACATCATAAATTTTTGTGCATGCATTATCTATAATCACCACTCCTAAAAAAATGAATATCAAGGGGTAATTTAAAAAACATCCCCACCCAATCCTCATTTAATTTAGTAGTGCACATAACTTCACTAACCCTCATATAGCTTAATAAGTTTATTTTTATGTATATCCCTTTTCAAGTGTATAAGTCATGATATCAAATGATGTAACCTTAACTTTTAATGTAAAATTTATAAATGGATAAATATTATTGGTGGATTATAATTATATAAAATGATATAACCTTAAATTTTAATATAAAATTATAAAAGGCTAAATATTATTTGTGGCTTATAATTTAAAATTATACATGTTTGTTATACCTCTAGGAGGTTTTAATGTAATTTTTAGATTATAGTGGATTTAGATATTAGGACCTATCATATAATATTTTTTATAAAATATGGATGAAATTAAATAATAATGGTTATAACACACCTTAAAATGAATTTCCTTAAGATAAATATGCATATTTATTTCTCATTGGATGGATAAATTATTTAGAAAGGGATATCATAGGGTTTTTGCCCATCTTTGTGCCATCTAGCTAAATGAATAATTTGATCCCAAATAGTTAACATATTTAAATTAATAATTGTATAAGTAAATATTTATCTTTGAGGAACCTAAAAGGCTAACAAAATAAAATATAAAGGATTATTACATTAATCTTATTCCAAGTAGTGCACCTCCAAACATTCATCCTTGCTACTACCCATTTCTACATAATAAATAACTAAAAATGGTACAATAATTATTAAAAATAGGATTCATTAGATGAATAATTAATGGTATTAAAATAATATGGATACTGACACTTTCTTATTTAATTTTTACTCCTAAATAGATTCATAATCGAAGACAAGTTTCCCATTCTAGTGGTTAGTGCATTATTAGATGACTTTCATGGAAACCACTTCTTCTCAAAGCTTGACTTTAGATCTAGATATCATTATATATAAATCAAGGAAGTATATATTGCAAAAATATCATTCAAAACTTAATAAGTTAATTATGATTTTATCAGCATGCCTTGTGACCTCACCAATGTTTTGTCAAGATTTTATGGATTAATGAACAAGATATTCCATAAAAATATCTACAAATTCGTCCTAGTATTATTTGATCACATCATGTTTCATGTCCATCACTGGTAACAAAATATAAATTAGATTAAACAAACCTTATAACTCCTTTATGAGAACCACTTAGGTTCTAAAAAACCAAAGTGTGATTTTAAAAAATAAATAAATTGAGTGTCTAAGACATATACTCTCCAAGGAAGTAGTTGAAGTGAATCTAAAAAAAATTGAGGTTATGAAAACCTGGCCTAACCACAAAATATTTAAGAGCCTTTATGGATTTTTGGGACTCATTAGATATTATAAAATTTCCATCTAAGACAAGGGGAAAATTTTAGCTCCATTGATGAACATACTAAAAACATATGCATTTCATTCGTCAAAAGTGGAATAAATGGCATTTGAATATTTCACTAATGAAAGGTGTAATATTATAATTTTTTTATGCATGACTTCTCTAAACCCTTTTTCATGAAAATTTATACCTAGGGTATTGTAATTTAGATTCCTAATGTAGATCTACCCCTTACAATCTCTAGAAAGGAACTTGTAGACAAAAAAAATTAAACCACACCATATATGTGAATGAAATTCCACACATCCTTCAAGTAGTAAACAAGTCTCACTCATATCTAATGAGAAGATATTTTTGCATAAAAATTTATCACCATAGTCTCAAGTAATTCTTGGATCAAATAATCTATTTTCTCAATAAACATAAGTGGTTTAAAAATATACTAGGCTATGAATATGAGATTACCTAAAATAAAGGTAAGGAAAATGTTTGCTTAGATGCATTATATTTCAAGTATGTGTTAGAGGTAAAATCACTGAGAGTGGGGATAAACTAGTGAGCCCAAATAATCCAACTTTAATTATGATATTTACAAATCCTTAATCAATTACCACAAGCATTCATGAAGCATACACATAATTCATAAAAATTATCAAGAGAGACAATGCAAGATCAATCACATAACACGACATACATGAGAAACCCTCTTGGGGAAAAAAACCCACTAGAACCTGTAACTTGACTCCTAACCTATAATAACAAGATCCAATTTAGACCTACTACAAATGATCAAGGAACTACAATCCCTATTTAGTGAGACTACAATCCCACAAGGTGTTGACACACCTATCTAGTTGAGTTGAAATAATAACTAGAGATTTTAACAAGTTTCACCATTAAATGAGGTTTATAATACCTTATATGATAATCTAACATAACAACACCTATGAACACATCCACCTTTGCACTGATGTCTTCAAAACCTGAGATAGACCTCTTATTATCACTCTACACCTTCACTCATACTCAACCAACAAGAGAACTATTATACCAATAGAATTATGATCAATAGGTCATATAAATAGTCCTAAAAATGATTTTCTCATCAACTCATCCATAAGGTACTTTACCCATCCTTCACTCAACAATCCTCACACAATCCTCTCTCAAATCTCTCCCAAGTCTCTCATTCAAGTCTATAAATAAACTTCTTTGATTTAAATATTTATAGAGAAATAATGAATTAAAAATATCATGGTCTTTTATTTTTAGATTATAAACATGCCTTCACCCTTAAGTCATCTCACATGGGTTACACTTAAACACAATCCACTTTCAAATAGGCCTAAGTTACTTTTAGGTCTTATGGAGACCCATTTAGATCTTTGACACTTATCTAGGAAAACTAAATCATAAGAATACTTTCCAAATGTATTTACCCATTCCAAATGATATATAGGTTCTCCTTAAGTTCCAATCTCCATCACCATACCCTTTTGCTTAAGCATAAATCCCTCAAATAATAATTTGTGCATACAATCACCATGAAAGAAAATACAGTCACCATCTAAACCTTTATTCATACTAAATATGATTTTTCAAACATTAATAATGCACACAAATAATCCTTATGGAGTATAAAACATGATCCAATATCTAATTCATCGATAATAATTGAAGTAACATCAACATAAGCTCAAACATCCTTCTCGGGTCACTTGTAGAATAAACACAAACACATAGTCAACTTTGAACCTTTATATCTTTGATTGTATACATAATTATACATTAAAATTTATTTTTATAGATGCACCTTAGAGTCTTATATATATTCTATTTTTACACAATGGTCAAATTTTACATGGATCAAAATATATGTCCAAAAACCATAGACTATTTTTTCCTTTATTTGATTCAAATTTTCAAATGCAAATGGTCACAGTTAAACATCAAACACCATGCTTGCATCTCATGTCCTCAATATTTTAGATTGATCATGCATAATCAATATCATTCAGTCTTTAATTCATATGTCACTAATTCCCAAATGTTAATTCTTGAACATTTTGATCTCATCTCATGAAATCTAGGAATTTTGACTGCATACACTCTATCAATCTCTTCTAGATTGTCCTTGCTTTAGTCATGATATATAGTTGTTACTTTGAACTCTTGTACTTATTCCACACCATTTATCTTGATTAGTACAAACATTCAATCACCAGTAATCCTAAAAAAATCTTGATCTTTAACTGTGCTTGTTAAAATTCAAACACTTTGACCTCTTTGATTTGTTGTGCATTGTAGGTCTAGATGTACAAACTCCTATAACATCTACATATCAGCCAGGTCCTTTTTAATCATCACACACTATTTTATTAATTTGTATTATCACCCATTTTTATGATCTCCATTTGGTCCTAAACTTTAACTCTTTTAAAATTCACTATGGGGACCCTTACAATTTGTCTAAGAAACCATCTTTGAGCCTTAATAACTTTTTTTTTGCTTTGATGCATGATCTCAAATTTTGACCAAATGATCTCCCCACATAAGAGAATATATTTATATAAAAATATAATCATATAACCCATACATTTGTGATATATTTCATCATCATCATCATCATGCTCACTCAAAATTTTCTTCCATAGATCCAATTATGCCTAGAACTACCTGGAAGGCCAACTTGCTCATGCATATCTTTTGATGCGCTTCATTGCATGATCTAAAATTTATAATAAATAAACTAGGCTAAAAAATTAATAAATCCATGACCACATTATCCTAAAATTTCCACTTGTGTGAGATATCCCACCATCAAACTACTTACTCAGCTCTTTCTTGCCTCATGTAAATTTGGCTATGGGAAAATACTATCAATATGCCTGAGAGCCCATATTTTCTCTTGCATATATTTTTATGAATTTAGGTGCATCACCTAAGATTTAAAAAATAATAACTAAGAATAAAAAATAATAAACCCATATGATCATTTTTTCCAAACACCTCCACATGTGTGAATGTTGACATCATCAACATGCTTCCTCAACTCTGCTTGAACCCTTTGCAAATTTGGCTAAGTATGGGAACTTAGTGAATTATTTCTGAGAAACTAACTTTTTTACCTCATATATTTGACCATGATTCATCACATGAATTGATATATATTTCATAACAACTAGGGACTTATGTGGTCATAACCATATGACCAACACCCCTTAACTCATTCCCACATGGCAATGTTGACATCATCAAACTGCCTATTTAGATTTTCTACCACTAGACCCAAAGTGTCTAGATGAAAACTATGATCAACTAGATGAAATTAAATTATGCACACAAGAACTTAAAGATTATAAAACATCTTAGGGACATTTTTCATATGCTTAATATTCCATACTCATCTTTGAACATCTCTAACCATGCCAAAATAGAAGATCAACTAGGCCTACTTCAAACATACTAGGATAAAAACATTACATACTTTATCATTGTTACTTAGACTATCAAGGCTCTTCATCCACTCACCAGGGGACCTTCATGATATCACAATGACATCATTAAAAATATTCCAACAATCTTCCCTTTTTTTATTGATGTTAACACTCCATCATATATCAATATATATCTCACCTTCTCTCTCTTGAAGCACTCCCACACTACAAACTTTTTCCCCCTTTGACATAATGACAAAATGGGTACTAAATTATCCTAAGGACCTAAAAATACTATCAAATATTATAGTACCATCTTATAAATATGATACAAACTCCTCCTTACCTTGATCCTATTTCTACTTTCCTTGACAACTTCCTCTTGCTCCATGCCAACACTCTCTTCAACCAAGCACTACAACCAATGAATAAAGAACACCAAAAACATAGAAATATGAAGTAACACATCAATAAACATTTTATAGGGAATCCCACTAATAATATTGATCCATTTCATCACATTATCATATTTAGATCTCCATGCATCATGAAGAATCACCACACATGCTTATTAGCCTTCTATCTCAAGCTACCATAAGGATCACCAACATAACTTCATGCCACAATCAACCTAAAAACACCCATTCTGACATTGTATTATATCTCATTAACAAAACTCAAGAGCAACCTCATGAAATTATTTCTCCCCCTTAACCAAATAACTTTTATTTATTCATAGAGAAAAAAATAACACCCAAGCTTTGTCTTAGATACTCAAAATTAGATTTTGACAATTGTTTGGTCATCATTTTCTGCAAGCTACTATTTTGTAGGCATATAATCCAACTTAACACATTGTTTAATCACTTTTTCTCTCAGTAAATGATATCTAATAGGAATTTGTTTAGCTTTTGAGTGCATAACAAGATTATTTGAGATACTAATTGCACTAGTATTATCACAATAGATATGACAAGGTCCATTTTATCTTACCTTATAATCCTTAAAAATTTGTTTCATCCACATGAATTGTGTGCAAAAAGAAGTAGATACTATATACTCATCTTATATAGTTGATAGAGATACTAAGGATTTATTCTTACTGAGCCAAGATAATGAGCATTCTCCTATGAAGAAGACCCCACCACTAGTATTCCTCTTATCATCCACACATCCTACCTAATCAACATCAGTATATGATTTCAAAGGAAATTATTTACTCCTGGGATACCATAAACCATAGTCTATGGTGACTTTGAGATATCTCAAGATCCTTTTAATACTTTCAAGTGAGATTCTCTAAGATCATGTTGAAACCTTCCTACAAGACCTACTTCTTGCATGATGTCAGGCCTAGATGCAGTAGAGTATGAAAGACTTCCAATCATGGATCTATATAAAGTTTGATTAAAAAAATTGTGAGTCATCTAGTTTACTTAACTTGTATCCTGTGATTATTAGAGTACCCATTGGCTTACAATTCATCATGTCAAACTTCCTTAGCATATCCTTGATGTATTTAGCTTATGAAATGAATATACTTGCATCAATTTGATTAATCTATAATCCTAAAAATAAAGATAGTTCTCCTAACATTGACATTTCAAACTCACTCTTACATAGTATCTACAAATTCTTTACTCATTTTATCATTATCAGATCCAAAAACTATGACATCAACATATACAACTATCAATTGATGATTATCTTTTATATTAATGTACAAATTACTATCAATTACCCCCCTTTTAAATCCTTGACTCAAAACATACTTATCTACCCTATCATACCAAGCTCTAAGATCTTGTTTAAGACCATACAAATCCTTCTTCAATTTACACACAAAATCTTGATTACTTGACATGAAGTATCCTTTAGGTAACTCGATGTAGACTTATTTTAAATTTCCATTCAAGAATACAAATTTCACATTCATTTGATATAACTTAAAACCCTTGAAACATTCATATACCAAAAAGATTCTAATTTCTTTCAACTTACCATAGGAGAGAAAGTCTTATCAAAATTTATTCTTTCAACTTGAGCATATCCTTTATACACCAATATATACTTATTCCTTGTGACATCTCCTTTCTCATTTATCTTGTTTTTGAAAACCCATTTATTACCTATCACATTTTTATCTTTTGGTCTAGGAACTAAGTCCCATGTTTCATTCCTTTCTATTTGATCAATTTTTTCATCCATTGCATCATTATAAATTTCATCTTTTCTAGCTTCCATACATGTTTTGGGTTTAATCATGGATAACCAAGCTAAGTATTATTGATTTTGATTGATCAACATTCTCTTTCTAGTCTTCAACCTTGCACCAACATTTCTAATAATCTAAGAGATTGGATGATCTTTTTTAATCCTTCTAGATGGAGCTTTAGAATCTTATCTTTCTTCATCCTCTTCATTTTCATCATCTATTTGAATGGATAACTCATCATTGTTTACAACATAATTATTAATTGGGTCACCTACACTTTTATCTTGTTGACTCTACTTGTCTCATCTACCATTAAATTTAAAATTTCAACAATATTGTGAATTCTCTTGTTAAATCACCTATAGGTAGTACTAATAAAAGAGTAGCCTAATAAGATGCCCTCATCAAACCTTGAATAAAATTTTCAAGGATTCTCTTCATCTCTTTTGATGAATCACCTGCTCCCAAACACTCTAAAATGTTTGACATTCACCACTCTATTCTTCCATAACTCATAAGGAGTCTTATTGACATTTACTCTAATTTGAAACCTATTTAGGATGTCAATAGAAGTGTTGGTTTCCTTTTCCCAAAATCCATTTGATAAATTTGCATCTTGAACCATGGTTCTACCCATCTCAACAATAATCCTATTCTTCATTTCAACCACACCATTCTATTGTGGTGTTTTATTAGTAGAATATTGTCTTCTTAACCCATGTTCTTCATAAAAATAATCAAACTTATGAGACCAAAACTCACCTCCTCTATTTGATCTTACACACTTGATCATTGAACCTTTATCATTTTCTACAAGAGCTTTTAATGCCACAAATTTTGCAAAATATTCTAATTTTTCATTAAGAAAGAATATCTAAGCCATCCTAGTAAAATCATCAATAAAAGGAATGAATTATATATCACCTTTAATAATTTGAGTTCGTGTAGGTCCACATAGATCAGTGTGTATAAAATCTAATAGATATGTAGTGTAAAATACCTTGGTTTTGTATCTTCTCTTGGTTTTCTTCCCATGAAGAAATGCATTGCAAAAAGAATGAGGAATCTTAGAAATGTTAAGTATATGCCTTACCAACCCCTTTGAACTGAATTTCATCATATTATCAAAATTTATATGTCCAAGCCTTTTATGCCAAAGCCATATTTCTTCTAATTGACTTATGAAACACTCTTCCTTCTAGGATTCATGCAATACATACATGTTGTTATCTATTTTATGAACATTTTCAATTTATCTATTATATTTTGCCTTTCTTATTTCACATATATTATCATGAAAAGTTACAAAATTTCCTTGCTTACATATTTGACTCACACTTACAAGATTATGTTTCAAAAATTATACATATAAGACATACTCAGTATTAGTATGATCACTATCCAAAATCATTGTACCTTTGCCAACCATGTTAGTAGATTTGTTGTCACCAAATCTAACTACACCTGGATTTGTCTTTTGAGAGAGATAAACTTAATCTTATCTACTATCATATGGTTTGAGCATCCACTATGTATGAACCATCTCTTATTCTCATCTTATTGAGTATTCAAAACTACTTGAACAAATAATTACTCTTCCTTTGGTGATTTATTTGGAATTTGTTTCTTTTCTTATTTAGACTTGGTCTTCTTCAACCATTTGATAGTGTCAATGACTTGTATATCATTTTTACAAAAGGGTCTATTTTAGTTCTTGGCTATGTGATCTTTTTTTTATAGTTGTAAAATATGAGATCCCTTTTGATTTCTAGAGAGAGCACAATCCTTATATCTATGATTAAATTGATTGCAAGAGAATCAATACCCATTGAAGACATTTTTCATTTTTGACATCCCCTTTTCTTGATTATTACTGATCCATGAATTTTCATTCTTGACCCTTTTGGTTGAGATGGAATCCCTTTTGTATTTGGATAAGAGTATATCTAAGTAAGTCATGTCTTTCATTTCTAGTTGTTCCATCCTTTGATTGAAATATTTATTCATCATGACTTGCAAATTCTGGATTATTGTCTCTTGATTTTATACTTGTGTCTTTACACTATTAACTTATGATAAAGTACAACTATATTATCTTGAAGATAATACATAATCTCTTTTTAAACCATTATACCTTTGATCACCTTCAATCTGTTAAGCCTTTACCAAAGGACTAGCTCTAATACCATTTATTAGAGTTACAATCACTAAGAGAGGGGGTGAATCAATGAGCCCAAATAATCTAACTTTAATTATAATATTTACAAACACTTAATTAGTTACCACAAGAATTCATGTAGAATACACATCATTAATATAGATAAGCATGAGAGATAATGAAAGATCAGTCACATAGCACATGGCATATATGGGAAACCCTCTTGGGGGAGAAAATATATTGAAAACTATAATTATATTACTATCATATAATAAAAAGATACAATTTAGACCATCTACAAATGATCAAGGAACTACAATCCCTATTTAGTGAGACAACAATCCCATAAGGTGATGCCACACCTGTCTAACTGAGATGCAACAATAACTAGATATTTTAGAAATTTTTAATTTGAAAGAAGGTTTCAACCACCTTTGATGCTAATATTCCATGACAACACCTATAAACACATCCACCTTTTCACTGATGTCTTCAACACTTGTTGATGGACCTATGATTATCACTCTACAACTTTGATCATACTCAAATAGCAAGAGAATTATTATACCAATAAAATTATAACCAACAAGTCATATAAATATTTCTCAAACTATTCTACTCATCAACTCATCCAAAATACACTCTACCCTCCTTCACTCCACAATCCACACACAAGCCTCTCTCAAATCCCTCTGAAGTCTCTCATTCAAGTCTAAAAATTAACTTATTTGATTTCACTATTTACAGAGAAATAATGAATTAAAAATATCATGATATTTTCTTGTCAGCCAAAAAACATACCTTCACCCTTAAGGCATCTCACATGGGTCACACTTAAGCACAATCCACTTTCAAATAGGCCTAAGTCACTTTTAGGTCCTATAGAGACCCATTGAGCTCTTTGACACTTCTATAAGCAAATTAAATCATAAAAACACTTTAAAAATACATTAACTAATTCCAAGTGATCTATAGGTCCTCCTAAAGTTCCAAATTACATCATAATACTCATCTACTTAAGCACAAATCTCTCAAACAACATTCTCTGCATACAGTCACCATGAATGAAAATATAGCCACCTTATAAACCTTTTTTAATACTACATATCATTATTAAAACCTTAATAATTTGAAAAAATCATCCTTATGAAGTATAAAAAATGTTCCAATATCTAATTCATTAATAATAATTGAAATAACATCAACACAAGCTCAAACATCCTTCTTGGGTCACTTGTAGAACACACATGAACACATAGTAAACTTTAAACCTTTATATCTTTTATTGTATACATAATTAGACATTAAAATTTATTTTATAAAATGTGCCTTTGAGTCTTCTACATATTTACGTTTTAAACCATGTTAAAATTCTACCTAGATCAAATGATATGGTTCAAAAACCACAAACTAGGTTTTCCTTTATTAAATTCAAATTTTCAAATGTAAATGGGCACAACTAAAAATCAAACACCATGATTTCATATCATGTCCTCACTACTTCAGATTGATCATGCACCATCAATATAATTTGATCTTTAATGCATATATTTCTAATGCCCAAATGTTAAATCTTGAACATGTTGACCTCATCTCATGCAATCTAGGAATTTTGACTGTATACGCTCCATTGATTTTTTATAGCTTGTCTTTGATTTAGTCATGCTATAAATATGTTACTTTGACCTCTTAACTTTATTATTCACTATTGATATATATTATTACAAACATTTTCTCGTCATTGATCTTGAAATAAGCTTAATATTTATCGCTACTTATCATTAAACTTCAAACACTTTGACCTATTTGACTTGTTGTGCATCGTAGATCTATAGGTATGAACTCCCACACACCATCAATATTTATGGATCAGGTAGGTCCTTATCAATTACCATGCACTATTTTATTAGTCTATATGATTGCTTATAATTCATAAAATCTCCATTTATTCTTAAAATTTAACTCTTGTAAAATTCACTACATATGGGGACCCTCGTAATCTATCTGAGAAGCCATCTTTGAGTCTTAATAACTTTTTATTTTGACTCAATGCATGATCTAAAATTTGGACCAAATAATTTCCCCACATAAGATAATCCATCCATATAAAAATATATTATTTTAACCCACACATGTGTGGGATATGCCATCATCAATATGCTCACTCATAATATTCTTCCATAGAGCCATCTATGCTTGAAACTACCTAGAAGGCCAATTTTACTCATGCATATCTTTTGATGCGCTTCATTACATGATATAAAATTTAGAGAAAATACAATAGTCTCAAAACTAAACTAAACCATATGATCACCTTCTCCTAAAATATCCACATGTGTGAGATATGCCACCATCAAACTGCTTACTCAACTCTTTCTTACCTTATTCAAATTTGAATATGGGAAAATACTATCAATATGCCTCAGAGCCCAACTTTGCACTTGCATATATTTTGATACACTTCGGTACATGACCTAGGATTTAGAACATTAGAAATAGGCACAAAAATTAACAAACCCATATGATCATTTTATCCAAACACCTCCATGCATGTGAATTCTAACATCATCAACATGCTTACTCGACTCTGCTTGAACCCTTTACAAATTTGGCTATGAGAACTTAGTGAATTATGTCCAAGAATATAAATTTTCACCCTTGTATCTTTGAATTCAATTCATCACATGAATTGAGATCTATTACATAATAACTATGGATTAATGTGATCACAACCATATGACCAACTCCCCTTAACTCATTCGCATGTGGCAATGATGACATCATCAAACTATCTATTTAGATTTTCTACCATTAGAACCAAAGTGTCTAGATGAAAACTATGATCAACCAGATCAAATGCACTTATGCACACAAGTACTTAAAGCTTAGAAAACATCTTAGCAAGCTTTTTCACATGTTCAATATTCTATACTCATTCTTGAACATCTCTAACCATGCAAAAATATAAGATCAACCAAACATACTTCAAGAAAATTAGGAAAAGCACATTGTACACTTTGTCATTATTACTTATATTATCAATTCTCTTCATAAACTCAACAAGAACCTTCATTATATCACCATGACATCATTAACAATATTATAATAGTATGAAGAACACATAGCTTTTTGTGCACTTTCCTTTCCAATTCTAGAGTGGTTGTATAGATTAAGACTTTGATGGTCTCAATATTCCCAAATTCAATGAATCATCAAATAATTTACCATTAATCTTTCATCCTAGTGAAATTAATCATTGTATTGTCACTATTTATGCCACAAAGTTTATATAACACTGCTAAAAAAATAGGCAATATGGGAACAAATTCTACTACAACTGCATGTCTCACCATCATCTAACCACTAAGTTAAAAAAGTCGTCTTTCATAATAAAATTAGATGGAAATAAACATGACATAAAATAATTTTTATTATAAAATGATACTTTTTAGTGAAATAAAATGGAATTATTCTCTACCCCCAACATGATCTAACCTTTACATGACCTTATTAGGGTATGATCTGATATCTCCATGGACATCTTTAAACATATACCAAAGTCAGGATGGAAATTATTAAATTTGGTTATAGTTTATTATCTCACCATATGTTTTTTATACCCTTGACCATCATTTTAATACCTCCACTATTATCCAGACCTTTCTCAATCATTTATTCTACCTCTATGAGAACCTTCTTCAACATGTGTGACTATTATTCCACTTTTACTAGCACTTTATAAATGGAAAATTTCCATTACCATGAAACCTAAATTAAAATAACCTCTACCTAAATAAAAAATATATGATTATATGGAAAATTTCAACTACATGGAGATTTATCTATATTTTATTTCCTTTGATAAATAGAATCACTATTCAAGTGCCTATAAATCTTTGAATGATGGTACAACTCCACATACCACACTACCACCAAGATGACACCTTATGAATACCACTATGGTTAGGAACCACCTTATCTTAAAAAAAAACCTTAAAATAAATTATAAGGTAAAATACATCAATTCCACACTTACCATACACACAAATAATATACTTCAAACTCTCAAGGATAACATCCATATGGTGCAGAACCACATGAAGCAAGAGGCTAATCAAGTTAATTTTATAATGGTATTTTTATTGGAATAAAAACCAATAAATTGTGGGTGGGTTTGAATTATTTTTAAAACATTTCATTATATTCCATTCATCATTCTTTAACCATTCAAACTAGCATAGAGATATAACAATGCACAATCAACCATGCAAATAAGTATAAAGCATAAGCATAACACATGAACACCATAGTTATGTGGGAAAACCTAATGGGGGATAAAACCCACTATTACAAAACTTGGAATAATATATTATAAGTAAGCAAATAACATTTAGTGAGGCATCAACCCCATAAGGAGCTCTAACCGCTACCTAATCAAGCACCCACTCAACTAGTTTTTAGCAAGCTTAAACTTTCAAGGAGGATACAACCCACTAAGTGACATGGTAAAAAAATATCCACTTCAATGACACTTATAAAATATCCAAACTACAAGTTAGATCCAACTCCCTTCTTGACTAAGCACTAACCCATCCAAGATAAGGTAGATCACCTCAACACCTTGTTATTCAACTAAATATGACGATGCATTGTTTAGATTTGAATATTCTTTCTCTACTTTTAAATCCTTTTCATACACTTTTAAAGAACCTATGATGAATATATAATGGTCTTTCAACAAAAAATCAACTAATTTAGCTCTTCAACCTTCTACACCACTCAAACAACCTTCTAGGCTTACTTAGTCAATATGCCTCTTACTAGGCTCATTAGGTCAAATAACCTTGTCAAACACATGTATAACATATAATGACTTTTCATGATAGATACTATACTTTTTATATTGTCTAAATTAACAAATTATGTTCCTTTATTGAGATCTTTATTCTCTTTCTTTTTTTTTGACTTCTTAACTAGCTCAAATAGGCCAATTAGGCCTTGCTTATATACTCAACACTTTCTCTTACCCATATTTTTAAAAACATAACCTTAAAGAACTTTTATAACACATTTAATATCTCCATAAACATGTTACAAAAGTGATATATCCACTTCATAGGTGATTCATGCCTCTTAAGGGCCAAAACCTTCATTAGGCCTAAAGGAGACCTAATGCAATTAGGTCTATCTTAAGCATGTGTTACAACTCTGACCTATTGGACCATATTGTTTCTATAAAAATTGATAAAATATAACCCTTATATAATTCAAATATCTCAATGTCACGTTTTAGTCCAACTCATCACTTCAACCATGCCAATACACTTACCATTAGCCCTTCATACATAGAAAACATTTGCCTTATATAACTAAAGCATACAATCAAATTTACATAAAAAAACATTAAAAATTTATACATTACCTCATGTTCATCATCATGTACATTTTACATCACTAAACATGGCATAGGACCTCAAACCCACTCTTGCAACATGGCCACTCAAAACAATTAAACACTAACAAAGTATAGTCAGAAACATTTGATCACCAACATATACATATGTAATTTTCATGATGAAAAATAAATTAAAATTAACCTTTTATACTTGTATACAATCATAATATTCAATATATTCTTCAATTCTAAGGAAAACACTCCAAACTCATATTTGCAAGATGACTACTCAAAATGGTCACTCTACACCAAAACACAACCATGTAGAAGTTTGTCTTTAACACTTATAATATTTATTCCAAGAAATATTAATCACATTAATATATCCTTTGTGATATATGTATTATCCTCCAATATCTATAGCTCAAATTATAGTGACAACCATTGGTCTTATAAACCAATCTCTCAAGCCACTCTCTCACAATCCTTACACAGTATGATAAGCCATCTTGGTTTCCACATTAAAACTCCTTAAAATATATATAAACATTCCATAGATAATTAATATGTAATTTATGTCTCAAAAAACATAAAAAATTTCATTATATACATTGACTCTTATTAGAAAGTCTCAAATCCTTCACTTCACCTAGCACACTTGGAACAGTCATTTTGCCTTAAGATACAGTCATTACGAACATGAATTAGAATACATATAGTTATAATTAAATTAAAATATAATTAATTTATATTATCCTTAGACATATTTATCTCAAAATAATTTCAAATATATATAGGTCAAATGACAAATATAGAATAAAATGATCAAACTTTGAACCCACTCTTTCACTATCTTCACTCACACAAACATGTCCTCTTGAGGAACTTTGTTGTTTATATGTGAGCATATTAAAAATTAATAAATATAGTTAAAATTATTTATATGTATCTAAAAAATACCCCAAATATTTTAATCCACTCCTAATCATCTGAAACACATCCCTAAACTAATTCTCACTCTGACTGGTTTTCTTCACTATCTTCACTCTTAGCTAGTTTAACAATAGGTAAACTTGATTGAGAAAATTAATTTAAAAAAAGGATATAAATTTTAATAATAAAATTTTATACATAAATAAAAATTACTTATCTTCAACCTCTATCCACTTACATGCATTGACCTAGTCAACCCTACCTATAATACCAAATTCTTCAAAAACAAGCATTTTTATGTAGCTTTTACTTACTATCATGATAGACCACTACCACACAGATATTATTTATGTGGAATTATACATTATACAATCACAAAAATAGATCCAAAAAAACATTATGGGTACTTTTCAACAAGATTTATTCAATTGGGTTACTGTGAGGGTTTTGAGAGGGTTTTGGACTAGTTTAGATTCTTAACATTTGTTCATATAGATTTGTCCCTTAAACCACTTCCTAAAGATTATAAAACCTTAATATGACCCTTTTTAATATCTCCAAAAATTATCATAATCCCATGAAACTATCACACATGCCAATGAGCATCTAAATTTCCTTCTTAATCTCTCATTCATTCTACATATACAGGAGACCTCAAAATGTGTTTTCTTGATTTAAACTTCAATCCATGATCTAAAAATTGGTAAAACACCTTAAAATACATGTTAGACCTAAATAAATGATCATATGTGCTCTATCACCTTGTAAACTCAACTTGATCCTTCATTTGACCACACTAGGTCTCTATGCATGTTAGGTCTTTGAACTACTAGTTATGTTTGGTCCTTGAAGACACTTGGAAACCTCTTTTATTGATATCAACACGTAATCCACGTGTAAAATTTACTCATACCATGATCACATATGTCTCATACTTCTATTTTCAATATGCTACCAAGCCTGTTCAATCACACTAGGTCTCTTATACAAGGACTAAGCCTCAAAGTTGACCTTTCTACCACTGTAGATGAATTATACGATTAATTCACATGATAAAAATACTTTATACCATGATTAAATACTACAATTTTTTTTTTCATAAGCTTGTCATACCACAAAATAGATCCAATAGCTCATATAGAACTCAAGAATCTACTAGACCATGCTTGAGTCATCATGAATACTTGCCATGTCTCTTCATAAAAGCACCTTTGGGACATCAATGAAAACCTTAATGCCTCAAGTAAAACAATAGGAACATACCTAAAAAATATTCCCCTTAGTCATTAATGGTAAAAACTCTAACACAATAGACCATTCCCATCTCTCCTCAAATTGGATCCCTCATCAAGTCTTTTACCTCCCTTTGACATTAATAACAAAGGTCGTATACACTCTCATAAGGTCATATACACATAGTTTAGTGATCCTTGGACCTAATAATTTCATTGAATAAGAAATTTCCCCCTCTTTCCATGCATACTTATCTTCAAGTTTCTCAATCCATCTGAGTTAGTTCATCTTAACTCCATGCTCCACCTAAATCATGTCATCTGAAACTACACACTAGCTAGTTACAACAAACACATAACACATTTTCTTACCTTTAGTGTGATTAAACTATTTTCTCTCAACTTGACCTATTTCTCATTATCTTGACACATTATTTTCATGAATCCATAGACTTTCCTTGTAGCTCATCATCTCCTCTTTGTCTTTCTTGAACCTAATCATCTCTTTATTTGATATATTTTTTAATAGACCATGCCATGCATACCTAAGTCAACTCAAATAGGCTCCCCATATCACCATACTCTCCTATAACTACTTGTATTTGTCTTTTTACTAATATGAGGTTTTGAATCAACCTCTTTCCCTTATTTTCTAAGCAATAAGCCTTATGGAGACCTAGTTCTCTTTACGTTAGCTCCAAATTAATCCTCATCTAAATACACACATTCCATATATCTTGAGTCTTCAAACATCCTTATGGAACCATGTAACTCATTAAAATTCCATATAATACCTCATATAGGCCTATTCCTCATTAGAATAACTCAACCATAGATATGGTTTCAAGGAAATAGAACTACCTTTTACAAAAAAAATGGATCCTTCTTGAGCAAAAGACTTTTAAGATCACATACACCATTCCTCATACTCCACAGGTCTCAAAAAAACTCCTTGAGTTGTTAGGGATTGAATCAACTTATAGTACCTTCAATAGATCACCTCAACCAACTAGGTGTGTAAATAGATTTAACAATCACTATCAAGATCCTCTGACAAAACTCAAAAAAATTGTCATCTTTAAATCACTTTCAAATGAACTCAGAATACACAATTTATCTCCTTGTCCTTTGAATCCATTAAAGAAACTTCTCTTATCAAAAACACTTTCAAGGTATTCAAAATCTCATTGGTCTTGCAAACAAAATAATAACTCTTATTCTTTCTTGAAACAAATGATCAATATGCATTCCTCTTTATGTTTCTCAAGCCATCATGGTTTAGATTAGCTCATAAAACTATCCATGTGTCAAACTATCAAATAGGTCTGTGATACCTCATTATCTATTGTAAACCTCTATCAAACATTGTTCACATGCATTATATGATCTTAATGTCACTTTGGCATTCACCAAGATTACTTGATTTCATTTGAAAAGACTCAACACAACCAACTATGCAAATACTTTATACTCACTTGGACTTTATGGTTTCTTTATGTTTCTCAAGCTCATACCTCTATGGTTTCAAGTATACCTTCAAGTTATCTTACCATTATCTAATTTAACATGCTCACAATATACAATCACCTTATTAGATCATTACATAATTAGATGCATTATACAGATAGGAAACTTCATAATCTAGAATAGTCAACCACTATCTCTTATTAGGCTTAAAAAAGACCTAAAGCATTCAGTCATATTCTCATATCTATCCTTTAGCTATGTATCATCTAATCATGGCCTTATTAACATATTTAGACATATGACATATATATGACATATTTATAGACTTAACTCAACTCTTCTAGCTTGATGATCAACTCATCCTTCACTTTAAAACTTCTTTATGATGATACAAATTAATTCATAGCATCTTCCTTTCGAGGTTAAAATAATATTATTGAAACCTCCCATTATTCTATAGGCTGAATAGTGTCTCTATGAATCCTATAAAATACACCTCTTCTCATGGAGCTCTAGAATAATGGAGCACCCTAGTCCTTATCATAGGATTGAATGTTCTTCTCAATAACCCTATATGGTTTGACATTCTATTTTGACTCAATGTCTTCAACATATTCCTTCTTATTCTCATTTGTTTGATCTAAAGCATATCCATTTTGAGCAACATTTTAATCAATAACCACAACCTCTTGACTATTGTGATTAGCATTAATTATCGTTGGTCTCCATATCTAAATTGGGCCTTTTTCATGCATTCTAGGATAAAATCTATCTATATGACCAATTTTATGACAATT